>OY821521.1:127371658-127574158 GCA_963682025.1 Cordilura impudica
ATTAAAAATAAAAAATTAACAATTAAAAACTAAAATTAAAAATTAAAAATTAAAATTTAAAAATTAAAAATTAAAAATTAAAAACTAAAAAATAAAAAAAAAAATTAAAAATTAACAATTAAAAACTAAAAATTAAAAATTAAAAATTAAAAATTAAAAGTTAAAAATTAAAAATTAAAAATTAAAAATTAAGAATTAAGAATTAATAATTAAAAATTAAAAACTAAAAATTAAAAACTAAAAATTAAAAATTAAAAAAAAAAATTAAAAATTAACAATTAAAAACTAAAAATTAAAAATTAAAAATTAAAAGTTAAAAATTAAAAATTAAAAATTAAAATTAAAAATTAAAAATTAAAAATTAAAAATTAAAAATTAAAAATTAAAAATTAAAAATTAAAAATTAAAAATTAAAAATTAAAAATTAAAAATTAAAAATTAGAAATTAAAAATTAAAAATTTAAAATGAAAAACTAAAAATTAAAAATTAAAAGTTAAAAATTAAAAACTAAAAATTAAAAATTAAAAATAAAAATTAAAAATTAAAAATTAAAAATTAAAAAATAGAAATTAAAAATTAAAAATTAAAAATTTAAAATTAAAAATTAAAATTAAAAAATTAAAAATTTAAAATTTAAAATTAAAAATTAAAAATTAAAAATTAAAAATTAAAAATTAAAAATTAAAAATTTAAAATTAAAAATTAAAAATTAAAAGTTAAAAAATAAAAATTAAAAATTAAAAATTAAAAATTAAAAATTTAAAATTTAAAATTAAAAATTTAAAATTAAAAATTAAAAATTAAAAGTTAAAAATTAAAAATTAAAAATTAAAAATGTAAATTAAAAAATAAAAATTAGAAATTAAAAATTAAAAATGAAAAATTAAATATTAAAAATTAAAAATTAAAAATTAAAAATTAAAAATTAAAAATTAAAAATTAAAAATTTAAATTAAAATTTAAAAATTAAAAATTAAAAATGTAAATTAAAAAATAAAAATTAGAAATTAAAAATTAAAAATGAAAAATTAAATATTAAAAATTAAAAATTAAAAATTAAAAATTAAAAATTAAAAATTAAAAATTAAAAATTAAAAATTAAAAATTAAAAATTAAAAATTAAAAATTAAAAATTAAAAATTAAAAATTTAAATTAAAATTTAAAAATTAAAAATTAAAAATTAAAAATTAAAAATTAAAAATTAAAACTTAAAAATTAAAAATTAAAAATTAAAAATTAAAAATTAAAAATTAAAAATTAAAAATTCAAAATTCAAAATTCAAAATTAAAAATTAAAAATTAAAAATTAAAAATTAAAAATTAAAAATTAAAAATTAAAAATTAAAAATTAAAAATTAAAAATTAAAAATTAAAAATTAAAAATTAAAAATTAAAAATTAAAAATTAAAAATTAAAAATTAAAAATTAAAAATTAAAAATTAAAAATTAAAAATTAAAAATTAAAAATTAAAAATTAAAAATTAAAAATTAAAAATTAAAAATTAAAAATTAAAAATTAAAAATTAAAAATTAAAAATTAAAAATTAAAAATTAAAAATTAAAAATTAAAAATTAAAAATTAAAAATTATAAATTAAAAATTAAAAATTAAAAATTAAAAATTAAAAATTAGTAATTAAAAATTAAAAATTAAAAATTAAAAATTAAAAATTAAAAATTAAAAATTAAAAATTAAAAATTAAAAATTAAAAATTAAAAATTAAGAATTAAAAATTAAAAATTAAAAACTAAAAATTAAAAACTAAAAATTAAAAATTAAAAATTAAAAATTAAAAATTAAAAATTAAAAATAAAAATTAAAAATTAAAAATTAAAAATTAAAATTAAAAATTAAAAATTAAAAATTAAAAATTAAAAATTAAAATTAAAATTAAAATTAAAAATTAAAAATTAAAAATTAGAAATTAAAAATTAAAAATTAAAAATTAAAAATTTAAAATTAAAAATTAAAAATTAAAATTAAAAATTAAAATTAAAAATTAAAAATTAAAAATTAAAAATTAAAAATTAAAAATTAAAAATTAAAAATTAAAAATTAAAAATTAAAAATTAAAAATTAAAAATTAAAAATTAAAAATTAAAAATTAAAAATTAAAAATTAAAAATTAAAAATTAAAAATTAAAAATTAAAAATTAAAAATTAAAAATTAAAAATTAAAAATTAAAAATTAAAAATTAAAAATTAAAAATTAAAAATTAAAAATTAAAAATTAAAAATTAAAAATTAAAAATTAAAAATTAAAAATTAAAAATTAAAAATTAAAAATTAAAAATTAAAAATTAAAAATTAAAAATTAAAAATTAAAAATTAAAAATTAAAAATTAAAAATTAAAAATTAAAAATTAAAAATTAAAAATTAAAAATTAAAAATTAAAAATTAAAAATTAAAAATTAAAAATTAAAAATTAAAATTAAAAATTAAAAATTAAAAATTAAAAATTAAAAATTAAAAATTAAAAATTAAAAATTAAAAATTAAAAATTAAAAATTAAAAATTAAAAATTAAAAATTAAAAATTAAAAATTAAAAATTAAAAATTAAAAATTAAAAATTAAAAATTAAAAATTAAAAATTAAAAATTAAAAATTAAAAATTAAAAATTAAAAATTAAATAATAAAAATTAAAAATTTAAAATTAAAAACTAAATATTAAAAATTAAAAATTAAAAATTAAAAACAAAATATTAAAAATTAAAAATTAAAAATTAAAAATTAAAAATTAAAAATTAAAAATTAAAAATTAAAAGTTAAAAATTAATAATTAAAAATTAAGAATTAAAAATTAAAAATTAAAAATTAAAAATAAAAATTAAAAATTAAAAATTAAAAATTAAAAATTAAAAATTTAAAATTAAAAATTAAAAATTAAAAATTAAAAATTAAAAATTAAAAATTAAAAATTAAAAATTAAAAATTAAAAATTAAAAATTAAAAATTAAAAATTAAAAATTAAAAATTAAAAATTAAAAATTAAAAATTAAAAATTAAAAATTAAAAATTAAAAATTAAAAATCAAAAATTAAAAATTAAAAATTAAAAATTAAAAATAAAAATTAAAAATTAAAAATTAAAAATTAAAAATTAAAAATTAAAAATTAGTAATTAAAAATTAAAAATTAAAAATTTAAAAATTAAAAATTAAAAATTAAAAATTAAAAATTAAAAATTAAAAATTAAAAATTAAAAATTAAAAATTAAAAATTAAAAATTAAAAATTAAAAATTAAAAATTAAAAATTAAAAATTAAAAATTAAAAATTAAAAATTAAAAATTAAAAATTAAAAATTAAAAATTAAAAATTAAAAATTAAAAATTAAAAATTAAAAATTAAAAATTAAAAATTAAAAATTAAAAATTAAAAATTAAAAATTAAAAATTAAAAATTAAAAATTAAAAATTAAAAATTAAAAATTAAAAATTAAAAATTAAAAATTAAAAATTAAAAATTAAAAATTAAAAATTAAAAATTAAGGATTAAAAATTAAAAATTAAAAACTTAAAATTAAAAACTAAAAATTAAAAATAAAAAATTAAAAATTAAAAACTAAAAATTAAAAATTAAAAGTTAAAAATTAAAAATTAAAAATTAAAAATTAAAAATTAAAAATTAAAAATTAAAAATTAAAAATTAAAAATTAAAAATTAAAAATTAAAAAATAAAAAATAAAAATTAAAAATTAAAAATTAAAAGTTAAAAATTAAAAATTAAAATTAAAAATTAAAAATTAAAAATTAAAAATTAAAAATTAAAAATTAAAAATTAAAAATTAAAAATTAAAAATTAAAAATTAAAAATTAAAAATTAAAAATTAAAAATTAAAAATTAAAAATTAAAAATTAAAAATTAAAAATTAAAAATTAAAAATTAAAAATTAAAAATTAAAAATTAAAAATTAAAAATTAAAAATTAAAAATTAAAAATTAAAAATTAAAAATTAAAAATTAAAAATTAAAAATTAAAAATTAAAAATTAAAAATTAAAAATTAAAAATTAAAAATTAAAAATTAAAAATTAAAAATTAAAAATTAAAAATTAAAAATTAAAAATTAAAAATTAAAAATTAAAAACTTAGAAATTAAAAATTAGAAATTAAAAATTAAAAATTTAAAATTAAAAAATAAAAATTAAAAATTAAAAATTAAAAATTTAAAATTAAAAATAAAAATTAAAAATTAATAATTAAAAATTAAAAATTTACAATCTAAAATTAAAAATTAAAAGTTAAAAATTAAAAATCAAAAATTAAAAATTAAAAATTAAAAATTAAAAATTAAAAATTAAAAGTTAAAAAATTAAAAATTAAAAATTAAAAATTAAAAATTAAAAATTAAAAACTAAAAATTAAAAATTAAAAATTAAAAATTAAAAATTAAAAATTAAAAATAAAAAATTAAAAATTAAAAATTAAAATTTAAAAATTAAAAACTAAAAATTAAAAATTAAAAATTAAATTTAAAAATTAAAAATTAAAAATTAAAAATTAAAAATTAAAAATTAAAAATTAAAAATTAAAAATTAAAAATTAAAAATTAAAAATTAAAAATTAAAAATTAAAAATTAAAAATTAAAAATTAAAAATTAAAAATTAAAAATTAAAAATTAAAAATTAAAAATTAAAAATTAAAAATTAGAAATTAAAAATTAAAAGTTAAAAATTAAAAATTAAAAATTAAAAATTAAAAATTAAAAATTAAAAATTAAAAATTAAAAATTAAAAATTAAAAATTAAAAATTAAAAATTAAAAATTAAAAATTAAAAATTAAAAATTAAAAATTAAAAATTAAAAATTAAAAATTGAAAATTAAAAATTAAAAATTAAAAATTAAAAATTAAAAATTAAAAATTAAAAATTAAAAATTAAAAATTAAAAATTAAAAATTAAAAATTAAAAATTAAAAATTAAAAATTAAAAATTAAAAATTAAAAATTAAAAATTAAAAATTAAAAATTAAAAATTAAAAATTAAAAATTAAAAATTAAAAATTAAAAATTAAAAATTAAAACTTAAAAATTAAAAATTAAAAATTAAAAATTAAAAATTAAAAATTAAAAATTAAAAATTAAAAACTAAAAATTAAAAATTAAAAATTAAAAATCAAAAATTAAAAATTAAAAATTAAAAATTAAAAATTAAAAATTAAAAATTAAAAATTAAAAATTAAAAATTAAAAATTAAAAATTAAAAATTAAAAATTAAAAATTAAAAATTAAAAATTAAAAATTAAAAATTAAAAATTAAAAATTAAAAATTAAAAATTAAAAATTAAAAATTAAAAATTAAAAATTAAAAATTAAAAATTAAAAATTAAAAATTAAAAATTAAAAATTAAAAATTAAACATTAAAAATTAAAAATTACAAATTAAAAGTTAAAAATTAAAAATTAAAAATTAAAAATTAAAAATTAAAAATTAAAATTAAAAATTAAAAATTAAAAATTAAAAATTTAAAATTAAAAATTAAAAATTAAAAATTAAAAATTAAAAATTAAAAATTAAAAATTAGAAATTAAAAATTAAAAATTTAAAATTAAAAATTAAAAATTATTAAATATATAGGTCTCTTTGAAATAAATCCAGCACAACATCCTAATACGACTAACTATTATCTATAATATTAATAGGCAAGGCGATTTCTTGTTACCGATGCTGCTGTGTCAGTTTTAATCTTATTTTGACCACACATGCCTCATTTGAAAAGTATTATTTCTATTTTCTGTCCACCAGATTTACATATTTTTAAATTTCAATTTTGTTTGGAGTAAACTGCATTTAACGTTGCTACTAACATATTCAAAAAGTTACACAATGAGATTTTCTTTAACGATAATAACGGGTGATTTTTTTGAGGTTAGGATTTTCATGCATTAGTATTTGACAGATCACGTGGGATTTCAGACATGGTGTCAAAGAGAAAGATGCTCAGTATGCTTTGACATTTCATCATGAATAGACTTACTAACGAGCAACGCTTGCAAATCATTGAATTTTATTACCAAAATCAGTGTTCGGTTCGAAATGTGTTTCGCGCTTTACGTCCGATTTATGGTCTACATAATCGACCAAGTGAGCAAACAATTAATGCGATTGTGACCAAGTTTCGCACTCAGTTTACTTTATTGGACATTAAACCAACCACACGAATGCGTACAGTGCGTACAGAAGAGAATATTGCGTCTGTTTCTGAGAGTGTTACTGAAGACCGTGAAATGTCGATTCGTCGCCGTTCGCAGCAATTGGGTTTGTGTTATTCGACCACATGGAAGATTTTACGCAAAGATCTTGGTGTAAAACCGTATAAAATACAGCTCGTGCAAGAACTGAAGCCGAACGATCTGCCACAACGTCTAATTTTCAGTGAATGGGCCCTAGAAAAGTTGGCAGAAAATCCGCTTTTTTATCGACAAATTTTGTTCAGCGATGAGGCTCATTTCTGGTTGAATGGCTTCGTAAATAAGCAAAATTGCCGTATTTGGAGTGAAGAGCAACCAGAAGCCGTTCAAGAACTGCCCATGCATCCCGAAAAATGCACTGTTTGGTGTGGTTTGTACGCTGGTGGAATCATTGGACCGTATTTTTTCAAAGATGCTGTTGGACGCAACGTTACGGTGAATGGCGATCGCTATCGTTCGATGCTAACAAACTTTTTGTTGCCAAAAATGGAAGAACTGAACTTGGTTGACATGTGGTTTCAACAAGATGGCGCTACATGCCACACAGCTCGCGATTCTATGGCCATTTTGAGGGAAAACTTCGGAGAACAATTCATCTCAAGAAATGGACCGGTAAGTTGGCCACCAAGATCATGCGATTTGACGCCTTTAGACTATTTTTTGTAGGGCTACGTCAAGTCTAAAGTCTACAGAAATAAGCCAGCAACTATTCCAGCTTTGGAAGACAACATTTCCGAAGAAATTCGGGCTATTCCGGCCGAAATGCTCGAAAAAGTTGCCCAAAATTGGACTTTCCGAATGGACCACCTAAGACGCAGCCGCGGTCAACATTTAAATGAAATTATCTTCAAAAAGTAAGTGTCATGGACCAATCTAACGTTTCAAATAAAGAACCGATGAGATTTTGCAAATTTTATGCGTTTTTTTTTTTAAAAAAGTTATCAAGCTCTTAAAAAATCACCCGTTATAATGGATACTGTCGTTAGCGTACAGCTGGGTGAAAACCCTGCAGGAAACCTGGGGTCATTTGTCCCAAGTCACCACTACTATTTTGTTGACATTGTCAACTAAGTGTCTACACTATTTACTTTGCTTTATCTGTCAAAAAAAATTTTCATAGAGAAGTTGGGAGTTCTGCTTCGTCTTGATTTCTATAGTTTTGTTTGAAAAATACGTGGTCGTATGAAAGTTGTAAAACAAGATATAGAAAAATTGAATATAAGGTAAATAAAAATATATTTTATAATAAATCAAAGAAAAAGCATTATAAGTAAACGAAGTTATAAATGGAAAGTGAAAGAACAATCAAATTTGTACAAGAATCACTGGTGTTCAAAAATCTTTGGTTCCAATGTCTACATATAGTCCCATGAGAACTATCTAGTCACTAGTGAATCTCTGGTTCCATTGTCTATATATGGTCCCATGAGAACTATCTAGTCACTAGTGAATCTCTGGTTCCAATGTCTATATATGGTCCCATGAGAACTACCTAGTCACGACCTAATCAATAGTACCAATTTCACTAGTGATTTGCAATGACACGTACATGTTAAATATCTATAGAAAATTTCATTGTCTAGGGTATAGTTGGTCAGTAGTACTGGTGAAAAAGTCGATAGCGAATCAGTACTGTTTTACTATTGACATTTCTTGCAGGGAAATTACTCAGATGGTCGTGTATAGCATTCCGTTGATGATAAATTTAGCGACAAATATCTATACCGTCGTGTATCAAGGTCCGGTGATGACAATAAGAGCGACAACGTCTTGTACTTGTCGTCCGTCGAACTGGGATGACGAGAAGTTAAGCGACAATGTCTATGAATTTAAATTTAGCTAAGACCATCTGGATGACAACTTATATGGTCGTGTATCAAATTCTATTGACGAAATATTAAGTGACAAAGTCGGGTTTTGTCGTGTATAGGTCTATTGACGAGAAGATGAGCGACATCGAGTCTAAATTGTCGTTAGCCGAACTCCGTTAGCGACATGATGAGCGACGCTGTCTGCAAGTTGTCCTATATTGAACACCGTTAAAGACAGCATGAACGACAATTTGTATGTTTGTCAAATTGTTCATGCACTTTTAACTCTTTATATATAAGCTTTATGTGTAAAAAAATTAAAAATAACGGGACGTAATAATAACTACTAGACCAAGCAAAAGCACTAGAAATATAATTTTTTTTAGATGGTTACGAAAAAACAAATAGAGCTGTTTACCAAAGTGTTCAAAAGATTAAATGCTTAAGTTTAAAAACGTCGTAGAGTCGATGTCAATTTGAAACAGTTGGAAGGAGATTTATCTTCTGAAGAAAGAATGCAGATTGTAAGTAAGTTATGAGGTGATTGGATTTAATAGCATTTAATTGTATTTTTTTTTATTCAGGTTGGTGCGATGTGACGTATCGCAGCTGACAGTTTATAAGTAGATTTTGAGGGAAAGATATAATAATGAATTTCGATTATAATGGAACAATAGAAACAAACCCACTAAAATATGGAAACGTACTAAATGATATATTTGGTAAGGTAATAAAAAATAAAACAATAACTTAATTAACGAACTCTGTAATTAGTCTGTATAAATTAAATCTATTTTTACTCTCTTTTAATAGAAACCACAAAAAAGAAGGTCCGGCTTACGAAGATTTCACTAGAGAGTTTTCCGCAAAATTAAAATCACAACTTATAAAGGAAAATCATGAAGAGAAAGTAAGGGAAATCGATAATTAATTATAACAAATTATTAATCTTTCATTTAATTTTTTTTTTTTTAATTAATAAATTATATTTTTATCGTTTATTTTGTTAATTATTACTTTGTAGTTGTTTATTTAAATGTGGAAATAAAATAATATGAAATTTTAATAATTAAAAATGTGTAGTTTTTACTGTGTTGAAGGCAGTGTCGCTCATAGATTACATCGTCTACCTCGTCATCGAAGATAATATAGAGCACATCGTCGATTATATGGTCGTCGGCGACAATGTGGAAATTTTTTCGCTCACACAGTCGTCCCCGACAAGATAAGCGAAGGAGTCTCTCTTATGGTCTTGTATGATTCCGCGGACATTTGTAAGAAAATTTCGTCAACGATTTGTTCGAACTGTTCAAAATTTGTCTTCAAGAATTTACTATGGTCTTGTACCCGTCGTTTAAGATGTCTTGAAGACGTGGCCAACAGGGTTGGTAATGTGTTTGTAATAAAAATGAGTTTGTTTTTTTGTGTTGATTTTGTGAATTGGCTATAATTGATTTGTGAATTGGCTATAATTGATTAGCATACCTTCGGGGCCTTTATTTAATGAAAAAATTAAATTTCCTAGAATTTGCAGTCGAATTTCGAGGGCTGGAATCTGCTAGTTAACTTTAAATGACACCTAAGTATGTTTAATTTACATTGCTCATGATCAGCTAAAAAAGTTCACAAGATTTTAAAACATTAAGTTTGGATAGAGTTTGGCTTATTTTTGCCTTTAAAATGAGATTTATGTGGCTATACTTAATATTATTATTAATGAATGATGGGCGTCATTAAGTTGTTCTATGTGCATATGTAGGAAAAAGTTACTCGTATACATGGATATAAGTTAAATATGTAGCAACTTAATGGTATATTTGCTGTAATTTCAAAAAGTTAACTGTGTGTTGATTTAACTTCAGTTAGGTGGTTAAAGCGCAAAAACAATATAAATCCAATTATGTGCTTCCACGAACATTCGTTTTTGCATATTTTAAAAACTGCCGCCAATTCAATTGTTACATATTTCTACATGTAATGAACAAACATTCGAACATGTACTTCTTTCTCTTACTTTAAGTAACACACAGATACTCTAAAAAAATTCGCAATGTGTGCGTGTTCCTGTGTTTATCTAGATGGATGTTTTGCGAGTATTTTAATGGTTGGGTACTTTGCGTCCATTCGGCATTTTTGCCTTTTTAAATTTATTAAAACTCACGCACCCGGTTTATCTTTGTAATATTTTCCACTTTGTTGTGTTGCTGTTGTTGTTGGTTTTTCATTGGTGCATGCATTTTATATTTAAAACAAATTAAATTATCGCTTTTGTACTTTGCTACTCAACTCAGTTATGACTCGTACTCTTCATCATCATGTGCTGGCAATCAACTGGTTTATTTTGTTCAATGCAAAAATTCAGAATCTTTAAAAATTTGTGCTTTTTTTCTTGGATTGAGGATCATGCGTATCGTCACCTGTGCCGCCTATGTTACAGTATTAAAGAAAATTGGTCTTTATTAAAATCTCGATATAAAGTGTGAGTAACACAATAAATCCTTCGTTCAATTCATGGATTTCAGTTCACTATTCACCTAATTAAGTAAATTAGTCGTTATTTTCCTTAAATTTTAAAGTTCCAATGACTAAGTACTCTAGAGTGTTTTTTTAAGCCCAATAGAACTTGAAATTGTAAAAAATTACAACAAAAATTTAATTTTAAAGAAAGAAAATTATTTTTTATTTCTTATTTTATATTTACAAATGTAAAAATTAATCTCTTCAATGATTGAGTTTGAAAATTTTTTTTCAGGTTCAAGATCCAATGTTTTTACTTTAAAATAAAGTTAAAAACATGGGCACATTTGTTTCAAAAATTGATCTATATTGTGCATGACAGGTTATACAGCTGTTTCGGGAAGAGTCACCAACCCTAATCAGTAACCAAAAGCAGTAGATAGTTTGTTTGGTGAAAAGTTAATTCATATAGCTTTACTGTGAAACCAATTCAATGAGAATCCAAGCAAAGAGTAATACTATTAAACCTTCTCCAATATAACAAACTAAAGGGTCCGCCATCTAACGTTTTTTTTTCAACTA
This sequence comes from Cordilura impudica, assembly GCA_963682025.1. NCBI lineage: Eukaryota > Metazoa > Arthropoda > Insecta > Diptera > Scathophagidae > Cordilura > Cordilura impudica. The sequence goes on from OY821521.1 coordinate 127,382,705, forward strand.
GTGCTTATTTCGTGAATGGTAACACTTAGCTCATGTCTGATTTGACAGCTAATTAGTTTTATCCTTCCGCTGAACGAATATGGTTGTGTATACGCTTGAACAACGCTGGGAAATATTGCGACATTACTTTGAAAATCATGGTAATGGTGCAGAATGTGTGCGAAAATTGCGTACGGATTTCGGAAGAAGAGAAGCACCGTCAGCTCCGTATGTTCGTTATCTTGTGAAAAAAGTGAAATAAACTGGCATCCTCATCGATAAACCAAAGCCTGAAAGCCAAAAACAGTGAGTACACCCGAGAATATTGCTGCTGTGGCAGAAAGTGTGCGTGAAGCGCCATCAACATCAATTCACCATCGTTCTCAAGAATTGAACATTTCGGAGGCATCATTGAGATGAATTTTGCATAAAGACCTTGGTATGAAGCCATACAAAGTCCAATTGGTTCAGGAGTTGAAGCCAACTGACCATCCAATGCGTTTTCGCTTCGCTAAGTAGGCCTGCGATCGACTTACAGAAGATGCCGATTTTGCCAAAAAAAATCATCTTTTCAGATGAAGCTCATTTTGATCTTGGCGGGTATGTAAGCAAGCAAAATTGGGGCACAGAAAACCCGCACGCATACATTGAAAAGCCGATACACCCAAAACGAGTCACTGTTTGGTTAGGATTTTGGTCCAGAGGCATAATTGGGCCATTTTTCTTCGAAAATGAGCAAGGAGTGGTCGTTACAGTCAATGGCGATCGTTATCGGGCCATGTTGAACGACTTTTTGTTCTCAAAAATTGAAGAGGAGGATATTGGCAACATTTGTTTTCAACAGGACGGCGCTACGTGCCACACAGCCGAAGCTACACTCGATGTTTTGCGCCCTGTTTTTGAAGATCGCATTATCAGCCGCAGAGCTGATGTCGTTTGGCCACCTCAGAGCTGCGATTTGACACCGTTGGACTATTATTTGTGGGGTGCCCTCAAAGATAAGTGTTACGCCAACAATCCAGAGAGAATTGACGCTTTAAAGGACAATATTCGTGGAGCCATTGGTGAAATACAGCTGCACACAATCGATAATGTGCTTAAAAATTGGACCGATTTTGTAGGCTACTGCATCGCCAGCCGAGGCAGCCATTTGAATGAAATTATTTTCCATTATTAACCGGCAGGATTGTGCTTTCAAATAAAAAAAGAAATTTGAGATAATATTCAGTAGTTTTTTTTATAGCATTTTCAAAAAAAAAAAAAAGTTATTTGGCGGACCCTTTGTATACATATAGAACATCTTTGATACAAGAGTTTTTGTATATGTGTATGCGTTTGCCTACTACATTATATTTTTTTTTTTTTTGTTTAAAACAACTATGTATTTGTTTTGCTAAACTTACATTTAGCGTTAATGGCATGCCCTCCGGATTTTCCGATGTATTGCCACCTGCAATATTTAAGTACCAGTTTTTTTTATTCATAATAGGTTCGAAAAATATTCAAAAATAATATTATTTGTAATATCGATGGCTTACTTTGGAAAGGAAGTAACTCAAGCCATAGGACAAACGCTATTGAAATTGGTGAAAATGGGTCCCCATTCAAATAGCCCCTATGATACTGACTTAACTTCCCATAATATCCAAATTATCAAATAGATCTCTGTCGAATTGGGTTTGTGTATGTTTATTACATCCATTAATCCGTAGACCAAAAATAAACCCTATATGTTGCTGCAAAATATAAGCGACTTTACCACGTATGGTTAGGATCGGTCCAATTTTCGACGTAGATTTGGTTTATGATTTTTTAAACCCAATTAGTTGGACCTAAGACCAATTCTCTAAATGCATGGTATAGGGTATCGGTCTAGACCGACTATCATTTTCTTAATTGGTTTATTAAGTAAATGTTCTTTTAAAGGAAAATTTACAGTTGAAAAGTATCAGTTTTCCCATTTTTTGGGCGTTTTTACCCCCCAAAGGCTCGAATTAAAACAAATTTTATTCTTCTCCGATGTTTGTGTCTCTGGTGGAATCTACATACAAAATTTCATATTCCTAAATTACTTTGTAAAGAAGATACCAAAAGGTACACTTTTACACTTACGGGCCATTTTTGCCCGCCTCCCCTCCCCCTTTATCATCCGAATTTCCAAAAGATTTTGTCTCATTTGATGTTTCTATCTTTAGGGGAATCCACAAACTATATTTTATATTCGGTTGTTTAGAAGATATCAGATGTATTATTTCTTCCCTCTTAAGCCGTTTTTCTTCCCCTACATGTTAGAATTATCGATATATTCACCCGTGACTGATGTCCACGTATTGGGTGGGGTCTGTATACCAAAATTCACAAATATAGACTAATATGTGAAGAAAATGCAAAGGTACCATTTTCACCCCCCTTAACATCCGAATTTCCAAAAGTTTTCCTCTCATCGGGTGTTTCTATCTCTAATTGAATCCACAAACCATATTTTATATTCGCTTGTTTAGAAGATGCACGCTTTTTCCCCATTTTTGCCGTTTCTCCTCCCCTACATGCTAGAATTATTCGGTGGAGTCTGTATGACAAAATTCACACACAGAAAAATAATTCACCAACCGAATTGTTCTAAAACTTAACAACTGAATTTCTGATTGTATCAACAGAAATTTTATAGAAACTAACCATTTTGTATTGTGATAAAATATTTACTGTTGAGACAATAGAATTGTAATTGCAAGCAACTCAAAATTCGGTTATTAACTTCATCGCAATTCGGTTGGCAATATATTTGGTAGCCACAACGAATCTGTTTTCTGTGCGCATATATATATATAGATTAATATGTTAAGAAGATACAAAAAGACACCATTTCCCCTTTTTGGCCATTTTTACACCCCTACCCCCCCGCATCAGGTGTTTCTATCTCTAGTGGAATCCACATACCATATTTCATATTCCTAGATTCGTTTGTTTAGAATTAGCAATAAATTCATTCTGGACTGCACCCACGTATTCGGTGGAGTCTATATACCAAAATTCATATATATAGATTAATATGTTAAGAAGATGCAGAAGGGTACAAGTTCTACCCTTTTTGGCCGTTTCCCCCCATAAATGGAAGAATTTCGAAAAAATTAATCCTGAGCCAATATTCGTTTCCCGGATGAAGTCTACACACCAAATTTCATATTCCTAGATTGATTTCGTATCATTTTCCCCTTTTTTAACCCCTGAAGGCTCATGTTTAAAAACTTTTTATTCTTGGCCGATGTTTCTGTCTCTGGTGGAATCTACATATCAAATTTCGTATTCCTAAATTACTTTGTAAAGAAGATACTTTTACGGGCCGCTTTTTACCCCCTTTGCATCCGAATTTCCAAAAATTTTCTTCTCATCTGATGTTTCTGTATCTAGTGGAATCCACATACCATATTTCACATTCCTAGATTCGTTTGTTTAGTAGACACCAAATATACAATTTTTCCCCTTTTTGGCCGTTTTTCCTCCCCTAGACATTAGAATTAGCAATAAAATCATTATCGACTGATGCCCACGTATTTGGGTGAGACTCTGTATCAAAGTTCATATATATAGATTAATATGTGAAGAAGATGCAGAAAGGTGCAATTTTTACTTTTTGGCCGTTTTTTCGCCTTAAATGGCCGAATTTCGAATAAATTAGTTCTGAGCCCACATTTGTTTCTCGGATAGAGTCTACACACCAAATTTCATATTCCTAGATTAATTTGTTACCATTTTCCCCCTTTTTGTCCGCTTTTACCCCGAAAATGTACGAATTTTTAAAAATCCGTTCTTATTGGATCTTTACGCCGATAGGGGAACCTAAAGTCCAAATTTCAAGCTTCTGGGTCGAATGGTTTGGGCTGGGCGATGATCATCCTCGCAACTCTTTTATATATATAGATAATATTATACAAATATAAAAATATAGTTATTGATCTCTTCAATGATTGAGTTTGAAAATATTTTTCAGGCTCAAGTTCAAATGTTTTTACTTTAAAATAAAGTAAAAAAACATTGGCACATTTGTTTCAAAAATTGACCTATATTATACAGCTGTTCCGGGAAGAGTCACCAACCCTCATTAGTAATCAAAAGGAGAAAAAAAATTTTTTAAACTCAAAAAAATTTTTTGTTCGAAACACCAAAGCATGGCATTAATACTTCAAAATGACTTCGTGCATATGCCCACCGCGGCTGTTATTGATAAAGCGCATTCTGGTCGTCCATTTGTGTTCTACTTTTTCGAGCATTGCTGGCCGTATGTCACGAATAATACGAACAATGATTACCTCCATTACCAATAAGTCGGTGGCTGCGGTCGCCGTATGGCACGTAGCGCTATCCTGTTGAAACTACATGTCGCCGGATCAATGCCATCTATATATTCAAACAAGAAATGAGGCCACCAGCGTGTGAACCGCACCAAACTGCACATTTTTCTGCATGTAATGGAGTCTGTAGGGTCTGTTATGGATTGGTCTCACTCCATGTGTGGCAATCTTGTTTCTTAACAAACCCGTTAAGCCAGAAATAAGCCTCATGGCTGAACATATTTTTGCGTATTGCTCGGGTCAGTTTCCAACTGCTTTAGAGCCCAAGCGTAGTAAGATCGACACATATGATGGCCTTATGCCTTAATTTCCCGCATCAGCTGGATTTTATACGGGTATAGGCCAAGATTTTTGCGCAAAAATTTTTCGCGTAGTGGACGGTTGCTTAAAAATTGATTGAATGAAAATCCAATTATGAAAAATAATTCCTGCAGTTTCATTGAAATCTGAAATGTTGAAGTTTTTAGGTTAATATGGCATTTAGCTATTTCATGAAAAATTTGGCAAACGTATCGATAATTTAACTGGAAGTTACTTTGTTACATCTGAAGATAAAAAATTATAATGTTTATTTAGAACTAGGAACAAGGTGGTAGTCAAGAGGGACAAGTATACAATTCAATTATCAATATGAAGCTTTTGTGCAGTTTCATTTTTAATTGTGTTGAAACATAAGGGCACTCTTACACGTTCAATATATATTGTGATATTTGGATCGCGGTCAATATATATTGAACGTGCAACAGGGCCCTAAAATCAATTCTGGAAATTCAATTCTCACCCACTTTTCGCAGTGTTTTCTGCCGTGTTTGGCCAATACCTCGTCGAATATTAATTTCCTTCAGTTCAATTGTCTCTGTTTATCGACGTAGACGAGTGATATTACATAACCCCAAAGAAAATAATCCAATGGGGTTACATCACATAGTGTTGGTGGCCAATTAACTGGATTATGACTTGAAATTATTCGTTCATCGAAAGTATCTTTGAGCAAATTAATGTTAGCGTGCGCTTCGTGACATGTGGCTCCATCCGTTGGAACCACATATAGCAAGATTAACGCCAGCTGAATGATGTACGAAAAAACTTGTAATCATTTATCTGTACCGTTCATCGTTGCACATTATCGTTTTTGAAGGCCTGTGGACCGCCAACCTATATAGAGTTCCAAACAGTATTTTTTGTGGATGTAATGGTGTTTGGATAAAATCTTGTAGATTATCTTCACTCCAGGTTTGACAATTTTGCTTATATACATACACTTTCAACCAAAAATAAGATTTATCGCTGAACAAAATTTTATATGGAAAATTTAAATAAATATCAATTAGTGTTTGGCCGAATTAGCCGTGTATAGGACGGTCGCTTCGCTTTATTTTTTGTGTAAGTTAAATCTTAAAAGCTCATAAACTAAGATTCTTTCGTAAGATCTTCCATATAGTGGCGCCGAATCTTCAGTGCTTTGTTGTACAGCCGCTTTAACTTGTTCGTTGCGCATTATTAGAGAATTTACTTGATGTACGGGATCAGTAAACGTGGTGCGATAAGGATCCATAGTTATTCGAATTATATAACTAACACCAATGTACTCGTAGCAACACTAGTTATTTATATAACTCTGTTCTGTTCTAGTATATATACACAATCTACCATTTTTGTTACCACTTTTAATGAAATGTAAATTTACTTTGTATAAATAAATAAACGACTGAGTTTGAAATTATTCAGGCTCAAGATCAAATGTTTTTACTTTGAATGAAGCAAAAACATTGCACATTTGTTTCAAAAAATTGATCTATGTATATTCTGCATGACAGGTTATACAGCTGTTTCAGGAAGAGTCACCAACCCTCATCAGTAACCAAAAGCAGTAGATAGTTTTTTTGGTAAAAAGTTAAATTCATATATATATTTGCTGAAAACAACCAAATGAGAATTCAAGCAAAAGCTATACTATTTAAGCCTCTTCCAAAATAACAAACTAAAATATCGAACAACTTTGAAACAAATATGATTGTATACGAGTACACATTTCATACTACAATATACATGTTTGTTTTTGTCTTGAAAAAACATTTGATCTTGAGCCTGAATAATTTCAAACTCAATCATTAAAATTATGAAGATCGAAAATAAGATTTTTTAATTTTTAAAAAATAATAAAAATAAATAAATAAAGCTAAATAAATTAATTCAACAGTTTTCTACTCAAACGTTTTAAGAGGAATAGATCACAATGAAGTACTAAAGGAATTGAAACTCCGAAATGTTTTTCAAATAAGATACATATATCTTAAAAAATTCACCACAATTATCCACTAGTTAAGTTACGGCCTTAATTTCCTTTTCCCGTAAGATGCAGAAAATGTTTTCGTTTCGGCCATCCAACAAAAATATGCACTAAAGAACAAATCTGCCCGAATTTTGCTTTAAAATATCATTTCGAAGAAGATGACGAAATTTGTATATATACACCAAAATGTAAAAATTGTGTTAATGAAAACATTGAAAACACGCATAGCGCATTAGACAGAAATTCAAACAATCGTCACTTCAAAAAAAAGGAAAGGAAAAAGGCAATTGAAACATACAAACAACGGCATCAGATCGCAAAATCAACTTACTCTTTTGTAACAAAAATTCCAACCTTTAATAAACCCAATGTAGCATCGAATGTTAAGGAGAACTCAATTACTCTTGAGGCCAGTATACACGGTCAAATTGCTTGATGTCAAATTCATGTATGTGTGTATGAAGCTTTTCTCTTACACGATACTGCATTGCTATTCAATTATTCATTTGGTATTTGATTTTGTGCTGTAAACACCATGTCGGTTGGTTCGCAGCGTATTAATTTTTTTGTCAAATATTTTTTTTTCAGCATTTGGTTGTTGTTTTTTTATAGGTTTCCATTCAAATTTTATATTGTTCTTCTTTCACATAGCGGTTATTGTATTCTGCACATTTAACATCCGAAAGTGCAGGCAGCGACCGGTAAAATTCTATCAATTCTGACACGCTTTTCGACATTTTTACATCCATTCGCTTCGAAGTCACATCAAAAACAAGTGAGAAAATTATAGTCGGTTTAGACCGACTATATGATACCCTATACCATGGTTTAGAGACCTTATCTTTCGGTCCAACTACTTTGATATAGAAAATAAGCATAAACCAAATTTGAGTGCGATTTTTATTAATTTTTTTGGCTGCAGATATGAAAAAGTTCATATCGGATGCTATATCTATAAAGGGACTAGGTCCAAAAATGGACCGATCCTGATCATGTTTGGTAAGGTCTCTTGTATTTTGCAAAAATATGTACAAACAAAATTTGAGAAGAATCAGTGCAATATTTTTGTTTTTTAATAGATTTAACTGAAGATCGGGAAGCAGCTCTATATGGGGTCAAAGGGATCATTTTTGAACTACTCATTAGTGGATGTAATGAACGCATACAAACCCAATTTGAGTAAGATCTATATGACAATTTGGATCTTATGGCAATTTATGTCGATTTCATATAGGTAATTTGTATGGGGGCTAGGTCTGAACATGGACCGATTCTCACCAATTTCAATAGCGTTCATCCTATGGCCGATAAAAGCTTATATACCAAATTTCATCAAAATATATTCATATTTGCGACCTGCAGTTTGATTACAAGCTTTACATGGACACACAGACGGACGGACGGACGGACGGACGGACATTGTTAAATCAACTCAGAAAGTGATTCTGATTCGATCGGTATAATTAAAGATGGGTCTAGGTCAAATATTTTTGGTTGTTACAAACAGCAGCACAAAGTCATTATACCCAAACCACATAGTGGTCCGTGCAGGACGATCAACGATATGCACACATCAAAATCGCACGTTAAGCGAGCAAAATATCTAAAATGTTTGATTTTGCTTCAACCATCATCGGTGTGACACATTCAAACACATTTTCACTAATACCACGAATGCTTGTCATGCATTTTGACCGTGCATATCCCGCTTTACAACTACTACAAAAGAACAAGTGAACTACAACGATATTGTCGAACGAAAAATTATTCGAACGAAAGCAAGGCACTCGAACGTGAATTAATTAGGATTTCTATATCTCGATAACGTTCGATCGCCTTTACTTACGTGTATCAATTTTCGTTTCTTACGCACTTATAGGACACAGCGATGCCAGATCGAGTATTCTGACCAATTATTACAATTTCCTTTAAAAATAGCAAAAATACTACTAAATTGTTTGAAGATAAAAACAACCCTATTTAACATTAATCAGCTGTATATGACAAATGAAATGAAGTAAATAAAATATAATTAACAAATCAAGTGTTTATATTGTGAAAGTGATTTTATGTTAATTATACTAATTTTATTATATTAACTTTAATTATCATTTTTTTAATTAATTAATATATAAATTTAATTTATAAAAAAAGTTATTTGAATTTATATGTGAAAAAATATACAAATTTATTAATAAATATTCATGTTAATTTTTATAAATTTGTGAGTATGAAATTTCTTTAGCAATAGTTCAGCATCATATTGTTTAAGTTTTGAAGGGTCTTTCAAACAATTCCATGCCTCAGTTCTGGCAGCAACTCCTTGTTATTGGGGTCATCATTTCTAATTTATTTAACTTAACTTCCAATTGTTGTCGCTGCTGATGCTGATGTTGGAGTAATTTATCGGGATGACATTATAAAATCAATGCTGCTTAAGAGATATATCTATCTATAAATAAGAATAGTATTCACTTCGAAGACCTTACCACTGGGTGCTGCAGAAGACAAACCCAAAAACCTAAATCACCTGCTACAATTCCGAGTGGATGAACCGATATAGACCACCACCGGTTTCTCGAAGACTTTTTTGATCTTCAGCTATTTTCTTAGGCCGCAAACAAAAATTTAAATACACTTACCTTTTTCCACTCAGCAACAGTACGCATAGGGGTAGAAACGGATTTAAGTTTTTTGGTTAAATTTTTCCATTCCTCTGCTGAAAATTTGTTTGCTCCGAGCATAGTCTTCAGATGGTACATTGTTGATTTCAAACGGTAATTTAAAGTTCTTATTAAACTATAAATATTTGTATTATTTTGTACTTACTTTTTGTTATCCATTGCTTTTTTTTATTTCCTTTATCTATCTTTTTTATCTTTTTTTCTTTATCAATTTGTTGTAAAATATCAACATTAATAACCAGTCGAAAACAAAAAAGCAAGTGACTGATTTTGACATTTGCGATCGAAGTGTTGACAACGCGTTCGAGATAGAGAAAACAAATTTTGTATGAAAACGTTTACGTTAGAGTAGCTCTCAACGTTTACGTTTTCATTCGACTTGTCGTTCGAGTCATCGTTCGCATAGAATAAAGTTAGAGAAACGCAAATTGGTTTTCTTTCTCTTAAATAGCGAACGAACGTGTTTTTTCGAGATAGAGAAACAAGCTATGAAACACAAGTTTGTCCAAAAATTAAACAACTGATAAAAAACCAATTAATAAAGAACAAACAACAAAAACTATACAAGCTGCGACCAGTCTACTGGGTATACGTGATTTTGTATTTGCTTTTAGAACTTCATTGGACAGTTTTTGAAACATTCTTTAGGATATTTACGCATATTTATAAAAAATATAATAAAGAATTTTACAAAAATTGCTAATGATAACAATCTTGCGTCGATGCGATGGTTTAAGTGTACTGTGGTAAAGCCCCTGACCTGGAGTTGGAGTAGCTCTCAACTTGTCTCTTTGCAGGAGTTGAAAACCTTTAGGCTATACGACTAGATTTTAACCACCTTATGACATATTATAAATGTTTGACCTTAGTATCCACCAAAGTGGGTGCCAAAATTTCTGGAGACAAGATTTTACAGGCGAGCAACTAGAATGCTAATGCCATTCCAAATAGTTTGACAGCTATCTTAGGTCGAGCTATCTGATATGCTACTAAGGTGTAAAAAGACAAGCTTTGTAGTGGCACTTCGAAAGCAGGCACCGTGATAGACACCGATTTTCAGGTCTAAGGGTTGTGACTCTATTCAAGGTGTTAACAAAATGTTTTGATATGTTGAAAGTTCCTAGTAAAATAAATCCGAAAGGCATATAAAGTTCCAGCAAAGGAAGCCACAAAACCCAAAGCAGAATAACCATGTCGCCAACCTGAACAACAACATTCAATAATCATAAATCCACAGTTTGCCGATTTAAAAAAAAAGAGATTGCTCTACAATAATTTGGTCTAATACTTAATCTGGACCAAGTAACCGTACAACATTAAAGGCTGCAGAGTACCCAAAAAAAATATTCTATTTAAATGGTTTATTAAACAAAGAGAATGGAATGTAGCCATTTCTGACGAAATTTTGTTTTTCCAAAAATAAAATAAAATAAACACTTGTATATCTGATTGGGAGTTATTTCCAGTTCATAGATTTTGTTTTCAAATTGAAGCTTTTACCACAGCTTTTACCAGTCTGCTAATGGCGCTTTAAAGTTATTTATCGATCCAAGGTATATGAATTAACTTTTTACCAAACAAACCATCTTTTTACCAAACAAACTATTGATGAATGTTGGTGACTCTTCCAGAAACAGCTGTATAACCTGTCAAGCAGAAAGATAAATTTTCGAAACATATTTTTCAATGTTCTTTACTTTGTTTTAAAGTACTTTATTTTAAAGTAAAAACATTTGATCTTGAGCCTGAAAATTTTCAAACTCAATCAAGAAAATTTTTTTGACGTGGCGGAATAGTTTTTAGTTTCTTGTTTGTTTAATAAATAAATTGGTCGATATAAAATGTAATAAAAGTATAAGTTTTTTGAAGATATTTATTAACAGTTAAACTAATATAAAAATAAAATATATATTATTTAATGGTCGGTTATTGCAACAAATTTGGAAATTCCAACGACCCTGGTTTTATATCGGTTGAGCTCGTACTGTAATTCAACTGATATTAAGGTCCAGGCTTTTAACGTAATTGATTTTCAATATTTTCAGTTGGTTTTAACTGGAGCTTGCAATAACGGACTTCGGTATTTTATTATATTAATACCGGTATTCAAAAAAACGAAAAAAGCGAAACTACACTGTAAAAACTAGAAAAAAAATTAAAAAACAAAATAAAAATTTAATTCAATAATGTATAATTCAAAACAACGAACTTTTTTTAAAGTGCCACAAAAGAGAAGGAAAATATAAAATAAAAAGATTAATAAACAAGTAAGAAAATTATAGTCGGTCTAGACCGACTATACGATACCCTATACCATGCGTTTAGAAACCCTATCTCTTAGGCCCAACTAACTGGACATTGAAAATAAGCAAAAACCAAATTTGAGTGGGATTTTTATTAATTTTTTTGGCTGCAGATATGAAAAAGTTCATATCGGATACTATATCTATAAAGGGACTAGGTCCAAAAATGGACCGATCCTGATCATGTTTGGTAAAGTCTCTTGTATTTTGCAAAAATATGTACAAACAAAATTTGAAATGAATCAGTGCAATATTTTTGTTTTTTAATAGATTTAAGTGAAGATCGGGAAGCAGCTCTATATGGGGTCAAAGGGATCATTTTTGGACTACTCATTAGTGGATGTAATGAACGCATACAAACCCAATTTGAGTAAGATCTATATGACAATTTGGATCTTTTGGCAATTTATGTCGATTTCATATGGGTAATATGTATGGGGGCTAGGTCTGAACATGGACCGATTCTCACCAATTTCAATAGCGTTCATCCCATGGCCGATAAAAGCTTATATACCAAATTTCATCAAAATATATTCATATTTGCGACCTGCAGTTTGATTACAAGCTTTACATGGACACACAGACGGACGGACGGACGGACGGACGGACGGACGGACATTGTTAAATCAACTCAAAAAGTGATTCTGGTTCGATCGGTATAATTAAAGATGGGTCTAGGTCAAATATTTTTGGTTGTTACAAACAGCAGCACAAAGTCATTAGACCCAAACCACATAGTGGTATAGGGTATAAATAGTTAATAATACATATCGCACCTGTACCTCTAAAGTGAGTCAACTCAAAATTTTTAAATTTTCACTTTTTGCAAGAAAACGATACACAGTGGTCATATCTATCCACTGTAAAAATCTTACATCGGGTTTTCTAGTCTTTCGCAAAAAAAAACAAGTAAGAAAATTATAGTCGGTCTAGACCGACTATACGATACCCTATACCATGCGTTTAGAAACCCTATCTCTTAGGCCCAACTAACTGGACATTGAAAATAAGCAAAACCCAAATTTGAGTGGGATTTTTATTAATTTTTTTGGCTGCAGATATGAAAAAGTATAAAGGGACAAGGTCCAAAAATGGACCGATCCTGATCATGTTTGCTAAAGTCTCTTGTATTTTGCAAAAATATGTACAAACAAAATTTGAGAAGAATCAGTGCAATATTTTTGTTTTTTAATAGATTTAAGTGAAGATCGGGAAGCAGCTCTATATGGGGTCAAAGGGATCATTTTTGGACTACTCATTAGTGGATGTAATGAACGCATACAAACCCAATTTGAGTAAGATCTATATGACAATTTGGATCTTATGGCAATTTATGTCGATTTCATATGGGTAATTTGTATGGGGGCTAGGTCTGAACATGGACCGATTCTCACCAATTTCAATAGCGTTCATCCCATGGCCGATAAAAGCTTACATGCCAAATTTCATCAAAATATATTCATATTTGCGACCTGCAGTTTGATTACAAGCTTTACATGGACACACAGACGGACGGACGGACGGACGGACGGACGGACGGACGGACGGACGGACGGACGGACGGACGGACGGACATTGTTAAATCAACTCAGAAAGTGATTCTGATTCGATCGGTATAATTAAAGATGGGTCTAGGTCAAATATTTTTGGTTGTTACAAACAGCAGCACAAAGTCATTATACCCAAACCACATAGTGGTATAGGGTATAAAAAATACAGTTGTAACCATCTTTGTGTTATAAGAGTAGCTCCTTTAGAATCCACTAAAAAGACATATTTTGAGTTGCACCCAAAAAACTTGTTATTTTTGTTGATCACTGAAAAAATCGTAAAAACAACTACTGTTGTATACTTATTATTCGCAATTCTTTACAATGAAACAACTGTTTTTAAATTTTATAGTAAATATTAAAAAGTACCGTTTTATGCATCTACTGAAAATTTGTAAATTTTGAGTTGACTCACTTTAGAGGTACAGGTGCGATATATAAGTATATTGTAGGGGCGCTTGTAGCTGGAAAATTCTTTGGTTGATTAATTTTTTTTTGTATCAATTAAAATTTTTTTTTAAACTTCGACGATCTTTGGCATCCTGCTTAAAATTACACCCTGTTGTGAATAGATAATGCAGTGTATTAAACCATTACGTTTGGGTGGTTTGTATGTGTATGTTGGCGCTGAATTGCGTAAACTTTATAAAATGAAACAAATTCCAAGCGTTGGGATATAATAGGCTTTTCAGGAACAAAAATCTTCCTATTTTGCTGATAATCAAACACACGTTTATTTCGATCCTCGACTCTGCCATTTTTATAACATATATACTTGTAAATTTCAATTTACAAAATTGTGTGACATTTAAGGTTACTGATGTGTTTTCATTCAATTTCTTTAATTCTAATTTTTATTATAACTTTTATTTCTTTTATAAAGAAAGAACCCAATTTCCAAAAGGAAAAGATGAAAATTATTTTGGGAGTTTATTTTTGATTTCCTTTCAAGGATCTCTTGACTGCATATTAAAAAGTGAGTTCAAATGTTTATTTAACTCATTGTCAAACTTTTCTTTTTTTTAAATAAAAGAAATATAAATACTGTTTTTCTTCAGATTTCAAAGTTCATATGAAACCTTATATGCATTCCCGAGAATAAGGAATTTATTCATAAACGCACACGTGTCAGTAAAAGCCATCTATACCGATAACGCAGAAATATACTAAATTCACCTGGACATACCAAAACCTTAAACCCTTTTTTTACAATTGCAGTGCACAGGGGAGAAAAAACTATTAAAATTATATTATTTGTATATTTTTATATATTGATACGATTCAGACAGCAATGGAAAAGTGAAAAATTTGTGAAAAGTTTTTATTTTTGCAGTGAAAAGATCAAAGAAAGAAATTAACCTAAAGTAATAGTGCCAGTGTGAAGCTAAATTTTTAGTATATAAGGAAAAAATTGGTACAAAATAACACCTAAAATCCAAGAAGGAAAATGCACCCAATCTAAATAACATTTTATAACAGAATTAGTACATAGATTTCCATAGCATCGCAAAAAAAAGCAAAAAATAACATTAAAAACCCACGTGATAAATTGGTCAGCTAGAAAGAAAAATTGTAATTAATAAACTAATATATAAATGAAGTGAGAAATAATACTTAGCTTTATAAAGTTATAATTGTTCCTCTAAATTTTTAATCGCTACTGTAAGAGCTTAACCAATGGCTATAGTCGATACCAAACGACGGTTTCTACAGTGAAATCTCCATAAAACAGCGATTTCGATATTAAATTGTTTTTTATTATAAATTATAAAATCGATTAAAATTTATCACGGGCACGCAACACACTAAAAACGAAGATGTCAAAAGCAATCGTGTAGCTTCAGTACTGTCAAAAAAAAGTGTTATGAAAAGGGTAAAACGAATAAGACAAAACTAGTTTAAATTATCGAGTATGTTACCATATCGGTAAAAACGCGATTATGTTGGTCATTTTTGATGAATATATATATTTTATTTTTGAAAAAAAAAAGAAAAACCCTTGATTAATAATTACTAAAAAAAACCCCCAACAGTATCACCATCATCATTAAATCATCATCATCGTCGTCGAAGCAATTTAAGATCTTTCATCGTTGGATTAAACGCTGATATATGTAAGTTTTTTATTTACGATTATTATTATTTTACAAGCCACATGCATCTATCCACCGTTACAATTCAGTAACATAGAATTTAAATGAAAATAATTAACACAAACAGTGAACAACATCGTGAGAACAGAAACGACGCTCTGTTAAACATGAATTAATTCTGTAAGTAAAATAGCGATGGATAAATGTTTATGCAAGTTCTAGTAATTATTGATGAAAAATAATAAAACAAATCATTGTTTAAATATAAAGCTGTCAACTATAAATTTTTTATTAAATTAATTATAAAATATATATGAAATTTTAATGAGATATTACTAATTTCAATTCCATTCGTTCCGCTGGCTAAAAATAACTGTGTTGAATTTAATATAAATATAAATTTTTTTTCGTAGCTTAAAAGAATGAATTCTTTATTTCGTCAAATGCTGAAAGTTCATTTATTGGAATCGTGTTAAACCTCTGAAAGTTTTTCTACTTTTATTCAAACTGTTTGTTATTAGTTTATTTATATGGTAACTGGTTGATTGTAATTTATTTATGCACCAAATTTTTTTTTTAATTAAATTTTTTTTCATATTTCCTTTTGAAATATCTAGAAATAAATTAGATTTAATTAGAGTTAATAACATCAGTTATTTTGGATTTTAAAATTATTCAATCAATAAATTTAAATATTTTAGAATGAATCTTTAAAATGTTTGTGCTGAAATTTCTAGCGACTTGAGGGGATAAGGTACATTAATAGGACGATGTACGATACGATAGGCTCTTCATAACATGGTCATGGTTGGGAGGGTGAAACTGATGTGTAAACACCTATATACATACACTCATTAGACTTTACTTCCTATTTCTCTAAATGAGATCCCTTTCGTTCTCTTTCCTTTCGATTATTTTTTTTCTCGTTTTACAATAATTTTCCAAAACTGCATCTTCGGCACGCACATATTAAAATAGTTCTCTGTACATTTGAATTTATGAATTCAAACTGTATTAGCCAAGAATCCTCCCCAACAGCCTACGAGATAGTAGCCGGGAATATATGCGTGCTTTTGCTATAACTGGTTTGAAATAAAAACTTCATGAACATACACCGTCAAATCTTCATTTTATGCTACAATATGGTCACATAAAATGCAAAAGGCCGTAACTAACATTTCTATTATTTTTACAGGAGAAGCAAAAAATATCATAAAACAAAACCTACTTAAAACTTAGTCCCAAATTTTAGAATCAAGCTTAAAGAACAAAGAAGGATTTATGTATAAAATTTGTAAAATTTTTTGGATAGGTGTATTTTGGTTAGCTACATCATAATCAATAAAAAAAGTCAATTTTGAATTTTTTGTTAGCTACGGCCTTTTGCATTTTAGGTGACGATATGCCCTATGTCCTATTGTTGTGATTTTCCTTTAAAATATGCCCTCAAAAATGTTAAATTATCAACAGTTTTGTCGCTTGACCTGGATCGAATTTTTGTGCACTACAGCCCTGCTGCTGAAAGGCTCTTTCGGACTCGACGCTAGTTGATATTATGGACTTAAGGCAGCCATAGACTAGCTGAAGATATTTTCCTCTTACACGTTCTACATCGAAGTATGCTGGTTCCTGTTTTATAGCTTTATAAAGTTCTTTTATAACTCATCGTTTTTGAAATTCCACTCGCAGTCATCATCACACTAACTTTCTTGGAAATTGCCATTTCTAGTTTTTCTTTCATTGTCATCGAGATTAGAATTTCTGGCTCAGAATCAGCATATGACTCGGAAACGTCGATGAAAGAGGCTCAATATATTTTCAATATCGTCATCATCGATATTATATAAGCGCTCCAAAAAATTTATAATTATTTACATAATTGTTGCTTTGTTAAATCGATTAAAATTTTCATCTTCGTCATCATCTTCTGATTCAGTAGGATTGTGCAGGTAATACAGTAGACTCGATAAGTCAGTACACCTTTGTTTTATATGAATAATTAGCTATTCCTTCAATTCATTACTTAAAGCAGTATTCTGTTATGTCAATAGATTAAACATTAATATTTAGTAAAGCTGCATCTGCGCTAAGAAGAGTAGCTACTTGACGACAACAAGCTTCAACAGTTAATTTGATTGGTAGAGGAACTGAAATATCTGATGATGCTAGAGAAAAATCAATTTCCGAAAATGTTATTTCTGAAATACATTTGATACTTTCTGAAATATATTTGACACTTTCTGAAATTCAATTGATACTGTCTGAAATACAATTGATACCTTCTGAAATTCAACGATACTTTCTGAAAATCGATTGATATTTTCAGAAATACAATTGGAAAAGGTGTAGGTTACCAATATTTTGTCTGAGGAATTTAAGAAGAAATATTGTTAAGGGCATCATTAATCTTCAACGGGTTTAATAATGTTCTTCGATTTTAAAGCATTCCGCACCATTTTGGTCGACCAAATCAATTTAGAGTCACAATATCATATTCCGCGTCTCGAGAGTACAATTTTCATTTTGACCCAAGTATAGAATTGTTCTCTTATTACTTTGATAAAACTACATACAAATTCAATAAAATAAAATTTTTTTGCACACATATTAAGCATAAAAAAATTGGGTAGAGTATTTATGACTTTGACCTACGGATATGCGTATATATATATAGATTTATGGTTTTAAGATACCTTTGGAGACTTTATCAAGAATATTTAAAAATTTTATAGCTTGCTAAGTGTTGCTATTTAAAAGAACTTCAATTTTTAAAAACACAGAAACAATGTTTTAATAATGTTACTAGGAATAAAATGAAATGAGTCTTCCCTTAAATATATTTAAAATTGATTTAATTAGAAATTGTGCAATGAAGGTAATAATCCAAAATATTTTTGAGTGGAACTTTTAAATATTTAATGACTTTAAAAATTTTGTGGTTTGTATAAATAGTATTCAACAAGACCTAGAACCTCAATTATGAAATTGAAAAATGGAAAATACTGTTATTAGGTGAACAATGAAAGAGAAAAATTAATATCTAAAATCAAAATATGGGTATTTCCACAGAAAGGTCTACCGGGACCAAAACAATTGAACATTATATTAAAGAAATGTCTAGATTTTTATAATATATGTATTTGCGGCTTATTTCAGTTGTTGTAAGAACGCAAATGGCATTCGCCTTTGCATCGTACCGATTACCAGTAGTCCAACCACGTAAACAGATATACAATCAACATCACATCAACACAATCGAACATAACACACAAACTACACCACCTGAACCACACATCATTTTAAGTATAACAAACATCAACAACAGCAGCCTACTATCAATAAGCATGGTGGAAAACCATGGAGCGAATAGTCGATAACATGGTTAAATCTCAAATCCCAAATGAGCTGTTGAAGTTCAAACAACACGCTTATTTAAAGGGACGCTCAGTAGAAACTGCGCTTCATGAAGTAGTTCACCACATAGAAAGATCTTTTGATCTTCACTCTAGCCATATTCATTGATATAGAAGGAGCTCTTAACAATGTATCAACAAATACTCTACTCCACTCCCTAGAACGATTCGACATCGACCGGGATATCAAAGCCTGGATCAGTCACATGCTAGGGAATAGATGGATAAGTTGCGAGGTTGGTGGCATTAAAATAAGGGACAAGGTTTGCTGTGGGACACCTCAAGGGGAATTCTATCCCCCCTTCTCTGGGTGACCACTATAAACAGTCTTCTAAGGATTCTAACCGATAAGGGTTTCCAACCTGTCTGCTACGCAGACGATGTAGCGATACTGTTAAGCGGGGTTCGATGAAGCCCGCTTCCAGGGCAAAACGATTAGAATCATACAAACGGTGAAATACCTTGGGGTGATTCTCGACAAAAAGCTCACTTGGATGGACCATATTGAGAGCAAAGTCGCGAAGGCTCATCGGATATGGGCCATTTGCAGAAGAGCTATAAGTTCAAAATGGGGTTTAAACCCGAGGATGACTCATTGGCTTTACACAAGCTTCGTTAGACCAATTCTAACCTACGCATCCGTAGTCACATGGACATCAATGAACAGGAAATGCTATATTAAACCATTCCAAAAAATACAACGCCTCTGCTGCATAGGAATCAGCGGCGCAATACGGAGTACATCTACGAGGGCTTTAGAGACGATTCTATCTACCCGATCGAGATTAGAATTAAATATGAGGCAGGTCTGGCCATGTTACGACCAAGAGTAACAGGGGAATAAATCACCGTGACAGAATCGCTGTGATTTTAGCTGTGACAGAATCGCGGAAGTGTCGACAAACATACCCTGCAGTATAAGGATACCTGACAGGGAAAGCTGGTTGAGCGAAAATTTTCTACGAAACCTTCCAGGGTCACACTACTACACAGACGGATCTAGTCTGCATGGTAGGACTGGTATAGGTTTCTATGATGAGGACCGTTCCAATGGCATACACCTACGCATTCCGGACCACAACTCTGTCTTTCAGGCCGAAGTGGTCGCGATAACGGAATGCATAAGATCTATTGACGTAAGGGCAATCCCAAGCCCCGGAGAGGTGAAAATATTTTCGGACAGTCTAGCGGCTATCAGGGCGATATCCTCGGACAAAACTAGATCAAGGACTGTCCACAGATGTAAGGAAGAAATTGCAAACTTCACTACAAGAGGCAGACTTGAAATCATTTGGATCCCAGGACACAGTGGTATAATGGGAAACGAGATTGCAGATGAACTGGCCAGGAAGGGTTCTTTCCTGGAAGGTGTCAATTTGGAAAACCCAATACCTTTCCAGGCTCTCAAATTGAAACTATCGGAGTGGGCAACTAATTCACATACTTCAATTAGGGAGGAAACTGACGTGGGTAAGGGTACGAAGATACTATGGGGCTCTCCAAACACTTCGAAGACTAAGGAAATCCTTAGTCTAAATAGAAAGGAACTGAGTAGGATTATTGGCATCCTCACTGGACACTCTGAACTGAGGGCTCATCTATACCGTATAGAACGGGCAGAATCGGCCACATGCAGAGCTTGTGGAGAGGATGACGAGACCCTAGAACACTACCTTTGTTACTGTCCTCCATTTGCCGGAACAAGGGTCAGAAATTTATCCAACGAAATCACACCAGGCCTAGCGGCTCTTAGGGGAGATTTGCTATCGAGACCGAACTCCTAAGTTAAATAAGGAGTAGATTAACGGATGAGCACGAGGATGTAGAGCGCACAACAAGCCGACTTTCTGGCTTAAGTGTATATCCGGGTAAAACGGATATGAGCTATGTGTATACATGGCTCCTCTTTTTCAACCTAACCTAACCTAACCTAACCATCAATAAGCATACACACTCAACCAAACCATCATGGAACCAACCGGCCAAAAATTTTATTATAAATAATATTTATACAATGAAAATTTTTAATTCTCACTTGGTTAACATATTAAATTGGATAGGAAGACAAAGTTGAGCAGAGTATGGCAAACAGAGATTTTTTTTTTTTATTTTGACATGTAGGGAAAAACGGAAAGATTTCCTACTTTTGTCGAACGGTAGGAATTTTTTTAACAACTTAATATTATATATTTTTCAATTTTAAACTTTAAAATTAAAAATATATACCTGTGTATCTTTTTATACCCTCCACTCCAGTGTGCAGAGGGTATATATAAGTTTGTCATTCCATTTGTAATAATTAGAAAAAAAATTTTGGACCCCATAAAATATATATATTTGTGATCCTTATAACAACCGGAGTTGATATAGCGATGCCCGTCTGTCCGTCTGTGGAAATCACGATGACGGCATCAATCGGGCAGTTAGGGTGCTCGTTGACATAAAAAATGATTCACTAACATCCTGAAAAGTTTGCTATTTAAAATCGTCCAAATCGGTCGATTAGGGCCCGAGATTTGAAAGAAGAACTAAAAAAAATATAATTTTCTATGTTGTTCTTGTCACGATAACGCCCTCAATAGTGCAGCTACAGTGATCATTTTTAGTGAGAATGATTCACCAAATTCATGGGAAGATTTATGTTTCAAAAAGCATTACAATCGGTGGAACAGGTCCAGGGAAATCTCTGAAAAAGTAAAAAAAAATGAAAAATATGATTTTTCTATATTGCCCTTGTTGTTATTCTAAATGTTGTGCTGTTGTAATAGCTGGACTTGTTGTTTTTGTGGTCGTTGTGGTAATAATATAATAAAAACTAACCAACTCTGGTAGAGAATTTTAAAAGTTTCCACTGTTTTGGCATCACAAAAAAAATTTGTTAGATCATTTCCGTTATTACCATGAGCCTGCCTGCAAAATTTCAGATCGAATGGGTCACGGGAAAGGGGTTAAAATCGATCCAAAATTTTTTCGACAAGCAGACACTACGAGTTAATATATGTAAATAATTAAAAAATAATGCTAAAATACCTAGTTGTTAATAAAAAAAAAAATAATAAAAATTAAATAAAAATAACGTTTGATGTTGTATTTTTTGTGTGTAAAATATAAATATACATACATGAACATATTAAATAATACAAATAATATACATATATACATATATATATGTATATCCGTAACAACTGCATGTTAGAAATTAATCGGTATATTATTTTATTTACATAAAATTCTGCAATATTTTATTTCTATTTTAAAATGAATGTTAATATTTTCAACTAGATATCATACAGAACAATGTTAAGAGTATACACGGGCTGGTCTTTTATTTCATACGTTTTTTCATTATTCTTTTACAAATATGAACATAAGTTTGGCATATTAACTTTTTGTTGTTTTTACAAAATAGAGTTACCGAGTTCATCAATGAGTTTTTTGCTTTCAAAACAGTTCTACATAGTTATATAGAATTATTATTCTGCTTTACCTACAAAATATCTGATTGCGATTACATCTAATTTTTAAAAATTGTTTATAATTACTAAAGCATTATTATTCACATAAACACAAAATTGCACTTTTTAAATTTTCCATTCAAATTTAAGAAAATATCAATTCTAAAAACTAGAATTAAAAATTTCCAATTATAAATTACAATTAATTGAATTTCAGAAAATCATACCAAAACGTCGGAAATTATAATTTTAAATTTAGAAGACATCAATTGCATCTTTAATATATAAATTTTATTCGTTAAACACAAATTGAAATTCCAAAAAAAAAAAAAAACACCAAATACCTGTGTTTACATTTAAAAAATTTTTACATTTAAAAAAAATATTGACATTCAGGAGAAATTAATAGCTTTTAAGTACCGCGATTCAGTAACTTCTTTTAACGATAGTCGAATCGTTAAAAAAAAGAAACTAGAAAAATTATCAGTAAAATTTTTAAACGATATTCGCTATTGTTGTTATGTAAACGACAACCATTTTTGTGTTGCTTATTCAATCGATAAAAACTTAAATTATTAGGTCGTCATACATAAATAAAAATCATAAAATAGTGAAAATATTTTGCTTTAATTAAAAAAACTTTTTTATATAAATAAAAAAATTAAATAGCATATTCAATTCATTATTTCATTTTCAAATAAATACACAGAAATATTAGTAAAAAAATAAAGATATTTAACATAAACATAAAATCAGCAAAAGTACTTTTGCTTGAAATAAAAGAAGCAAATATTCAAATATCATTAATTAAGAAAACCTTGGAATGTACAAAACGAGCAATGCAAGAAACACTTAACGAAATTGAATATAGACAAATTATTGACAGCCAAAATAGAGCGTACAAACAAATCACCGCACAATCACACCAAAGAATGGACAATAAACTTCAGCAACAAATCACGAAAAAGATACAAACTGCAGGGTTCGTCTTTAATGAAGATTGGTTCGTCAATGCAACAAAAATTCAATTCACAGAAGACAGCGCTTGGATTCTTTCGTTGGGGGAGAAGTTCGCTCTACCAGTAACCTGGAAAAATTTCTCACCAATCCATATTATAGCCGACTTGGAACAAGGACTTCAAACAATTCAAGATGAAAAACAAAAAGACGTCAATAGACACAATTTAGCAACGAAAATAAAAAATTTTAACTCCAAATGAAACAACACCACAAAAGAAAGATTCATCATTAAAGCTTATGAAGAAACGAATAAATTTAAAAAAAAAAACACGAAAACGACGTAATAGTTACTAAAGCAGATAAAGGTCATAAAACTGTAGTTATGTACAATGAAGACTATCAGAATAAAATGAATAACATGCTCAGTGATAAAACAACATACAAAACAGTAAGAAACGACCCGACAGAACAATTATTAAGGAAAAACAATAATATAGTGAACGAGGTTTACAAACAAAAATACATAGATCAAAAACTAAAAAAACAATTAATGTGCTCAGCAGCAGTAGCTCCACGTCTATATGGTCTCCCAAAAACACATAAACCGGGTATGCCGCTACGGCCAATTGCATCATCAACGAATGTCCCGTGTTACAATATGTCCAAGCATATCGGAGGAATTTTAAAAAACATAATATCACAGGACTTAAACATAAAAAATGTGTTCCAATTAAAAGACGACATAAAGATGTTAGAGCTAGAGGAGGACGTAATACTTGTTTCTTTTGATGTCATATCACTTTTCACTAACATACCAACGAATTTAGCCATAAAAACAATTATGCAAGAATGGCCCACTCTTGAAAAATACACCACGATCCCAAAAAAGCATTTTCAACAAATGCTTAGTTTTTGTCTTCTTGAAAACAATTATTTCTCTTTTAATCAAAAAATTTATAACCAGATATTTGGTATGCCAATGGGGAACCCCTTATCACCAACCATTGCGGACATAGTTATGGATAAATTGCTAAGTGAAAGCATTACGGAGCTGCAAATAGACAACATACATATCGAATACATCAAAAAATATGTAGATGATATTTTTGCGATAGTCAAAAAACAAAATATAGATGAAATTCTCACAAAATTTAACTCCAAACACAATAAAATACACTTTACAATAGAATTAGAAGACAAAAAAAGCATCACATTTTTAGACTCGAAAATACATAGACATAATAAAAAACTAAACATCAATTGGCATTGTAAAGAAATAGCTTCTGGTAGAATTATTAACTACCATTCGAACCACCCAATGAAACAAAAAATAAACACAGCGAAAAATTTAATTAGAAAAATATTTACTCTAAGTGATGAACAATACACACGCGAGAACACAAACAAAATAAAAGACATATTAGCTAAAAATGCATTCCCTACAAATATCATAAATAATATGATTTATGAAACAAAAATAGAAATACACAACAAAAATAAAAACGCCACACCAAACAACAACAAGGCCAGCAATAACACCCAATATGTCGGAGTCGCATACATTCCTGGACTTACAGACACCAAAAACATGAGAAAAACGATACAGCATGAAAACGTCATATACGCACATAAACCTAATCAAACACTTAAAAAAATATTCACGAAAAGAAAAGACAAAATAAAACAAGAACAACAACACGATTTAGTATACGAAATAAAATGCTTGGGCAACAAAAGCACAAACAGCAACTGTGATCACATTTACATTGGTACAACTAAGAGAGCGCTTGGAGTACGAGTAGCCGAACACAAAGCAGACGCAAGAAACAAAAAAACTTCAACAGCCTTATCACATCATATCACAACTACTGGACACTCAGCTGATTTTGACAATGCGCGTATTTTAGACATTGAGAGAAAATGGAACAAGAGAATGACATTGGAAACTTTAAGAATACAGGAAAATATTGAGAGAGCTGTCAATTTTAAAGAAGACAAAGACGGAACAAATAGCGCCTACAGTTTGATATTAACTAAAAAACATACAAAAGAAAAACAATAGTTGTAAATACGACGTAACACTTATAAATTTGTTTCATACAAAAAATTGTGTTGAAAAATATATTTTATTTGTAAGTAGTTTTTAACAAAAATTGTAATTTGTTTATAATGTTAAATGTGTTTTTAAATAAAAAAGGCTCCCTGAAGATGGATGGATATCATCCGAAACGCGTAGGAGAAAAAGCGAATTGATGGTTTTTCAATTGCGCTGAAAATAAAAACTGACCAGTAAACCCAACAAATCAAACAATCAACAATAATAAAATCTGGTCCAAAAACAACATTAATAAAATCATCCTGTCAAACACGAAGTAATTTGTTTTTTTCTATTCTTCTTTGTGTTTTTCGCTTATTTTGACAGAGATGCCACTCGTTTACAATTTAAATAAATAGAAAAATAGATTTGTCGACTGTAGTTAAGATGTATGTACTTAGTGAATCACTTAATCCTTAGTGCAAACAACAATAGCTGTCGATATATTTTGCGATTGTCGGATCGTTGAAATTTACAGAATCGGCCTACAGAAAACATTAATATAAATTCAATGAATTTTAGAAAACCTCAAATGATATTTAAGAATTGCTAACATAAAAATTGTTACATAAATAAACGCAATTTGATGAGAATGTTATTTATATATAAATTTTCACAATTTTTTTTTGGATGGAAATTTGAAGTTTTCAAAAAATAAAGATAACAAATTATTTTATTTAAAATGTTTGGGACTTTTGGTTTTTTGCGTTTGGCATCCCTAATTTGATTATTTATTATTATAAATTTATTCTCTATGTTTTCAAAATATGGCAATATTTTAATAAAAAAGTTGAGAGAGCTTTTTTTTTGGTTATTATTTTGTTACTCCATCCGACCTATATGGCTGCAATGAAGAAATATTTGGCCTGTTAAAAGAAACTATACAGCCATCTCCAATTAGCACGATTTAATGCATATAGCCACCCTACACAAACATTACCTTTGCAATGGAGGTTAGGGCGAGCTATTTAATTAGCAAAAACTAAATTAAACGAGAAGTTATGTCATATAACCGGAAGCGCATGCATATAGGTATATAACAAAAATGCATGCTGATCAGCAACCACGATGACCAAAAAGCAAACACCGAAATAAATCCGAAATAATAGAAAAGACGAAAACCAACCCAAAGAAGTTTAACAAATTGTTTACTTTTTCATTTACATTTATTATCAAGACTCAAACCGAGGTGGAGGGTATCAAAGATTCGGCACAGCCGAATTTAACACTCTTGTTAATATGTACATACGTACGCCATCTTTGTAGGTCTTTCGATTTTAATAAGTAAGTTTGTAAATAAAAAGAACATTAAATTATTATAAATTTAAAAAAATAATTATTTTTAGAAACACGACCGATTCGTATTTCGACGATGCTGAAAACACATCAAAGAAATACAGAAAATTAAGATTTTGCTCAAGTTGGTTGAGAGGCGATAAGCTAATGAGATGGCTGGAACAGGTCAAAGATGACGACTTTAAACGCAGATGCAAGGCTTGTGAAAAAAAATTCAATTGCGATAAATCAGATCTAAGTATATGTACATGCTAATAACCACTGTCGTAAAAAAATCTTTTAAAGCCAAGAACCAAAATTCTGTTTGCATTATAAGATCTCATTTGCAAGCCATTTTAATTAACCCTTTCACGCCCGAATTAATTGGGGCGCGGTTAAACATTTTTCAAGTTTATGTAGGTGTTAGTTTTGACCTAAATATGAATTGATATCAATTTCAAAGTCCTATGTATCCTGGCTTAGCCTTTATAAAATGTTTTTTTAATTCATCTTTATTTATTGAATCTTCACATAGGTTTGTGAACTAACAATAAGTTATTCAAATCTTAAAACTAAATCTTAAAAATAAAATCCAGCCAGTGCCGTACAAAATTTCATTTATTCTATATAAGTACATAATCTAATGATAAAAAATGTTTCAAAAATGACTGACCAATATCTAAAAAATTTTTTTTTTAATTTTCTTACCTTTAAACAATATATTTAATCATTTAAATTTAAGCTTTTAAATATCTTTATTACTTTTTTTTTGATTATTTGTAAACTCACTTTTTGCAGAAAAAATTTTACATGTGCAATTAGGCTTGCACAATATATCAAGCTACTCTGGGAAAAAAACCGTAGGAGAAAAAAAATAAAAATTACGGTAATTATAAGCTAAAATATACAATGTTGCCTATAGGCAACATCGGGCATTAAAGGATTAATTGTGTAAATTTTAAATGCATATCTAGACATATCAAAAAGATGAATTATACAGAATTGTAAAAATAATTTTTTTTATAATATCTGTTAGTTTTTTATGTTGTAAATCAAATTTTACTTCAAATCCGCTAAAATAAAAACGCT
The DNA here is from genome assembly GCA_963682025.1 of Cordilura impudica. Taxonomy (NCBI): domain Eukaryota; kingdom Metazoa; phylum Arthropoda; class Insecta; order Diptera; family Scathophagidae; genus Cordilura; species Cordilura impudica. The sequence continues at coordinate 127,410,243 of OY821521.1, forward strand.
GCCCTCACCAAATTAAGAACATTTTTAATTAAGGCATTTTTAATCACATATATTTTTTCAATATGACCTTAAAGTCCAATCGTTGATTTCGGCAAATTTCTTGAACAAAATTTTTTAAAAAGTAAAATTGGAGATTTGGAAATAGCGTTAAAAAATACGTGCCGTTTTGACATTAATTTAGAACGGCATAACAAATGACGAGATGCAAAATACTTTACATAACATCATTTTGGGATCAGGGGAATGCAAAAATATTGTTGTTGTAAATTATTTCAATGTCTTTAAAAATGTGAGATCGATTTTCTTAATCAAGTGGTCTGCGGCGCATTTATTGCCTGGGGAACTTGATATAACTTGGCTGTTTTGCAACCGATAATAGATTTTGTTGTCTTATTACAAAGTTAATTTACTCTAGATTATGGTTTATTAATTATTTTAATTGAAACGGAATTATTAGTAACAAAATTTTTGTGAAAAATTATATTTTTTGATAATTTTTACATATAAATGCAAATTTGAATTTTGAACTGAATGTGCGTCCAGAAATCATTGTCCGATTTGGCTCAAATTTTGCGCACTAAAGTTTTGGATCAAGTGTCACAATAATCCGACCCGCACACCTCAAAATTCGATAAAAAAAATTTTTTCATACAAACCGCTGTCATCTTAATTTATATACACATATTTTAAATAAAATTATTTGGTAACCCGAAGAGGTATAAATCATACAGCGTTTCTTTTGCATAAAGTTTAAGGGTCCTTTGGCTGACCCTGGACACGTCTGACTTACCTCTGCCGTCGATTAAAACCCCGTTACATTGTTATTATAAGCAAATTGACGTGAAAACTGAAAAAATGTTATTTCTTGCTCTTGGTATTTTTTTTAGTATATACAGTAGAACCCGTTTAATTACCCCACGCTTAATTACTCCTTACGCTTATTTAGCTCGAATTCAAAATTCCCGTTTTTATCACTTTTTCTAACAGAACCCCACAGTTAATCAACTTTCGCTTAATTACCCAATTCGGATAATTACCTCAACTATTTTATCCAGGAAATAAATTTACCATTAAATTTCCTTGGTTTAATTACCCAAAGTACTTATTGGCTCACGATATGGTTTAAACAGCTGCGCCTGAAAAATGTTTTCATTTTTGGAAAATTGGTAATGAATAAAGCAAATGAGAGTGCTATAAAAATTAATTCAGATTTTGAACCGAACAGTGGTTGGTTGTGGAGGTGGCATAGGAGAGAAAATATAAAATTCACAAAGATACATGGAGAAAGTAATGAAAATGATCATGAATGTGCCCCAAATTTTCTGGAGAATAGAAATTTTTCCTCAATTCTTCGCAATTATACTGCTGAAAATATATTTAATGCTGATGAGAGTGGCCTTTTTATAAAGTTGCCCCAAGTGGAACATTAGCTCGAAAATGGGACTCAGTCGAAGGCAATAAATCTCAAAAACAACGTCTAACATTATTATTTTTGTAACTCTGTGGGAACATACCAATAAGTTTTGGAATTTACTTCTTTATGTGATACATATGAATTATTTTTATTTAATAAAATGTTTAAGTTATGCTAATAACCCTGTTTTACATATGTTCGGATAATTGCCTTTTTGATGTATTTAAAAGTATTGCCTCTTATGAGGTAATTAAACGTGTTCGTTTAAATGCTTTTCCCGCATAATTACCCAAAAATCTTGTAAATTTTTACGAGGTAATTAACCGAGGATTACTGGTAGTTTAAAATTGAAACGAAAAAAGACCCAACAAATCTCGATTAAATAAAAATTTTCTTTTCATTTTGTTCCTGTTCTAATGTCGCATTCTTGTACTTAAAACATAGTTTGTTATCAGAACTTCGCGATCGCTATAATCAAGTAGGCTGAACGTTTCGATTCGATTAACATTTTAGTAGTCTTATCTAAAAAAAAATTACTGCATATAAAAATCGCACTAAACATTTTATTTTGATTTTCGCATTCGATATCGAAAGTGTAGCTTTTTTCAAAAACAAATGTTCTTATTATTTTAATATTCATATATGTTTAGGTAGATGGGTAAAACGTGTGTCGAAAGAAGAATGGAAGCAACTATGCGGTACTTGGGAAAATTAAAAGAGATACACTGAAGTATAAAGACGAAAAGACGCCGCGAATATCTATCGAAATTGGTAAAATCAAATAGAAAGCAGTTGAAAGAAAAAAATAAATCAGATCGTGTAAGCAAAAAAGGTGGCGCGAAAGAAAGAATAACGATGCTAATGAAAAAGAGAAGCCTGCGCATTTTATTTGCAAGAAAACATTAGTAAAAGCAGTACAGAAGGTAGAAAATGCATAGCGCAGTGTACAAAGCGAAAAAAAGTTATTGAAGCTCTATATAAAAAGTATGTTGAATCAGTAAATGTTACAGAAACAACCTCTGGACTCGCTTTGCGAATGGAAACACAATTTACCGTCGTAAAAGACTTCTACATGTGTGAAGATACAAGCTTCCAATCTGCAGGCCAAATGGATACAATCACCGTTGATGGAGAAATTATTGTTTATTTGCATTATTTCACCTGTGACGAATATTTGAAATACAAAGCAGCTAAAACGGAGAAAAAATGGCTATTTTGTGTTACCTGATAAAAAAAACTAATGCTTTTATTACATATAATAAAATACTTACTAAACAATTTATTTATTTTTATTTATTTAAAAACTCCATTATTGAAAAACCACATATTTTAGGAGTGGCAAATACTTTTGGAAAGTAAAGATATAAAATAAAATAATAAATCCGAAGTTTTTGGCAGTTAGTGAAATTTTGAGTTGTAGTGTACTTGTGAACGTGTGTCAAGTGTAAAACCAAATCAATGATGATTTGCGGTAACGATTGAGTCAGGTTTACAAAATATATGTTTGTACGTTTGATACTGAAAGAATGTAGAAAGCAAACAACTATATTGTAACCAAAAAGTTTAATGACTTATTTTTTAGCGTATCACCAATTTGTGTAACGTTACACCAAATTGTGTATAAATGATTGATACATTGTTTGACTATGACGTTTTGATGAACTGACCACTTGACGAATGAGAAAGCACTCAAAAATTAACAAGACAACATAAACATACATTTTTAGTGTTAAGTATTGACTAAATTCTACTCAATCCTATGAATAGAAAATATATATATAAGAATTGATTTTGATAAATCAAGGGCAGTCAATATCTAGACTTGAATCTTGAAAGAAAGAAAATTGCGTTTTAATACTGAAATTAAATTGATACTAAATAATCAACTTTACCAAAGTTACAACAAAACTTGCGTATTGGTATTAACAGGTATCACCCCATATCCAACAACTTTCATCATATGGCGATCCTGCCGAATAAAAAAAGATAATTCATCCGAATAAAAAGTACAACACATCCTAGTTTTAACGCCGAATAAAGAGAAATAATTTCATCCAGTTTTCAACAAAAGTGCCACGAATTCAACAATCTATTGACAAGCATTAGTAGCAAGGAGCATTTTGCTTACATACTAAAGTGCAGCGTTTTGGAGACGCAAATCATCGCAAGGAGTAAATAACTTAGCCTAGAAGTTTACCAAAGCTTCAGTCAATATAATCCTGCGACACAAGAATCTTAGCACTCATGAAAACAACTAAGGACACACAGAAACATCTTTCCACATAGATAAGATTAAATAGAAAAATCCAAAAGGTGCATGGGCACGGCTGGTACAAATGTGTGAAAACTAATTTGCGACATACTAAGTGAGAATATAAAATGAAAGCAAATGAAAACTAAATTTTTCTATGAAATGAGAAATGTCTATGTCAAGATATATAATAAGTGAAATCAAAAAAAATTTTCTTGAAAAGGAAGAATTAAAATTTTGTTGGTTATGGAATTAAGCACTTTAATTTGAGATTTAAGAGTAATTTTTATTACCCAATGTAAAAGGAAAAAAGAAGAAAAAGGAGAAAATTTTTTTTGAAATAGAAGAAAGAAAAAGAAAAGAAAAAATACAGGAAACCAGGAAGGAATTAAATTCATATTTGAAAGAAAATAGGAAAACAGAGAAAGAAATGTCTGCAGTAGAATTTGAAGGACAGCCAGATATGCTAAATAAATTAGATGCAGAAATAGAAAGACTAGCAAGTGAAGGTAATTTTTCTAAACCAATAGAATTTCGTAAGCGACAAAGGATGAATATACTAAGGCAGAATTAAAGAGAAAAGTTCAATTGTTGGATAATTTATGGAAGGACATGGGAATGAAAGGTAGTCCTACGGAACGGAAGACGACATATTAAGTCCCACAACCACAGAATTAGAGACTATAGAAAAATAGAGATAGGAACATACGGTAAATAAGGGAAAGAAAATATTTTGTAATATCCGATATTTGATATATGTTTTATTATAACCATAAAATACGAGAAAGAGAGGAAACAAAGAATCAAAAGAAAATTTACATTATGTTTAACCTTTTAATTAAAATTATGTTAGAAATATAAACTATCATTAAGACTTAGAAAGATAGAAAGAATTATATATTAAAGATATAAAAAGAAAAAGGAAAAAATAATGTTGTAAAAATAAAATTTTATGAAATAAAAACTAAAATTTAATAATAAAAACAGTTATCTATGGTTCATATGAAAAATTTAATAAAGAAGTTAGAATCGATAATAGTAAACGCTAAGAAGTCAATAGGGAAACCATATTCTACAGAAACAGTGAATGCAAAATAGAAGGAAGTATTGGAATTGAGGACCCAGCTTGAATATTGTTTGACAAAAACTGAATTAAGGGAAGAACTCAGAGCAAAGATAGTTGAAAAATTAATAAAACTAAAAGAGGAAGTAATAGAAATTTTCACACAACATACGGAAAAGAAGGATACTGAGAAAAAGGAAGGGGTAAATATGACGACAGTTATGGACACGAACGAATTATCGGCTGTTTCAAAGCTAATACCTGTGGTTAGGGGAAAAAAGGAAGAATTGCATAGTTTTGTAACAAATCTCGATTTGGTATATGAGACTCTTGTATAGTTAAAGTGAAATTTTTTCTTTTATTTCATATTTAAATCCCGAATATAATAGAGGGTACAGAACCATGTGAAACAAGAAAACATTTCGACAAGCGTTAATGAGTTCTGTTGGCCCTGAAAAATGCCTATAGACCATTAAAATCATCAAACAACAGACTACAGAGATTGACACAAACTATTCAGAAAGGTGACAACGTTAGAGGTTTTGCCGATTAAATAGAATCACTGGTCAGTAAGTTGAATGAGATGAGAAATGAAATTGGCAAAGCAGACAGATCAGCAATAGTCCGAATGAATAATGCATTAGCATTTAATGTTTTTAAAAGTGGGTTCAGAGATCAACAAGTAGTGTCGACAATTGATGTAAGTATATACATGTGTTCTACCAGAACGCAAGTAGCAACAGTGAGTGGTGTGCGCAATGGCAACCGTTACGGCAATAACAATAATAGTTGGCAAAGAAATACCAACAGAAACAACAATAGCAGTAGCGGCAGAAGCTACAACAATAAACAAACCGAATATATGTTAACAATTATAACAACAACAGATGCGGAAATAATAATAACTGTAACAGTAACAACTATGGGTCGAATACTGATAGCAGCGTCAATAGGGGAGCCAAAATAGAAATAGAAATAGTAACCAAAGAAATAATAATAGGGGAAATTATAATGTAAATCCGATACAGAACCAGGGAAACTCCCAGGAACCGGAGTTCGCTCAACAAGAATTTCCGGTAGAATGACATTAGAAAATAAATATCAGATCATAAAATATCAGAAAATAAATAAAGATCAGATTTAAGGAACTATGTCAAGCTGAATGTAATCAACGCAGATTACCCACTGACGTTTCTGATAGATACAGGAGCGGATGTATCATTATGCAAGGAAAGTTTTTTTATACAATTACTAAGAAGATCCGGATGATTGTTACAGCTTGACTGGGATTTCCAAGGAACGGATAAAATTTTTGGGTTAAACAAATATTGAAATAAAATTTGAAAATTCAATTATACAACAGAAGATACAATTAGTTGCAAATGATTTTCCAATAAGAACTGATGGAATATTGGGTAGAGATGTTGTATCTAAATATCGATGAAACATAGATTATGATGAATACATATTGACGTTTGGTGTCAATAATGACAATATAACAATTCCTATACATGAGGATGCTTTCAGCATAAATCACATTAAAATATCAGCGAGAAGCGAGGGAAATAATAAAAGGTGTATAGTTGGCGAACACTATAGTCTCCAAAAATGGAAATCAGCATATCAAACTGCTAAGCGTAACCGATAAGGCAACAATTATAAAGAACGTTATATGGTGTTCACACTTAAGTGTTTAGCGAAGTGTTTAGTGTTTATGTGATAAACAAGTCAAATTGAGATGTTTTCCCATACATTTTTTCGTTGGCTAAACATCTCAATTGAGATGTTTAAATCTTAAACACCTCAAAAACCGAAAATATGACAGAGTTGTATTTAACTTTGCGCATGTTCAGTGCAATATTACTCATGTTTGCCAAGTTGGCATCCTTGTTTTTTTAACATTACTATTAAAGTGGCATTACAATCAAAAAAATACAATACAAAATACAATACAAAAATGAAAATAACGCATCTATATTGATAATTTCATCATTAATATAATTTAAGTAGTTGGCCGCCAATTTAATGATATTATTTTTTATCAATTTTCAAAATTTTATAACTTTTCAATTGTTTTTTTATTTTGGAAACAGCTGTTCAATTTGCTGAAATGTTTAACTTAAACACACTAAATCAAGTGTGAACGACTGTGTTTTGTTTTGCAAAACATGAGCTAAAACACCTCAAAATATCGTAGTGTGAACACCATATTAGAGTAAAGATAAACCTTTGAGGGATTATGAAGTGTGTTCAATTGGCGATATCAGTGAAAGTAGTCCATTTAAAAGATTATTGAGCGATTTGAAATTGAGTGATACAAACGAAGATCTGAAAGAAATTCTAGACAACCACTAATAGGTTTTTCATATTGAAGATGAAGAATTAACAACAAACAATTTTTATAAGCAGACAATAGATTTGCACGATGAAACTCCGGTATACATAAATAATTATAGATTGCCTTAAATACAGACAAAGGAAATAAATTCTCAAGTGCAGTAACTATTACGAAGCACAGAAGGACAGAAACATTTGAAGAAATGGAGATTGGTCGTCGATTTCAGGAAACTGAATGACAAGATTGTCAATGACAAGTTTCCGTTGACACGTTTAGATGACGTCTTGGATAGGTTTGGCCAAAGCCAAATATTTTTCCACACTTGATATGACGAGCTCATTCCACCAAATAGAACTGGATCAGCGATCGCGCCCATACACTACATTTGCTACACCTGATTGACATCATAGTGCGAATATAGTAAGGGTTTTAGACAGATTGCAAAAATATAAATTGAAACTAAATGCAAGTAAGTGTTGCTTTTTGAGGCATGAAGTAATATATTTGGGACATTTGATAACACCAAATGGAAATAAGCCAGATACGGAAAAGTTTTAACCAATAACCAAATATCCAGTTCCAACAAATGCAGATGAGGTGAGAAGATTTGTGGCAACTACAACAGGCGTTTTATCGAAAATTTTGCTAATATAACAATGCCAAGAAGCTTTTAAATATCTAAACCAAACACTGACTAATCCACCAATATTACAATATCCAGACTTTGAGAAACCGTTTATATTGACAACAGATGCATCGAATATTGCATTGGGAGCGGTGTTGTCACAGGGTGAAATCGGTGAGGATAGACCAATATCATATGCTAGCCGATTACTAAACAAGCACGAAAAAATAATCAAGTTATAGAGGAAGAACTACTGGATATACATTGGGGCATAGAGTTTTTTCGACCATATTTGTATGACAGAGAGTTCATAGTCGTAACGGATCATCGCCCACTCATTTCGTTGTTTTTTTATTTTTTATTTATTTATTCAGTCTATGGAATCATCCTTACAGACTACTTAAAGTATACATTTGTATTATAATTTACATATATAATTAAACATTTAACAAAATTGATATATAACATTTATTTAATTCAGTTAATTTAATGCATTTAAGTGTAATATAATATCTCTTCTCACAATATCCAAACTTTTATTAAAATCAATAAACTGATACAGCATATTAAACTTATCACAAATTCTATGAAGTGGATTAAAATTAGCATAGTTTGTACAATAATATTTGATAGTTAGAAAGTTATAATTTCTTGATGATCGAAAAGGAATATATATATTTATTTTGTTGATAAGAAATTCAGATTTAAGACTACCATTTAACAGTTTTAACAGGAAAGTAACATTTAGCATATGTCTGCGACTTTTCAATGTAAGAAGCTTAATTAGAACCAGACGATTTTCATAAGATGGCAACCTCATATTAGGATCCCAGCCCAAACCACGAAGACAAAATAACAAAAATTGTTTTTGAACTGATTCAATTTTGTTCGAATGTATATGATATTGCTTATCCCAGACTACAGACCCTATTCGAGTATTGGTCTTACCAAGGTAGTAAACAATTGTTTTGTCGTATACGGATCCGAAAACTCTTTAGCCCACCGTTTAATGAATCCAAGTACACTAGTAGCTTTATTTATTGTTAGCAAAATATGACTTCTAAAGTCTAATTTTTTATCCAGAAGTACGCCAAGATCATTGAATGAATCCACTAAATCAAGCACAGCATTATTCATGATATACCGACCATTAATTGGAATTGATCTTGTAAAAATCATATATTTGCATTTTTTGACATTTAGGTCCATTAGATTACTATTACACCAAGTAGTTAAACGATCAATATCATTCTGTAAAAGTGATTGTTGATCAAGATTGTTGAGGGTAAAAATTAACTTTACATCATCTGCATACATTAATGTAGTTGAGTGTTTAATTACAGAAGGAAGATCATTTATAAATAGCGTAAATAAAAGAGGTCCCAAGTGACTACCTTGAGGTACACCAGATAATGCTTTTATGTTGATGGAATACGAGTTACGAAACTTAATACATTGTGTTCTGTCTTTTAAATATGATCCAATCCATTTTATCAGCAATATACCAAAGCCCATATGGTCAAGCTTAAACAACAATAGATCATGATTTACTTTATCGAATGCCTTGCTAAAATCATAAATAACATCTGTTTGTTTCATATTAATAGAACCATCATTTACCAAAGTTGTAAGCTCCAAAAGATTTGTTATTGTAGAGCGTGATTTGCAGAATCCATGTTGCGTTGGAGATATGATAGAGGACACATGATGCGACAACGTGTCATATATAAGTTTTTCAAATAGTTTTGGAATAGCACTTAATTTAGCAATACCTCTATAATTCGAAATAACAGCTTTAGATCCAGACTTAAAGAAGGGAATAATAAATGATTCTTTCCAAATGGGAGAAAAGTAACCCAATTTAAGGGATATGTTAAACATATAAGTCAAAGGAATATACAATAAATGTGCGCAGCGCTTTAAAATGCAACTAGGAACACCGTCAGGACCAGCAGCATACGACAATTTCAATTTTGTCAGGGCATTCAGAACTGTATGTTGATTGATGGATGGTATATTAATAATTGAAGATTCCGATATTATGTATGGATACAGATTATTGCTATTAAATACTGTCGAAGAATAAGTTGATGCAAAAAAGTCTGCAAATATATTAATTATGGAATTATCATCTGAAGATTCTAAGTCACCGTACTTCATAACCGAAGAAAAGTCCGCAGTACGTCTTTTAGAATTAATAAATTTATCAAATGATTTTGGATTATTTTTTAGATTATTCCTTACTTTAATTAAATAGTTATTATAGGCCAATTGATTAGCAATAACAAATTCCGATCTTGATAACGAGTATTTCATATAATCTATCAATGTTCCATATTTTCTATAATTTTTGTACATTTTGTTTTTCTTATTTTTAAGTTGAGATAGATGTTTTGTATTCCAAGGAGGACCATTCGATTTAGGAGGTAACATTTTAGGTACAGATGCCGAGAAACATTCAAAGAGGTGATGATAAAATGTATGCAAACACAAGTCCAAGTTATCATTGCAACGAGATAACACATTTATCCAGTCAATTTGGAATCGATGGAGTTGTAAATCTTGGTAATTAGTTTTATTAAAGCAAAAGATTTTATCGCTGTGAGTTAACTTTTTTTTATGAAGAGGATAGGAACAAAAGCAAGATATATCAAGTGTTGGATGGTATATATCTTCCGGATTAGAAATAGGGCTATGCCGCAATATTGAAAAGTCATTAGGTTCATTAACGAAAATAAGGTCCAACAGTCTACCAAATGCATTTGTGACGGAGTTGACTTGGAAAAGACAATTTTCCAATAAACCATGAATAAATGCAGCTGAAGAATCGGAATAATGAGATGGAACTAAATAATTGGTATCAGGATAAGCTTTCCAGGATGTAGACGGCATGTCAAAATCTCCAATTAACATTAGTAAATCAGATGGTTTTATATAATTTTGGATTAAATCAACAGCTTTCAGATGATCCTCATAAACAGAAAGCGGAGAGTTAGGCGGAATGTATGAGCAAATAATGTATATGGACCTGTTATTAATTTTAGCTATACCACATATAATCTCAATATGTAACAAATCGTTTAAAATAATTTCTTCAGACGAAAATTCGTTTAGTATAGCAACCAATACGCCGCCACCAGACTTCTTTATTACATTATTACACTGATTATTATTATTATCAGATTAAATTCTTTCACAACTTTCTCTATCTTTTCTGAATATTTGATATTTAGGGCAAAAAATCTCGAGTTATTAACTTTTTTACTGAGCCAGGTCTCCGTAAATGTAATAATATGATTATTGAAGCCAAAGCTATTACAATAAATTGAAGAAAGTTTTGAATTCATACCTCTAACGTTTTGATACAAGATGTATATTAGTTTTTTGGATTTTGATCAGCGGATTTGGTAAGCCGAGCATTATCTTCTTCTCTATATATAAATTCACGGCGTTTTTAGGCCAAAAACTGGCATCTACGATTTGTTCAAATAGGTATTCAGGAACAATTATTTTAAATGATGCTCTATTTCTGGAATTCATTTTGTAAACACTAATATCCTCAGGAATACAGTTTTTAATTTTAGAGATCACATAAAATTTCATCACATCAGCTTTTGTATCATGTGCGAAACGTGTAGCAAATACAGTTTTCTTCGGAGGAATTGTTCGCAACCCTCTAGGAGTGGGTATTGATTCAATACCAGTTGTAGGCACTATATTTGAAGTACCAGACGTTGAAGCAGGTGGGATTGGTGATGCAGCATCAAAATTAATCAATCGACCAGCGTTTTCAGGATTATAAAGTAAATTATTAGCCGTAGCAGTTCTGGGCATTGAAGAAATATTTGGAGCAATAATGTTCAGAGCAATAATGTTCGTCGACTAATTGATATTTTTTAAATCTATAAAAGCCAAATTATTGCTAAAGACCTGTGCAACAATAAAAAATTTTTAAAAAATTGATTTAGAAAATTTTTGTGGTGCAAAATTTTGGAAAAATTATTTTTTTTAATGCTTTTTGAAAATATTTTCCACAAAACTAAGTGTTTTTGCTTTCTGTTTGATATATAATATGCTTCTCAGTTTCTTCAATAAATTTCGTTTGAAAAGAGAACAATCATAATACAAAACTTGCGTTTTCCAGCTTAATATTAATTTAGTTCTTATTTTTTATGTGCCAATTTTGTTCAGTGTTGGTTTTGAAGAAACATTGAAAAAGAAATTATAAAAATATTGAAAAAAATATATTTTTGGAATGTTAGTTATGAAAAAAGTTATGATTTGGCCAGTTGCCGTTTAGCAGGCGGCTGTGGATCAACATCACTGCTCTCTAATATCTTGGTCATAGTCATCATCATCAGAAAGGTCGATAATTTCGTCCAACAGATATTCTGGAATTTCATCTTTGTCTTCCCCTTCTTCCTCTTTTTCCTCGTCTTCCTCTTCTTCAAAGGTGTTTTTATACCACCAACAAATTTCAGCGAGTATTGCATCAGGAGATTTCTTTCCTCTGTGCCTGAAACGAAAATAGTTTTCAATCGTTAATATGTTTAAATTGTGTACTCTGACAAAGATATTAGAAAAATCAAGGAATTCAAAATATGCACACTCTATAGTTACCTTATTTCAAATGGAAGCTCAGTTTGGTGATAACTTTCGCCTTGCTCATCAGATTCAGTTGGCAACTGTTGAGCGAGTTGATCAAGATGCTGATGCAAGAGATGAATTTTGTACGACATATTAACCCCAATTTCATCGAAAGCTGCCAACATGTTTGCAACAGATTGTTTCCTTTAAAAAATGAAGCCAGTAGTTCTGATTTTTTGTGAGTCAAACACAAATTTGCAACAATTCCATCCAATTGGTTTTGTGTGACTAGGATTAGTTCCTTTGATATTTCATAGGATGTACCTTCACCAGGGTCGTATTCTGAGAAGAAATCCATGGATGTAGCAGCGGCGGTTGTAGTACTGATATCTGTTTGAAGATCAATACTTCGGTATGTTGGTACTGGAACGAATTCTGAGTGCGGTAATGGTAATTGGACACTTGGCACTGCTACATAAGTTTTATTCTCTGCTTTCCTTCTATTCAAAGTTTTATGGTAGTTGATACATCCATAGCAATTTTCTCCTGTTGTCCAAAAGGCATAGCCTTCTTCTTTTCACTTTTCCATTGCATAAGAGTTGAATAGCAATTAAAGCAAACTTTTTTAGGGGCATAGTTTACGTCAGTGATAAACTCTTGCGAGAAATATTGTTTATAGGCTTCCAAAAAAAAATCACTCGCATTGCCACATTTTTCATCGCTTGCTATGAAACGTCCACAAACATTACAAAAATGGTCGATTTTACATTTTGGTTCCGACATTTTTAATACAATATATATTATACAATGTTTTTTTTTTTGCAATTTTTATGAAACCGATGCACTTAACTTAAATCACTCACAAAATGAAATAAGTTCCAAAACAATTAATAGCGAATTTTATCACGACCGAGCGAAAATTAAAAGACATCAGCTTCGGCTGAGTTTCGAGCCTTAACTGAATCTTCAATTTTATTTCGCTTGTACGAAATAAAAAAATCGCTACCTGTGCGGTGGTTGAAAACAAAAAAGTTGTTTTACTTATTCCTAATTCTTGGAACTTCCCTTTTTAATTACTTCTACCTAAATCGCAATTTATTTGATGGTTTTGGGACTCTAAACGCAAATTATCGACCAAGACCATTTTCTTTTCAAATGAAATTTATTGAAGAAACTGAGAAGCATATTATAGATCAAACAGAAAGCAAAAAAGACTTAGTTTTGTGGAAAATATTTTCAAAAAGCATGAAAAAAAATAATTTTTCCAATATTTTGCTTCATAAGCATCACGAAAATTTTCTAAATCAATTTTTTAAAAAATTTTTATTGTTGCACAGGTCTCTAGTAATAATTTTGCTTTTACAGATTGAAAAAATATCAATTAGTCCACGAGTTATAGCCAAGAATCATATAAACAATATGCTGAAAATCGGCATTTGACTGCAAAGTTCGGAGGTCGATTAAAAAAAAATTCGAACTAACATAAACCAACGCCGCGATACGGATCTTCTAATTTAGCCTTTATTTTCACCCCTCACTCTCAGAATTGACCTAACTTTTGCTAACCTGAATTTGTTCCACAGTGTTATCCGATTATGATTTCCAAATAGTGTACAAGAATGGAATAAACAACACAAACGCTGACGCATCGCAAGAGTACAATTAGACCCAGAAAAAGGAAAGAAAACGCTGGTGATAACGGGGAACATGAAGAAAAATGTAACACGAAACAAAGCGGAAAGGGAAGACAAAATTATACAAAATGTGAATTTTGAAAATTGAACAAAGAATTAATTTATTACAAACATGACAGGAAGATTTGTCGCGTTAAAATGTTGCGTGCTAAATAAACTAAAGGTTATATAAAAAACGAATGCAAATATTACAGCATGGCAATTACCAATAGAAAGCCACATTATTGCATTTAATGCAAAAAATAATCCCTTTAAAAAATTATTTTCCAATTTGCAAAATTTTTGCATTTTCTTAGATGCAGTCGAAAACGTGTAATATTTTTTGTCGTGTTCCTACTCTCATGTTTATTGCTAATATATTGGAAACAAGGCACCTATGTACCTTTTGCACTAAACATAGTGCTACTAAAATGCTGTCGAAAACTTAAAACGAGAAGAAAATGTTAACATTTCTTAATTTTTTTAACTTCAAAGACTTTCAAATGTCGGTATTCTCGCAATGGAAATGCCGATATCGAATGATATTTAGCGAAAGGGAAATACATAACGGTATACATTTATAAAAATTTTAAATTGAAAGTAGCAGTTAAAAGGCCAAAGATTTCAATATAAAGCTAACAAGAATTAAATATTGAACTAACTAATTTTTTGTTTTGAGTTGAAAAAAATTTGTCTGTGAAGTAATAATGTTTTAAAATTATTTTTTCGAGAATCCTGGAAATATACTAATTTCATGGCAAAACCTCCTGTTCTCCAGAATAGGAAAATGTCCGGGAAGATATAAATACTACGGATTGTATAAGAGTAAAACCAGGGACACAAGCTGATGTATCTGATTTAATATATGTTTCACAAGCCGATATGCATTGGATGATAATAGCTTAAATTTGTTGTAATTCACCTTATATTCATAATATGGTTTTAAACAAACTCTGGAATCCAGATAATAATTATTTTATATATTGATACGACGCACTGTGGCTGAAATTTTGATTTCATTGGCCGAAAGTCAAATTTTTTTGTCACCGATTTTTTTAAATTTTAACGCCACTTTGTAGCTAATATATCGAAATTAAGGTAGCCAAAAAATTAGATTAAACTATTGCTAATTGTGGACGTGGAATGCTGTCAAACTCAACTATTTTTTTAATATTAGAAAAAGGTGATTTCTTTTTGTTTTTTATCAAGAATAAATGGTTACTACTCGGAAGTTGTCATCTATAATGATCTGCGGTCCTTTTTACAAGCTTGGTACGATTGTAGTCTTTAGTTGTTGTGGGTGGTCGCAGCCCTCCCGTTTAATATTAGGGGCGTTATAAAATATTTATTTAACCATTATATTTTTGTCAAATTTCAACTTTAGTGGATTAGAACTTCTAGGGAACAAAAGGGAACAAGAAACGTTTACCAGCCGGAGAAAGGTGAAAGGGTCGTTTTTAGCCCCATATAAACGACCTGTGGGTAGACAGTTTTTTAATGTTAATGAAATTTCTCAAAAAAAAATCATATTACTGTAATTTAAACAGCTCTATAGTATACAATGGTTTGTGCTTTAGGTATTTTATAACTTATAATAGTCATTATTTGTTCTACTACCAGTAATGATATCTGCTTACAAACTACAACACCCTTTTGATATGTTTGTAAGTAAGAATGTCAATACACAAGGGATGTAATTCATTTGTAACCTGGGTATTTTATTATTATACCATTTTAAACCTTTTTATTTTACCTAACAATGAACTAATGCAAGTAGTAAATAAAACACACACAGGTAATTCATTTGTATAGTGGTTTTTTATATATTATTTTAGGTAGTAAGGGAGTACCGTCATTTTCTTACCTTTTTATTTTACTTAGAAATATAGTATGATGGCTTATGAAAAGGTTATAAGAAAGTGACATTTGAATACAAACTCAATTGCTATAATATATTTCAGCAATAACAATCGCAAATAAAAATATTCAGACCTTCAGTTATAAAGAACTGGCCGAAGAGTATTTTAGGAACAAAGCCTGGAAGATTGTCTTAGTTACGGTAAAATATAATTAAACTAATTCGTGTAGCATCGAAGTACAAGAGCAATTATCTAATTTCGTCAAAGCACTAAAGAAACGCTACAAAGAAGTTAGCTACAAAAAACAAAAGTTTTATATAAAATGCGCAAACTGGTTAGAAGGCCAACTTACTGTCGCTTCAGAGACAACAAAGCAAGATAAGGCTGGAAGAAAGAATCTTTCCTACATTAACTTCGACCACAGAAACAATTGAAAAAAATGGATATCATTGAAAAACTTGTTACAGCTAGTCCAGTGAGAATAAAACGGATTCTTAAAAGTATACCATTTCCGAGCGATGCAAGACAGTTCACAAATGAGGAGGCATTAGCATTATTTCCGGATTTGAAATTAAGAAAACACCAATATATTCAGCTCAGATTGCGTGCGATTAAAAAAGTCTGCTAAAATGGACTGTTTGCCATCAAAGGACACTATCACAAGCACACCAATTTCGGCAGAGGTACAACTACAATCTCTACTTGAACACACAGCCGAATGCTTGCTAAAATCAATAAAAGGATATGAGTTAAAGAAATATGGAAAAACAAAGTTAATTCTTTGTTGAAAATGGGGATGTGATGGTTCTTCGGGACAAAAACAATATAAACAAGTAGTATTGGAAAATATTTCGGTCTCAGATATGTTCATGGTATCAATTTTACCATTGCGATTGAAAATATTTTGGAAGATTCATAGCCTTCAACTAGTACAACGTAAACAAAGGATATTTGGAAAAATGAGTCACCATCTTCTACGAAATACTGCAGGTCAATCAAATTTAAATTCAAAAAGGAAACTCATGATGCCATTAGCAATGAAAATTGAAGTAAGCTACCAATTAATGCTGACAATGGTAGATGGCAAAGTAGGCCAGGATTTGACTAACACTATGGCTATATCCAGCTGCATTGTATGCCTAGCAACATCAAGCCAATTAAATCGAACCAAAACCACCGCCAATAATAATTCCTCACGTTTCATATATAATGCGCATGATAAATAATATTTTAAAAATAGTAAATTCTCAAGATTTTTCATACAAATCTGCAAGAGATGGTCAGGTAAGACTAATAAAAAGAGTGAAATCGTATAGAGAGGTAGTAAAACATCCTGATGAAATAATATAATATTTCATACATACCAAATCTAATAGGAAAAAACTAACAGGGTAGTTCTTAAAAATATACATTACTCAACTCCAATTCATGATATAAAAAAATGAAATCGAAAGCTTAGGTCATCTGGTATGAAACGTAATGAACATATAGAGCAGAATTTCCAAGCAACCAATGTCAATGTTTTTTTTGTTGATTTGGAGCCAAATCCAAATAACAAGAAAATTAAACGCAATTGTTAAAATTGAACCTCCTTCTAAAATAGAGGATATTATACAATGTCACCGATGCCAGCAGTTTGGGTACACCAAAACATATTGTAGGAGAATATATAAATGTCCAAAATCAGAAAATACAACTCCACAGTGTGTCAATTGTCTACAACATCACACTGCATACTACAAATTATGTAAGGTTTACAGAGATCTACTAAAAAAATTCGTTATTTGCAGGCAAAACTTAAATAGCCATGAGTCAAGAAATCCATTTAGTTCAGAAAAGTTTCCTTCCTTTAATAACAATAAACCAGCTAATAATTATTATATATTATTATTATAATTGTTATATAATAATAATTATTATAATTATTATAATCAATCACAAACACGTCAATTTTCATATGCTCAAACTGTTAGAAATAATAGCAGTAACAATGAACACGAAAAAAATACTTTAAAAAATATTGAAACTATGCATTTAAATTTACGGATAGCACTATGGAAATGGCATTTCAAATCATACTAAAGCAGTATAACATTTCCTTAAAGCAAACTTTATTGACTTGCTACTGATCTCAGAGACTCACTTTACAAGTAGAGGCTTCTTTAAAATTAGTGGCTATTATCTCATTAATACCAATCATCCTGGTGACAGAGCTCACGCAGGTTCTTAAATCTTAATAAAATCTACTAGTTATAAAATACGTCATTCTTAATGGATTTCAAAAAGCACGCCTTCAGGCAACATCTATAAAACTTAAATGCGATGATGGAGATTTGGTTATTTCTTCAATTTATTTTCCACCTCGGCATAATATCAAATGTCAAGACTACGAAAACTTTTTCAATACCTTAGGAAGCCGATTTCTTGTTGGCGGTTATTTTAACGCCAAACATCCGTGGTGCGATTCCAAGTTAATAAATCCAATAGGAAGAGAACTTTTCAAATGTCTTAATTAGAATAATATGTATACTAGGGTGTCCCAAAAAAAAGCGCAAAAATTGTTCCCAGTATTTTTTTGAAAGCTTATAGTGTGAAGTATTTTTGTGATTTTTTTCAGATTTTTCGGAAGAGGTTTAGAGGTCGCTAAAGTCGAATTTTACCCAAAATTCGGGTATTCCTGACATTTTTTGAGTTTTACTTATTACTTTGTCCATAACCACGATTTTCTTTGCTACGAAGTCAATATTTTAGCAGCAAGGTGTTCAAACTTTATTTTTCTGTTTACAAGTCATAAGTTCGGTAATTTTTATACCCTCCACATCTCAGTGGCAGAGGGTATATATAGGTTTGTCATTCCGTTTGTAACGCATCGAGAAACTAATTTCCGACCCAATAAAGTATATATATTCTTGATCCTTATCACAGCTCGAGTCGATATAGCGATGTCCGTCTGTCCGTCTGTCCGTCTGTCCGTCTGTCCGTCTGTCCGTCTGTCCGTGTGTCTGTTGAAATCACGCTCATTCAAAAAAAAAAGCATTTACTTAGGTCAGGTTACGAAAAAATTATTTGCCATAATTCCCACCAGGTTGGTATTGAAATCGGAGTAAATCGGGAGCCTCTGCGCTGAGAAATGAACAAAAGTTTATAGATACCTCTAAAAAAAACATGAAACCTAGTGTTTTCTTGTAATAGTTTAGTGGTTGAACATACAACAACATAAAAAAAGCCACAAAAAAAATGTGATTCATACATATTAACAATAACAAGAACACAACTACCATGAGCTATGTTAATAGTATTGCCACAAACCGAGGTGGAGGGTATCAAAGATTCGGCACAGCCGAATTTAACACTCTTACTTGTTTTTGCTCATTTGGGTACCCTTAATGACATTTTTCGTAAATTTTGCATGAAATTTTTGAAAATTTCTACCAACGTTAAAAAAACTAATGACCCAGTTTAAAAGGTGGATAAAGACTCAGTCACTTGAATTTGCTCTTACCGTTCCAAAGTTATTTCCTTTTTACGCTTTGTACCCTTTTGTCAAATTAAAAATATTCTAAGGTGTTTGCGAGTTATGCATCGGATTTGTTCTAATGTTAGTTTTTCTCTTTTCTTTTCAAATATTAAATATGGGTGGTTGCATGTTCTATTGCAATGAGAGTCAATATGGGTGATGTTGTTGTAAACAACGTCCTGTTTATTTTTGCTGATCGATGTAGTTCTATGCCCTGTAATAAATCTGAAAAGCTATTTCAGAAGTTGTTACATTAATAAAAGAATGAGCCAAGGCCACGCCGCGTTCTGCGACATCATCTACCACGTGCAATTGCTGAACTTAATTCTTTGCTTCACTAAATGATTTGTTGTTACGCCATTTTTCAGGATCTGTTTGTTAAAATCAACAGAATGTTGCATGCTTCAAAAAAGGCTAGGCTGGCTTCGGATATTAAATCTTGAATTTGTTTGTTTTTAGGCATGTTTTCGGATAATACTGCTTTTATAAATTCTCTGCCGTTACTTGCTACGTGTAGATTTCGGACAATTAGACGCAAAGTTTTGGTATCGATACGTTCATCAAAAAACGCTAAGGCAGCCAACTTCGCGGATAGGTACCACTGGTGCCCCAGAAAAGTTTTCAACGTGGCGCGTGCGATTGATTTGTTAAGGCTTTTATAGTTATCCAATTGCTTTAATTAACTTAAATCACTGAGAGGAACATATCTAGGGCATTGGCATAAGTACCGATTTTTTATGTATATTCTCAAAATAAATGCATTAAATTCAACAAGGCGTCAAAATTTGAAGCGTTCATGAATGCTGCAATCGTTTTGAAAAATGCATATTTTTAATGATTATATAATTTTCATTATCCAGCGTGCCCGATTAATGGCTCCAGGAGGTTTTATTGTCGGATGGGGCTCAGATCTATCACCCAAAAATATAAGGCTCAGTTGAAGCAGTTCCTGAGGAAATTAAAGACACACATAACATAATACCATTAAGTGTTAAAGAATTAAAAACAAAGATGTCAAATGTCGACGATGCGCTTTAATTGTTTAATAGTGAACAGTGTTCGTTAGTTCAGGTGTTTTCATAAACTAAAGGGTATTTTTTAAATCTACAGAAAAATAAATTTTTTGACTAAATTAATTTTTACTGATTATGTTTAAACATGACAGTGATATGCATTAATAAAACTGTGATACATTTACTTTTTGTTTCCACTTTTTTACAGCAGTAGCGAAATCCATGTCACATTAAACAACATCATTTTCTTTACCCAAAAAAAAAAAACAAAATTCGGGGCCTTCGCAAGAAATCCTTGAAAAGACTTCCACATATTTGTCACCAACTCTGGCTCGTTATCACTCTTTATGCGGTTTTGGAATGAAAATCCTATTTCGCAAGCTGCAGTAGAGGCTGGTAAAGTTAAGGCAATCATTAACTATTTCATGTACTCTGGATACATGAACTCCTCATCCTCAGCATATCCCAGCTCATTTGCCATGCAAATCAACTTACAAATTTTTTGCATGTCCACTTTGGCCTTGTATATTCCACTTTATATGCTACTATATATAGGGTATAGTTCTTTATTGCAATATATTTTCATCAAACTATCCATGGCTTCATCAACGGATTTATTTGATGGAGGAGCAGACGGGTTTAACATCAAGTCGAAATTTAAAAATGTTTCAATGGTGTCATCGTCAAACCCTTTATAAAGGTTATTTACCAGTGTGCGTAAAAAACGTCTTTTCCTTTCTGGAAACTATTTTGTGATAAGTTATTGGAAGAAATTTTTACCATTTTTTTCTTTCATCTCATCCAAAAATGCGTTAATGCGTTTTCAGGCTCTTTGTCCATTTTCTCTAATCTTTGCACAAAAGAGCACGCCGAGAACCAGACTTGGTGGCTGCAGAGTTGGGAATCACGCATGCATACTAACTAGGAATAAGACCGCGATGAATCATTACTAGATGCATGCGCAGTGGGACACTGAGATTATCGAAGTATCGGCGATTAATCGGAGTTGGAATTGATTTTTTACAATTTAATCATGATGTGCCGATGCGTGAAAATTCATGCATGAGGGTAATTCTGAGGGGTGAAATAGATTTCCAATGCGTGTTCACGCATATTTCACGCATTTTGGTGAACCTTGATGGTGAACCAAAATAAGATACTTCTGTGGTATTTCTATAACTGGCAAACACCTTAGAATATTTTTAATTTCACAAAATGGGTAAAACCATAACCTGGAAATTACTTTGAAACGGTAACAGCAAATTGAATAATTTTTTTTTAAATGACTCAGTCTTTATCCACCTTTTTAAATTTGATAGAAATTTTAAAAGCTACATGGCATTACCTTCGAAACTTGCGAAAAAAATGTCATTAAAGGTACCCAAATGAGTAAAAAATTACCGAAACTTATGATTTCCACACAGAAAAGTAAGGTTCGAACATTTTTCTTTTATAATATTGACTTCGTAACAAAGAAGATTGTGGTTCTGGGCCAAGTAATAAGTTAAACTAAAAAAATTCCCGGAAAACCAGATTTTTGGGTAAAATTCGACTTTAGCGACCTCTAAAACTCTGAAAAACTGAAAAAAATCACAAAAATACTTTACCCTATAAGCTTTCAAAAAATGCTGGGGGACCTATGAAAATCGAAAAACAAAATTTTTTTGGGAAATCTAATGTATACTTTGGCCACAGGAGCACCAATGTACTGGCCTAGTGACGTTCACTAGATTTTTTGATCTGCAAAGGTATTCCTAGCCACAAATTAGAAATAAAAGCTGCGACGACTTAAGTTCTGATCACACACCTATACTTATCAATTATAATGTTTCTGTTACAATTAAATCTTCAAAGTGCTACACATTCTCTACTAACACCAATATATCACTTTTCCAGAAATATTTGGAGACTAACTTGTATGTTTAAATATGAGCATGCAAACAAAATCTGAAATTGATAAAGCATTTGAATACTGTAGAAACGAGATTCACAAAGCTGCCCAGATAGCAACACCAGTGATTGATAGATCTGCTGGTACACATACCAAGGACCATATATAATGAGGATGTGCAGACTGAAATGGAACTGCTTAGCAAGAGAGGACAACAAGCATATATACAAAATGTGATGGTTCAGCAACAAAATAAAAATGTTGTTAAACGGTGTTCCATGCATCCGGCCAATGCAGAATGTTGCCGAATCATTTTATTCTACGAATATAAGTACTCGTGCTAACGCTGATATAGATGATGTTAATTCAAATCCAGAGCTTAGTTTAGAAATGATTACACTCAAAACTTACAAGCGAATAATAGCAACGTTTCAACTGATAGTTATAATTTTCATAAGCTGTCTAATATTTCTAAATGGAATGTGAGTTTCAATGGGTTATCATCTCCTATTAGCGTTGAACAATTTATAATGCGTATTGAAATTTTAGCTTGTAGTGAGGGAATTTATTAAATGATGTATGCCTTTCAATGCATCACCTACTTACTGGAATTGCAAATAGTTGGTTCTGGATTTTTGTTACTAAGAATAGAAATGCCGCGTGGTATAATTTTCGTCGTGGATTAATGGAAGAATTTAAAACGCTGACAAGTGATCATGAAATTAGAAAACGTATTGAAAATAGGCGTCAGAAACCAAGAGAGAGTTTTACAGAATTTAAATTAGCTATAGAGAGCATGAACACTGAATTGCGTGTATACTACTGTAACAACGCAAATTGAGTTGCACATAAAAGCCACCAACCAACAGCCATAAATACCCACCGTAGCGCAACACCACATCAAACGAGAACAACATCTAAACCAAGTTCTCATACAAAACTAGACTCACTAAGTAAACATCTACGTCACAACAGTAAAGCTTATACATTCAACCTAACATGAACAATATACGCACAACCACACATCATTTTCTCAATAACAAAACACCTACGTCACAGCAGTAATAAATACACATTCAACTAAACATCAATAAGGCTAAGCTACCATACAAAACTACACTCACTAAGTAAACATCCACGTCACAACAGTACAGCATACACATTCAACTAAACATCAACCAAACCAAGCTCTCATATAAAAATAACTACAGATCAACATATACGCACAACTACACATCATTTAAAGAAACATACATTCAACCAAACACGAACAAAGCAAGCTATACTATTTCTAAAAATAGTTTTCAAGTGATTAAAGCAAAGGGGTATTTTGAATTCTCCCTGAGTTTATGAATTCATTTGCATAAGAAGGCGAGGTTGGCCTGAGGATGGCAACTGAGTTTTCGGCGCTAAAGCTGAGTGGTGTATCTTACTAAAGATATCTCCAATCTTTTAAAAACGATCGGTACCGGTTGTCATCCATATAAATCCAGCGGCTTAACGGCTGACTGCTCCCGATAATCCAGCGGCTTAATGGCTGACTGCTCCCGATAATCCAGAAGCTTAACGGCTGACTGCTCCCGATAATCCAGCGGCTCAACGGCTGACTGCTCCCGATAATCCAGCGGCTGAACGGCTGAGTGCTCCCGATAATCCAGCGGCTTAACGGCTGACTGCTCCCGATAATCCAGCGGCTTCACGGCTGACTGCTCCCGATAATCCAGCGGCTTCACGGCTGACTGCTCCCGATAATCCAGCGGCTTCATGGCTGACTGCTCCCGATAATCCAGCGGCTTAACGTCTGACTGCTCCCGATAATCCAGCGGCTTCACGGCTGACTGCTCCCGATAATCCAGCGGCTTAACGGCTGACTGCTCCCGATAATCCAGCGGCTTAACGGCTGACTGCTCCCGATAATCCAGCGGCTTAACGGCTGAGTGCTCCCGATAATCCAGCGGCTTTACGGCTGACTGCTCTCGATAATCCAGCGGCCTGTGCTGACTGCTCCCGGCTAACCCCGCTCTTATCGTTACAGGTGGCCAAGACACATCACAGCTCACGACAGCAACTCTAGTCGCACCACCGCCTTCGGCCGGCTGCTGACGCTCTCCCGACCGGTCGCGCCGGCGACTACCGGTACGCCCGAGCCACTCCATCTACTGTGCCGCCACCTGTCTGCCAGTGTCAACACACCGCCGATACTATCAACCGGCGCATCTGAGACACCTACTGGGCCACCATTTGCCGGCCGGTATCACCGCACTGCCGATACCACCAACCGGGGCAGCGAAGTCATCTACAGTGCTGCCATCTGTCAGCCAGTATCAACTCAACGTCAACAACATCAACCGGCGTATCCAAGCCATCTACTGTGCCGCCATCTGCCTGCTAGCATAATCGTGCCAGACCATCTACTGTGCCGCCATTTGTCGACCAGTATCACCGCACTCCCGATATCATCAGCCGGCACATCCAAGCCACCCACGGTGCCGCCATCTGTCTGCCAGTGTCATCGCACTGCCAATACCATCAACCGGCGCACCAAAGCCATCTACTGTGCCGCCATCTGTCTGTCAGTATAGCCGTGCCGCCAATATTATCGGCATTTACCGATCGGCGCACTCGAACCACTAAATCGTGTTGCCTAGCCGAGTCACCCGGCTTGCTGCCGCCATCATCCGATCGATCACGCCGCCACCTGTTGGCCAGTAGTCGCACCACCCGTCGACCGACGCACTCCAGCAAACCACTACGCTGCCATCCGTCGGCCAGTAGTCGTAACACCTGTCGCTCGGCGCACCCGAGTCAACCGCTACGCCATCATCTGCCGGCCAGTAATCGCGCCACCTGCCGACCGAGTCAACCACTGCGCCACCATCTGTCGACCAGTGCACACGAGTCACCAACTACCGGCTAGCATAGTCACACCACCGACCGGCATAGCCGACCTCCCGATAATACAAAAGCAGAACTGTTGTCGGTCGCGTCTTCATACGTATATAGATACATATAAACATATACACACAATTAGCACTTAAATAAACTACTTTGTAACTTAAAGGTTTATAGTGTTTTATTGCATAAGGTTTGGGGGTCCTTAGGCTGACCCTGGAGACGACTGAACTACCCCAGCCGTCGATCAAAATCCTTGTTATACTACACTGATAATGAACTCATCAGCATTTTAATGAATAACATGCACCCAGCTTTGAAAAAGTGGTTAGTTTTGTTTAAACCGGTTACGTTGGATGAGTTAAGAACAAAATGTATAGAAGTGGAGAAAATACTAGGTGATATAGGAGAAACTTTAGAAGATCAGATCCTAGGAAGAAGGAGAGTGATCAATGAGATGTCAATTAGTACAGATAGAAACTTTGAAGATATCAAAGATAACTATCAGCTAGAAGAGAATAATTTAACCATTTGTTGGAATTGTGATGACATAGGTCACAATTTTCAAGAGTGTCCATCAAATCGTAGAAATTTATTCTGTTATTCATGTGGATTTAAGAATGCTACAAAGCCAAACTGTCCTAGATGTAGACCTAATTTAAACTCGCAAAGGGGTGTGAAAGAAATGAGGGCACATTCACCACCCATAGCACCGGCCCAACTAAACAAGACATTTCAGAAAATTATGCAACGGCCAGTACGCAAACAATCAGGTACACAGACAGAAATGTAAGAGTGAGAAATTACTTTAGGAGTAAGAAAGATATGAAAAAAGTTATAGAAAGTTTTAAAATAAATACACACTTTGATAGAAGAATGTTCGCAGAGTTTTTCGTAAATGAAGCAAAGTTTGAGGGATTATTAGATAGTGGAGCTAGTATATCTGTTATTGGTAGAGGATTTATCAAAGTTTTAGATGACCTGAATTTATCATTTTCGAAGTTAGAAACAAAGTTACAGACAGCGGATGGTTCAGCTCATAAAATTATTGGCTATGTTTTTATACCAGTGAATTATCACAATCAAATCAAAACAATTAGATTTTTTTTCCCCGGATCTACCACGGTTATTCATCTTGGGAATTGATTTTTGGCTAGAATTTGGTTTAGTGTCAGCTATAGTGGATGAGGTTACATCAAGGGATGAAGAGAGATAACATTTATTATCAAAAGAACAAAGAGAGGAGTTACAGAGTGCAATTTCCACTATACCATCAAATCATAGAGAAGGGCTAGGGCGTACTAATTTCATTGAGCATGATATTAAAACAGGTTCGGTTGAGCCAATAAAACAGAAAATTTATCACATGTCCCCTTATATGCAAAAACACGTAAACGATGAAGTAGATAGAATGTTGGGAGAAGATATAATAGAAAAAAGCGAAAGTAGTTGGTGTTCCCCCTGTACTTTGGTTTCAAAAAGCAACAATAAATCGAGGATATGCCTTGCCGCAAGGGAGTTAAATAGAGTAACTGAAATAGATGCATATCCGATGCCTTGCATTGAAAGGGTTTTGGCAAATTTAAAGAAGGCAAAATATATTTCAGCTCTAGACTTTAAAGACAGTTTTTGGCAAGTTCCGCTAGCAAATTCAGCAAGGTGCAAAACGGCTTTCCCGTCCCTGGAAGAGGTTTATTCCAATATAAAGTTATGCCTTTTGGGCTTAAAAATGCTACGCAATCTATGTGCAAGTTAATTGATAAAGTAGTACCTTATGAAATGCAAACTGAGGTTTATCCTTATGTAGATGACATGTTGCTAATTTCGGAAACTTTTGAGGACCATATTGCACTGATAAAGAAAGTAGCTGAAAGATTGAAGTTAGCAAACCTGACGATTAATTTAGAAAAATCCCGTTTTGTTCAAAGGAAAATTCCTTTTTTAGGATATATTGTGGGTGAAGACGGTCTGAAACCAAATCCTCAAAAAATAGAAGCAATTGTAAACATGAAGAAACCTACCACTTTAAAGGAACTACGTAGATTTTTGGGTATGTGCCAATGGTTCATGAGAATTTTACCAAATTATTCTGCAATAGCCGCACCTTTAACGGGTATGACAGGGAAAAATTATACAAAAAATTGGTCAAGCGAAGCTGAAGAAGCTTTCCTTAAATTAAAGGAAATGCTGACAATGACACCTGTTCTTGCTGCCCCTAATTATGATAAAACCTTTTATTTACATTGTGATGGTTGTGCCATTGGTGTTGGTGCAGCGTTAATTCAAGTAAATGACCAGGGAGAAGAACAACCAGTTGCATATATGTCAAGAAAACTATCCCCAGCTTAGGGAAAGTATAGTGTGAGTGAAATCGAATGTCTAGCTGTTTTGGAAGGTATAATGAAGGAACGAAATTTGTGGTTGTGACTGATCATGCTGCCTTAAAATGGCTTATGTCTACCAAAGATTTGCAAGGACGTCTAGCACGTTGGGCATTGAAGCTACAACACCATGATTTTGAAATAGTCCATAGGAAGGGAAAAAACAATGTGATAGCTGATATGTTATCTAGGGTTGACCTTGAGGTTAATGAAATTAATTTTTAGGTAGATTTGAATTCAGAATGTTTTAATGGTCAGGAGTATTTAGATAAGATAAAATTGATTGAATCTGATAAAGAAAAATTTCCTAGCTTAAAAGTTGTTGATAGGAAACTATACAAAAGGGTAATTCAGAAAAATGTTGAAGGTAAGGAAGATGGGAAGGTTTGGCGGCTATGGATTCCAACGGAATTGAGATTGAATCTAATAAAAGAGAACCATTGTCCTCCTGAAAGTTCGCATCCAGGTATTAATAAACTTTTAGAGAAACTAAGAAGGTTGTATTATTGGCCGAAAATGTTTAAAGATGTGAATAGGTTTGTTAATAGCTGTGAAACGTGTTTGACATCAAAAATACCAAACAAGCTGATGCGTCCTTCAACGAAGCCCAGACCACCATCATTAAGACCATTTCAAGAGCTTCACATTGACTTTGTAGTTCCCTTACCAAGGACAAAATCTGGATATTCTTACGCATTTGTCATTGTAGACACCTTTTCAAAATATGTATATATTAAACCCATACGAAATGCAACGACGAAATTGGCTATTGAAAGTGTGAATGAATTTTTTAATCTTTTTGGGATCCCGGAGAAAATATTATCAGATAATGGAAGTCAGTTTTTAGCAAAGGAGTTTAGAGAGTTTTGTGAGTTGCATGGAATCGTGCAAATTTTGACTGGCACATATTCGCCACAAGCTAATTCTGCTGAAAGGGCAAATAAAACCATTTTCACAGCTGTTAGGATGTATATTAAAAGGGACCATCGTGCTTGGGATAAGTACATTGGAAAAATAAGTTGTGCTTTAAGAAATATAGCCCATGAATCTATTGGAGTTAGTCCTTTCAATGTGCTGTTTGGGTATAATATGGTGACAAATGGTCGTAATTATGATATACTTAGAAAGCTTGAAAACTTGTCAGACGGGGATGTAGAAATTATAAATAGCCATGACAGACTTCTTCAAATTAGGGGGCAAGGTCCACGAATGTTTAGTTGAAGCTCAAAAGTTACACACAAAAACATACAATCTTAGAAGTAAACCAGTAGATTACCAGGAAAATCAAATAGTTTATAAACATAATTTTTATAAGAGTGATAAATCTAAAAATTTTAGCAGTAAACTAGCACCAAAATTCACCAAATGTAAAATACTAAGGAGACTGAGTAATTTCATATATGATGTAGAGGACTTTAAGGGAAAAAAATATTTCAGAGTACATGCAAAAGATTTGTTTGCTACAAATACCGGCTAGCTTGAGCATGAGTTCAGGGTGTAGGGTCTGCCCCACGTTTGTTCTTGATAGAAATTACTTTTTCCAAATTAAACTAGCATAATTTGAGACTTGTCAAATTAGTAGTTGAATTTGTTTTGTAGTGTAATTTATACAGCATAAATGTGAAGGTAGAGTACTGTCAAATTGTCATAATCTTATATTGTAGATCCCAGCTCTGTCTTTGTAAATCAAGAATATCGTTATTACCATATAAGGTAATAAAACTAATATTTAATATGCAAATCACTCATATTGTTCCGTTGGTTTAATAATTGAGTAATTGTCAAGAAAAAAGAGTAGCAAATAAATTAGACTCAAAAAGACATTGCTATTCTTGTTTTAAATTTGAAGACAGAAGGTCAAAGGAAGTACTGATCCCTGTTAAATTAATAGTGTAAAACAAAAGGAAACTTTTTAAAGACTTTTACATTGTATCGTCTGAAAGTGAGATTATTCGAATTGTAATAAATATATAATCACCTGGGCACGTCTTAATTCCATGTGGAAGATGCAATAATACGAAAAGAGGCATTTATTATCTTCATCGAGGTAAGGATTTTGGAATATAAAAAAAAAAAAGACTATGTTACTAAAAAAAAAAATATATTTAAATTTAGGAAACTCGGTGTTAGAAATAGCGTTAGAAGTAGAGATAGCTTGACAAGTTTATACACTAGGATGAATCATTAATTGGGAATGCAGAGTACTTCGAAGCGTAGATGCTCAACGTCCATAATCGGGCACCTTAAGGTAACTGTTAAACATAATACAAAATTACCAAATGAAAAATAATATATATGGGGGATTTCATGTCAAGTGCACCAACTTTTGAAACCGATGTCTTCCCATCATTAATTGGGAATGCAGAGTACTTCGAAGCGTAGATGCTCAACGTCCATAGACCGGGCACCTTAAGGTAGCTGTTAAACATAATACAAAATTACCAGAGGAAAAATAATGTATATGGGGGATTTCATGTCAAGTGCACCAACTTTTGAAACCGATGTCTTCCTATCGGGATGAAATTTGCACCAAGGTTAGTCCTATTGGATAGTAGCTTAGACACAATTTTTCAACAAGATCGGTCCAGATCTCTCTGAGTTAGAGGGGATCAAAATTTGACATTTTGGCCAAACAGGTGTTTTTTCTCATCCATGTGACTTATTACCTATTGTTCTTAGAAAATTTTCTCCCAAATAGTTTAGATAGCTATTTCTTCAATATTTCGGAAAAAAATACTTAAAAAAAAAATTTTAGACTTTTTTTTTTTGCTAAATTAAAGCATTTTTTGCCTTTTTTTCAAAAAGGGCATTTTTTTTTATAAGAAAGCTTAGGATTTTTCCTTTAAGAGCTTTTTGGTCGCTTAGTGGGATGGGAGTGGGATATCTATCAAAATAAATGTTTTGTATTTCAAGACAACGGTTTTTCAATTTTTCACAAATGCACTATTTTGAATTTTTCCTATTTGTGTCTAAAACCATACAAATAAAACGTATACTGAGAAACTAGACAAACTAAACTTTCCGAAGGTATATAACATACCTAATTAAATTTTATACCCTCGATACTGTAATACCCAGAATATGTTAACCTCAGGAAATCGCTTTTTTTCTATAGAAATGTTAAAAAATTATTATTTTTATTTATTTTTAATAATAATTAAATTAATATATAATAATAATAATATTAAAAATAAAAAGATAAATAATTTATTAAAATTTAATCTTAATTGCATTAGATCCATTTATATCATAACTATTTTTATACTTAATTTATTGTAGCTGATGAAGTATTTAAGTCTAGTAAATTTTTAAATACTCAGTCTTTCATCCAGCTTTTTTGTCGCCTTTATTTACTGCGTTTTTTTGTCAATCCTTTCTTGGCGTTACTAGGTTGAGCTGTTGATTTCGCTGCTGGTTTATTTGTTGTCTTTGGAAAGAAATCGAAATTGTTACCGCAGAATCGAATCTGCTCTTCAGTGTTTTCAATATTTCCTGATGATCCTCTTTGCTACTAAAAACTATTTTAGTTTCTTTACAATAACTCTTTGCCCAATGGAATAAAGCAGTCGCATCTAAGATGCGATCTTGATGAGAGCACTGGAGGCTATACTTCGCTGCATTTCTTTTAAGGTTTGCTCCAATACCATCACATGCTCCTTTACCATGAGCAGTAGGATGAAAATGCCACTCAGCTGGCATTCCAAAATCTTTTTCATAAGATTTGCCAAGCTACTTTTGTTTTTAAAATGTTGACGAGCTCCGTCCGAAACGTAGTATACCTTCTTTACTGTAACTTTAGATTTTAGAAATTTTAGTATTCTCTTCTGGTACTCATAAACTGCAACGGGTTCATGTTTTAAATCGTCGGATATGATTGCCATACTTTTGTGTTCCAGTTTTTCACTTTCATGTAGTAAATAACTACTGTGAATATAGTTGCTTGGTCGTTATTGAAGTGGAATGCTTTTATGGCATCCTGAAGAACATATTTATAGTTTTCTGCAAAATCATATGAAATAACGAATTCACCAGACTTCAAATGTATCTTCAAATCCTTGAAGAATGCCCATTGCTCTTTGACTAAAAAGTCATGGTTTCTCAAGTTGACCAATCCTGTACACATTTCTTCCACAAAATCATCCACATTTAAAATGATTGTTTTCAATGTGCATCTGTCAGTCTGAATCCAAGAATCAAATTTGACCTCCTCTATATATTCTCGATCTAAAGAGTTGATTAAATTTTCTTTGATGAATGTGGTTTGTGGGCAATTGGTACATTCACCTAAGTGGCAAGAAGTTGTTGCATTAGGACACATAGTCAATTTAAGGCAATCGCGGTAATCGTGTAAATCTTCTGCAGAATCATCTGTTAAATACTTTAAGTTGATTTCCTTCAACATCAGTTTAACATTTTCATGGTATATGCAAACGCATACTGTGTGAGTTCCGCTGCTTCCTGCCAAAACGCAATGTTTTGGCCTCATTTGGGTTAATTTCGTGAAGCCAATTCTAACATCCTCGTTGTCAGATTGAAATGATGCAAATAACTCTTTCAGGTTACAGATAACCATTCTCTTCTGTTTTGCTATGAAGGTATGTTACATACCTTCGGAAAGGTTAATTTGTCTAGTTTCTCAGTATAAGTTTTATTTGTAAGGTTTTACACACAAATAGGAAAAAATTCAAAATAGTGCATTTGTGAAAAATTGAAAAACCGTTGTCTTGAGTTACAAAATATTTATTTTGATAGATATCCCACTCCCATCCCAATAAGCGACCAAAAAGCTTTTGAAAAAAAAGGCAAAAAATACTATAATTTAGCAAAAAAAAGTCTAAAATTTTTTTTTTAAAGTATTTTTTTCCGAAATATTGAAGAAATAGCTATCTAAACTATTTGGGAGAAAATTTTCTAAGAACAATAGGTAATAAGTTACATGGATGAGAAAAAACACCTGTTTGGCCAAAATGTCAAATTTTGATCCCCTCTAACTCAGAGAGATCTGGACCGATCTTATTGAAAAATTGTGTCTAAACTACTATCCAATAGGACTAACCTTCGTGCAAATTTCATCCCGATCGGAAGACATCGGTTTCAAAAGTTGGTGCACTTGACATGAAATCCCCCATATATATATATATGCGGTTAAGTGATACACATATATAAAAAAGAAGTAAGAACTATATTCTCGCTCATATATGAAAAAAGAGAAGAACTAATTTCTCATAAAATATTTAAATAAGTTTGTATTTATTTACGAAAATTATAACAGATGGTTGAACAAGTGTGAAAGAAAACTTTGAAAGTGTCTAAACCTTATAAAGAAAGGAAATTGAAGTGCATTGAGGGAACGCCCAAACCTCTATAAATTTAATTTCACTGCATATATTATTAACAAAAATAAAAAAAAATACATATATATGTACGTATTAAAATATGCAATAAAAAAAAAACAAAACAAAATTTTTGTTGAAAGTTTATATTAAATCTTGTTTAATATGAAAAATAAATTGTATCCATTGTTAGTATAAAATACAGAATTTATAATAATAATTTTTTTTATAAAATATTGAATTTACCAAAATGAATAGATAATCTTGTATCTTATTTTGGGCTGATGTGAACATATTTGTTACACTGTACGTAGGTAAGATAAACGGTCATAAATAACATGAACAATGAGTTCTTTTGTCGGTAGTGAATTAGACTTAAGGTAAAAGTTATCTCAATGAACTAAAAAAAAAGAAAAAACCCCATCCACATAACTCAGGAAAACCGTTGAGTTTGGCCTGGCAAATAATAAGAGAACGCGTGGATGGTTCTCTTAGTTTATGTTCTGTTTAAAAGATACTGAACTACATTTAAGTAGGTTGTCACCTACATACATGTGCGCTACAAATTCGGGACACTTCTTAATTGAGTTCTCCTTATGAAAAAAAAATTAAACATATTGGGGATGCCATGCCTACTTTAGAATTTACGCCCATTGAAAGTTGTAGATTTTAGGTGTTTTTCTTCCCTGTCTAGAATCATATGAAAATTTCATATAAGTTAAAATATTTTAATTTTTATTCAAAAGTTAAACATGTGTTGTCTCCATACAAAAGAAGAGAATATCCCCAACAACCCTCCGCGAAAGATATTAGCCTTCAAATACACCGAAAATATCGCACAAATGCATGCCGCTTTTCTAGTCAAGTATGCCAAGTTGAAGTGTCTAACACCTTAGTCATTGAAACAAATTGTTATAAAATACAGTTATGGACCCTTTTTAATGCTTTTTAATGAAAAGACAATGGTGTTGCCAATATTGAGACGCCAAATGAGGTTATTTATACCTTTCAGCTTGATAAAAATCCAATATAAAATACAATGTTTTAATTGAATATGGAACAGGCGAAAAATTGTGTTAGTTTTTATTTGTAATATTATTCAAGCACCATATCTTTAACAATGGGATCTAGTTCTAAGGAAATTTTGTTCGAATGACGCCTTATGCTACTTATGTAAGGATCCGAAGTTATAAGAAGTCTGTTGAATACATCAGTATTTGTGGAAATTCGATCACACTTTCTCGAAAACATCAATCGATACTTCCTGTAATCTTTTTTCTGGCTTCCTCGGCTTCCTCTGAAAGCATTCCTATTGGTAATACGGCAGTATCCATTATATCCTTACCCTGCATTAGTACTTTGTGCACAGTAACAGGCATATAAAACCAACTATATTTTTGTACGAACAGTTTCGCAGTGTCCGACGCATATAATTTAAATTTGTCACTATCAATTTTTTCGCCACATGTAATTATTTGTAGAATTATCCTGAATCGATCGATAAGTTCTTCATTGACGCCAGTAATCAACTCGCAACCGCATTTTATCTTTAAAGGCCTCTTGTATTTTTAATTTATTTTGTTTTTTAATTTCTTTGTTTTGGAAGGTTGCAGCCCATTCCTGAAATGGTAAATTATATGCTATATGGAAAATGCATTCCATAAATTTGATTCTAACATGTAAGGATGAAATTCCCAATTCACATGCCTCAGGTTTAATTGTTTTCATTGAAACTAACTCTAAGTTGTTCATTTCAGTAGGTTTCGCTCCACAAATGTAAAATACTGCTACTGCAGTA
Organism: Cordilura impudica; assembly: GCA_963682025.1. Taxonomy (NCBI): domain Eukaryota; kingdom Metazoa; phylum Arthropoda; class Insecta; order Diptera; family Scathophagidae; genus Cordilura; species Cordilura impudica. Next base: position 127,444,878 of record OY821521.1, read on the forward strand.
GTATGTGTCACTATCTGAGCGGTTTTACCATCCAGCATTGTAAAAAGGAGCTTGTGTAATACATTAATTTCCTTGCCCGTTACAACAACTTTTGTACTATTCAATGCAGCAGTATCTGACTTCATATTTTCGTTAACTTCCATTACTTTCTCTTTTGTTTTCCTTGCAAATTCATATGAAATTGGTCGACAATATCTAGTTGAAGAAGGTCTGGAATTACGACAATACTCAATATTTGTTATCTGATTGCAGCAATAATGGGACCATAGAGAGTAAATACATACTGCCATCATTCACATCTTTGGGTAAATTTTGTTTGTATTCTGTATGCCCAGATGACCCATCGCAGCCCCACTTACTTGTAAGAGTGTAGTTGCACGGCGACAGCGACTCCAATGTTTCTGTTGAAAAGGTTTCAAAAATTCGCTTGTTTCCGTTACATTAATGTTTTCTGCATAACATTTTTCTTTTTCAGTCGATAGCTTGTTATAAGGTGAAAGAATATTATACCCTTCAGATTGCAAAACGTTTCTTATCGTATTGTACTGCATCTTTGTTAACTCAGCATCCATTACACAAGGGAACAATGGTTCTGTTGATTAAGAACTGAATATTGTTTTTAAGGTTATTTGGGACGCTGAATCCAAATCTGCCCTTGGCTTTTTTCTATCAGCTCGACTTTTCGAGATATACCTTTATGTTCAAAATTAAGGCACTTCCGCTACATATATTGGAATAACTTGAAAACGGTTCACCATATTAAATTAAAAAAAAAATCCGAAACTCGCAAACAATATTCTCTTAAAGCCGTGCTTACTTTGTTTTTAAATTTTCCAAGTAGTTTTAGAGATATCGTTCAAGTTTTGAAAAAAAAATTAAAATTTTTAAAAAAAAAACATTTTTTTTGTTCTTTAAAAATTCCTAAAAAATAAAAATGGGACAAAAATCACAGTCTTGGTCTACAAACAGTTAGTTAAATATATTTCGAATAAAATGAGCTTTATTTCATTGCAATCGGTACACAACTTTTGATTTTGTTCACGATTTACTGAATTGATATAAATCGCGATTTCCATACAAAAATAACATTTTCTAATGTGTAAGTGTTTGTATGTAATAAGTTAGTTTTTTATGATTCTAAGAATTAAAAAAATTAAGTAATAAAAAAAGATTATTTCATTTTTATGGTTGCGGTAGCAAACTCATAACGCATATAAATTTTATTGTCCCTTTATGACACCTAGTCAGTTCACAGTCAATTAAAGAGAAAAAAGAAAAGTCCACTTGTTTTTATTGATTTGTGGTTTACCGTTGGTAACGGATGATTTTTTAAAGGAATTCCCCTGAACACATGTGTTCATTCATAAGTGACTGTCAATAAAATTGTGGATATAATTTTTTTTGGTACTTCAGTAAAAAACTACTAAGTATTTTTATGGGTTCATTCAACCAATTTTTCTCATTCAACAAGTGTTTACGAAAGCGAAAAGTATAACGACAAAAAATATAAATCATTTTACATTGAACATTTAATCAGTCAACACAAAAAAGTTCAATTTTGTTCCCGTGTGTTATTTATTGAAAATTGTGTTACTTTGATATATACTTCAAAATTGTGCAATGGCTACGTCAAGAAACACCTGTAAAATCAATCCCAACTATTTTTGTAACATATGTGGCGAATACACGTTTATAAAAAATAGAAAAAGTGTGTCAGATTTTATTAAAAAAATTTATTTTGACTACTTTGGATTTACCATGGAAACCCGTGACAAGTACTGGATTCCTAATACTGTATGTAAAAACTGTGTAGAGTATTTAAGGTTATGGGCAAACAAGCAACGGACCCACTTCAAGTATAAAACACCAATGATCTGGCGGGAACCTTCGAATCATTATGATGATTGTTATTTTTGCGCTGTCAACATAACAGGCATTAATAAAACAAACCGGTCTAAATGGATTTATCCTAACGTGTTGTCTATTACCCAACCAGTCCTGTACTCTAGTGAGGATTCAGAACCACAACCATCTACATCTACACACAATTTCCACGACTTACGACAAAATGTTCCTTCATCAATTTCTGAATTTGGATCAGATGACTTGCATTTAGATATTTCTTCTGAACGCGAGCAATTTAATCAGGAGGAGCTTAGTGATTTAGTGAGAGACCTTGGACTTTCTAAAAAAGCATCTGAAATTCTTGCTTCTCGATTAAAGCAAAAAAGTCTGTTAACCCAAGGAACAACAATTTCATACTACCGTAACAGAGAAAAAAACTTACTTCCATTCTTTTCCGAAGACGATGAATTTGTTTATTGTTCAGATGTTCCTGGTTTAGTAACAGCGATGGGATTAGAGGAGTATGATCCAAATGACTGGCGACTATTTATAGATTCTTCTAAACGCAGCCTAAAATGTGTACTTCTGCATAACGGTAATAAATTGGGTTCGTTGCCCATTGCACATTCAACTAAAGCTAAAGAAGAATATTCTACAATTGCCTCAGTTATAAATAAAATAAAGTACAACGAACACCGCTGACTAATTTGTGTGGATCTAAAAATGGTGAATTTTCTTCTAGGCCAACAAGGTGGCTACACAAAATATCCGTGTTTCATTTGTTTATGGGATAGCAGAGCCAGATCTGAACACTGGAGTAAGAAAGACTGGCCTTCGAGGGAAGCTATGGTTCCAGGAAACCACAATATAGTTAATCAACCACTTGTGCCCAGGGATCGCATAATACTGCCACCTCTCCATATCAAGCTAGGACTTATGAAACAATTTGTCAAAGCTCTCAACAAGGACGGTGATTGTTTATATATATCAGTAAAAAGTTCAACAATTTGAGTTCGGAGAAACTGAAAGCTGGCATTTTTGATGGCCCTCAAATCAAAAAATTAATCAATGATGAAAATTTTAGTAATTCCATGACAGATATTGAAAGAAATGCTTGGAATGAATTTGTTTGGATAGTGCGCAATTTCCTGGGAAAAAAAAAGGGTGAGCACTATTCGGACCACGTGGATAACATGTTGTCACATTTCAAGCAGCTTGGTTGTAATATGAGCATTAAGGTGCACTACCTACACAGTCATTTGGATTGTTTCCCTGAAAATCTTGGAGACTTCAGTGAAGAACAAGGTGAACGTTTCCATCAAGATATCCGCACTATAGAGGAGCGGTACCAGGGTCACTGGGATAAGCATATGATGGCGGACTATTGCTGGAGCATTAAAACAAATCCCTCTAAACAAGGTTATTTAAGAAAATCTTATAAAAGAAAATTTTTCGATGAGTTGTAATTACATTGTAATATTTGTGTATTAAAATTTTTTATTTTTCTTTAAAATTCTCTTTTTGTGTTAAATTAAAAAGTATAGCTGACCATAAAAATGAAATAATCTTTTTTTATTACTTAATTTTTTTAATTCTTAGAATCATAAAAAACTAACTTATTACATACAAACACTTACACATTAGAAAATGTTATTTTTGTATGGAAATCGCGATTTATATCAATTCAGTAAATCGAGAACAAAATCAAAAGTTGTGCACCGATTGCAATGAAATAAAGCTCATTTTATTCGAAATATATTTAACTAACTGTTTGTAGACCAAAACTGTGATTTTTGTCCCATTTTTATTTTTTAGGAATTTTTAAAGAACAAAAAAAATGTTTTTTTTTTTAAATTTTAATTTTTTTTCAAAACTTGAACGATATCTCTAAAACTACTTGGAAAATTTAAAAACAAAGTAAGCACGGCTTTAAGAGAATATTGTTTGCGAGTTTCGGATTTTTTTTTAATTTAATATGGTGAACCGTTTTCAAGTTATTCCAATATATGTAGCGGAAGTGCCTTAATTTTGAACATAACGGTATATCTCGAAAAGTCGAGCTGATAGAAAAAAACCAAGTGCAGATTTGAAATCAGCGACCTCAAATTAGTAAAAATTTGCTATAAATTTCAAATCAACACAAAAAAAGTTCAATTTTGTTCCCTTGTGTTATTAATGCTAATACAATTGAAGAATCAAAATAGGGCTGCGGGATTTTTTCTTTTTCAATCATTTCACTTGTCAGTGAAAGTTGTTGTTGTGGGAACTGTGACACCAAGGCTGCAGCTTTATACCATTTCGCGCGGTCACTACATTCCTCAAAAGCTTTTGTTTTTATCCCCTTCGCTCTACTTTCACATGAGGAGGTGCATGGCAATGCTACTTCAAATGCATCTTAAAAATAACAAAAACATAATAAGATAGTTTATTACATTTGTTACCCGAAAACTCACTTGTAAGCCAAACTGAATTGCTTGCAAAAAAACGAGCAATGTTTTGACTTGCGGCAAACCACCTTTTATTAAATAAAGGTAAAAACCGCTGCGATATATTTCTTTTCACATATGGAACATCTTCATCAGTTACACCTGAATTTCTCGATTTTATATATTCAGTCAATGAATTTACATTGCGAGCACTGTTAATAAGCTCCTCGCTTAATTCTTTGTACAAAAACGAAAAAGTACTCATATTAATATGAACTATATAAGTAAAGGGTGATTTTTTAAGAGCTATAGGAAAGTTTTCCAAAAAAAAAAAACACATAAAATTCAGAAAAATGCATGAAATCTTTATTCGAATCGATAGTACGGTCCATATTATTTAATGTTTGAAGATTATTTCATGCAAATGTTGACCGTGACTGCGCCTCAAATGGTCCATCCGCTAATGTCCAATTTTGGCATACCCTTTCCAACATTTCGGCCGGTATCTCACGAATAAATGCTTCAATGTTGTCTTCCAATGCGTCAATTGAAGCGGGATTGTCTGTATAGACATGAACTTTAACATAGCCCCACAAAAAAAGTCTAAAGGCGTTAAATCGCATGATCTAGGCGGCCAATTGACCGGTCCCGAACGTGAAATAAATTGTTCACCGAGCTCGCCTCTCAATAGGTCCATTGTTTCGCGTGCTGTGTGGCATGTGGTACCGTCTTGTGGAATCCACATGTCATGCAAGTCAAGCTGTTGCATTTTGGGCAAAAAAAAGTTAGATATCATCTCCCGGTAGCGCTCGCCATTCACAGTTACGTTACGATTCGCATCATCTTTGAAGAAGTACGGTCCAATGATGCCACCAGCCCATAAACCGCACCAAACTGTGACTTTTTCTGGATGCAATGGTAGCTCTTCCAATGCTTCTGGCTGATATTCACTCCAAAATCGACAATTCTGCTTATTTACGTACCCATTGAGCCAAAAATGAGCTTCGCCGCTGAACACAATTTTTCGGTAAAAAAGTGGATCTTTGGCCAACTTTCCAAGAGCACATTCACCAAAAATTCTACGTTGCGGTAGGTCGTTCGGCTTCAATTCTTGCACCAGCTGTATTTTGAAAGGCTTCACACCTAAATCCTTCCGCAAAATTTTCCACGTTGTTAGTAACAGAGGCCCAATTGCTGCGAACGGCGACGAATCGATAATTGATGGTCATCATTAACACTGGCCGATACAGCTGCGATATTTTCTTCAGTTCGCACTCTACGTAAGCGTGTTGGTGGTTTAATGTCCAACAATGTAAATTTGGTGCGAAATTTAGTCACAATAGCCCGAATAGCTGCTTCAGTGGGTCGATTAAACTGACCATAAAATGGAAGAAGCGCGCGATGAACTTTCTTAACAGAGCACGCATTTTGATAATAAAATTCAATAACTTGCAAGCGTTGTTCGTTTGTAAGACGATTCATGGTTAAATTATAGACCAAACTGAAGATGTTTGACAATGAAACAAAACACGAAACGTGCGTCAGCTGTTTAAACCAGTGTTGCCAAAAAGATAATAGCTAAAAAATCACCCTTTATATGAATGAAATTTAATATATTTTAAGCCGTGAAAACTATATGTTTTTATTTCGATTGAAATGTCATTCAATTTCGTTACGCCTACATATTCGTAAACAAAAATAATGTTTCACTTATAAATCGTTTCAAGCTTTAATTCCCGAAAGCCTGAAAGTATACCAAATTTTTTGTCTTATTGACCATTTGTATGAAATATTGGAAGTGACTTTTAAAATTAAAATCGATGTTACTAAAAGGGACGGTATTTGGCGGTTTCTTTTTTTCTACAGTCTACAGACTCGGACCTTTCATTTTTTTTTATAGTTAGAGGGCTAAGCAAGGCAAATCACATAGTTTTTTTTCCATCAAAAAGTGAAAAGTTGATATTTTTTAGTATAATTTTTGATAAATTATAAATTTTTTTTATAAAAAAGTAAGTGCGATATTTTCACTAAAAAATAAAACAAAAGCCATAGCTATAAACTTACACACAAAAAAAGTTCTTTATTTGGACAATAATTTTAATCCAACTTCATTGAATAAATTTCCGTTGACTTCTGTTATATTTTTTAACTACAAAATTTTACTTTTCATAAAAAACCTTGTTGAATTTTTCTTATCCAAATATTTCTTTACAAAAATAATCATTAAAATTTTGAAATTGGAAAGTTGAAAAAACCTATTTTTCCGCCGAAATGCTGTGCACCGTGGTACCTCACTAACAAATCCATTCAAAAAGATATTTCGATGCTTCCAGTTAGAGAAGAAGTCAGAAAAACTAGTGATAGATACCTAGAAAGGCTCAGAAAACTCTGTGGCTATTTCATTGCTAGACAGCACTAATGAAACTAGGCGATTAAAACGTAAGCATGTACTGAATCTTACATTCATAAACTAACTCTCCCACAATTTCAACAAGCGATAAAGAAATTAACACATAAAATAAAATTGCAAATAAAAAGTTAAACATTCTTTTTGAAAACCCAAAATTGTAACTACTATTCTTTTGTAAATAACTACATTAAGTACTTTTCATATATGAATATTAATCTTGTAAATAATAACCAACATTTATTGTATATTCTTATGGTATGTAACTCAATGGAGCTACATATCCCCTGCGATTTAAAATTAAGTTTAACAAATTTGCTTCTTCGGATAGATTGTAAATAAAGAATATATTTAAAAAAAATAAATGTGCTAAAGTGCCCTTTTTCGGGACTTTTATGATATTAGTTAATTTGGCTAAAAGTTTCAGATTCAGAAACTTCCTTCTGATCTTATAGGGGTTAATATTGTATGACTGTGTAGTAAATATCAATTACAAACATATATTTAGTCTTTATTCATAATAATTATATATATGTATATATAATTAACAGTATTTTTATATATTAGTAGAACACAGGGCACCAAAAAAAGAAAGACTTAAGAACAATAGAATCAATTTTCCTAGTTTAGAGGCCATATTCAAAAATAGCAAGAATATTTTTATTTTTTTATTTCAAAGTTATTTTAGAAATGTTCGTTTTCTCAGCATTTATAGGTCATGTTGCCCATATATGTTATACCTTCTTACTTACTTTTCCTAATTTTAATGATTACGGACTTCTGAAGATATATGCGAATTTTTTGAATTTGAATTTTTATAGAAAAGTTAACAGATTTTCTCAACGAAGATAAACTTTGTTAACGAAATAAATATGTACTTTAAAATTTTCTTGGTGCGGTAATTAATAATTTAACACTAACAATATTGACATATGATACGAAATTTTTGTCTATACTTCTAGTAGAGTTTCTATTAATTTTTTTTTAGATTTCTAAAATGTTTTTAATTTTTAATGCCGGGCTCTTCGTGCATTTATTTCACAATACACTGTGCAGCTGTGGACACTAGAATGTAAAATACAATATCCATGCACACTTACATACACATATCTATATTTTTATAAGTATAAATTACTTGCATAATGTATATACGAGTATTCCCAATCGCACTCGCTAAGTATAATGTATTATTAACCTTGAACTGTTGTATTGTACCCCTGAAGATGCTGTAAACTGGCGTAACTTTGAAAATGCAGGCCTTAATTATACCACTTCCCTATAGTATATGAAATACACCATTGGACAAAATAAAGTGCAACTCAAGGTAATTTCCTTTTGTTGAAGAAAAAATAATTTAAATTGCACATTAATGTTTAAAACTTAAATGAATTAATTTACTCTATGATAAAAAATACAAAAAAAAAAAAACAAATACTACACTTAAATTTTATTCATAAATCCAACAAAACTAAAAAAGTATAAGATTTTTGCGGACAAAATAAAGTGCAAATTGAAAATATTTTTATAAAAAACATAAAATTGATAAAATGTCAATACTTTGTTGCTACTCCCTTATTGATAATGACCTCTCTAAGTCTGTTCGGCATACTTGAAAACAAGTTTTTAATAATATTTTTGGAATCACCCGCCATTTGGATTGCAGTTTCTCCGAAAGTGCTGAAATGTTGGTACGTGATTCCATTGGAATTTTATCATCGGGAATGGTCCATAGGAGCTAAACAGGGTTCAAAGCTGGGCTCTGTGGTCCCCAATTCAGTTTTTCTATGTTATTGTCTCTGAAATAATTGTTTACCACCTTACTCGTGTGCTTTTAGTCATTATCCTGCTGAGAAACACATTTCCCCAGCACTTCTATTAAGATTTTCTTTTAAAATGTTATCTTAATGCTCTCCAGTTATTGTATAGTCCACATTGACCAGTCGGCCTACCCCTACTTAAGAAAAACATCCACATACCATTAGACTTCCACAGTTGTGTTTTTAGACTTTAGTGTTTGAGAATGCTCAAACCATACGCGCTTTCGACGTTAATCATTCCTCAATTCGTTTGACGAGTTAATTGATCCCACAAAGTTCTTTGTTAACACTCTTTTTGACGAAGTTCAATAATTTCTAATATTTTCAGGACGTAACAGTGGCTTTTTCTTTGCAAAGGAATTCTTTAATCCGACTTTACTTAGCCTTCTGCATAAAGTTCCAGACGACATGCTTAATTTCAAATCTTCTTTTTAACTCTGGATGCAGAAAATGTGTTTTTTTTTAATCTAAACTGCGATATGATGGTTATTTCGTTGCGAAGTGTTGTATTTTTTCCACAGATTTTCTTGGGACTTTCGTTTAAGTTTCGTTTTTTATACATTTGCTTCTGCCCAAGAAATTACATATTTTTGGGCCAATTTCTTGTATGTAGGACCATTCTTACGGTCTTTTACTAATAAATCTTTCACTTTTTTGGATAATGGTTTCAGTTTATATTATCTGAAGCTGTTGGAATTTTTAGGTTATTGTCTTGTACTGTAAATTAATAAAGAAAAAAATATTCAGATATTATGAACGCATTCACATGTAAAAAGAACTTCCCTTCCCTTAAATATTTGGAAAATAAAAAAGATAACAAAATAAAAGATAAAGCAAAATTTCACTTTATTTTGGCTAACTGCAAAATAGCCCCAATCATTGATCTTGAAAGTGAACAAAACATAAATAAGAATAACGGGATAGTTTAATTTTTTATTTTAATTCTCTTAGAACTTTTTTAACATTTTTTTACACTGTAGTTATTTGCACTTTAAATTGTCCAATAGTGTATGTTAATATAAAAGTGTGTGTATTGTACATATGTAAACCCAGCCTACAATGTAAGCAACATACATATATTTTAATTCTTAAAGGCATCACTTTCAAAAAGTACATACAAGAGATACTGGAAAGTGACAGTAAGTGTTTTTAATGCAAATGTTCATATGTTGTAAAACCTATCTATAGCTTGGATAAGCTTTAACATTATATTTTGGATACATTTTAACGGCAAATGAAAATATTATTAGCTGGGTCATATATGTATATAGTTCGCCTTGTTAACACCTATGAATATATGAATGAGCTTCTGTTTTTAAAGTTTTAAATATGGGATTCAATCCCGTTGTAAGTTAATTAGCCAATTTATATTAAAAGACATTATGTGCTTGGTTTGACATTACAATAAATACAAGCGTCATTTTAATTACCACCTCATTCAACATATCTCTTCTCTTTCATCCTCTGGCTGAGTTTTTTGCTCCAATTTACATACAACATCAATTCTCAAGATGTTGAAAAAAATATAATTTTAAGTAACTTGTAAATTAAATGTTAGTAGGAGATTTTACCTTACATATTCGGCTACGAAGACTATGACAAACGAAACCTGGGGTAAATAAAATTCAAATATCTACAGTAGTAGTTAGTATTCACACTAATGATTAAAGGCACGGTGGGTTTTACAAAATTTAAATTTTTCGAAAACCACACCGGACTTTTTTGATGGATAAGGTTTTGGGATGTGTCTAGAGTAAAAAAATTCAAACCCCAAAATCGCTGAACCTGCACTTTTGCCCATTTGAGATTTTTGCAAATCTGTGTTCTCTTGTTGAGCTTTTTCATAAACTAAATTGAGTTTTGAAAAATAGATGATGCAATATTGTTAAAAAATAATTGAACTATAAATAAATATATACATATAACTTCAATCTAACTACCATTAATTTTGACACACATGCTATATCCATCCATCCATCCTTATCCATCAAAAATGTCCAGGGTGGCATTCCAAAATTTTAAAATTTTTTAAAATCTACCGTGGAGGTATTACAGCTATGGAAATTATGTTCAGGGTCTTGTAGTTGCAATTCTTATATGAATATTTTATGTGTGTATATGTGTACTGAGACGAAGAATAACAAAATTTCACTACTTTTATGGTAGAAAGTTATAATCACTGCTTATGAACTTAAGGACCTTTTACGGAAAAATTTCCATTAGGGATTTTATAGCGGTTTCTGTTATTTTTTGGAACGCATAGTCCATCTCCGTGTAAAATATTCCACATTTTGGAACACTTTTTTGTTATCTTCAAATTTCCTTTCAAAAGAGCCCAATATCTCTACGATGGTCTAAGCTACGGCCCACATATATGTCGGCACATTGTGCTGGCTTATGAAAGGCCTCCTCAATATTAATTTCGGTATTCATTGAGTCCGTTGAAACAAATGAATTGCTCCTTAAGATGCAACTGCGAGTACTCAGCTAGCCGGTCTGCGGATTTACCAGAAAAGACATAACCGAGAACATCGACAGATGGATTAAAGATGAGTCAGTAGAGTATTGGAATGGACAAACACCACTTCAACACTCAACAAATTTCATGCATCGAAGCGAAAAAAGGAGCAGGGATGTCCTAATATTAAACAGATCCAAACTAAGACTTATATGTGGAGCACTTAGACTTAATGCATTTGGCTGAATATAATACAGTATCTGCCTGGGGGGCGATGAAAGCATGGAACATATACTGGCAAGATGTTCAGCGTTTGCACAGACATTTTGGCGAATCTGAAATAAGGGAGGAGACATACAAACTATTGGCAGTGAAGGACATCATGAAGTTCCTAAACGTTGTAATAGATTAAAAAAATACAAGAAAGAACACAAAACTGAAAGAGGGTGCACAATAGATCTTCTTGGTCGCAGTGCAGTAGAAAACCACACTCAACCCGGATACATCGTAAGTCGAAAATCGTAGCCGGTCTACTTTTCTACCAGTTGTATTGGGAACTCTTTTCGATATGATTTTATTTTCTTGGCCTTACAAAGATCAAGTGTACCTTTCTTTCTTCCCGGTCTTGGTTTCCTGTCAATAACATTGAAAAAAGTTTGACGGCAGACGTTTGAATCTTCGTTCAACTTTTTGTATGACCAAGTTGGATTTAGTTCAAAATATTTAATAATATTAGAACATACTTTTATTTCGTCCCTCATTTTAATCAAACTAACAACAATTTTTCAAAACATATTTTTCAAAGATAACTTGATAAAAAAAAAAATTAATTTATGCTTGCGAAGAGAATTAAGTGGAAACGCGTGTGTTAAGATTTTTCCGATCTCAATCCTTATATGTGACCTTCTCCGAGAAAAGGGACCTAGTGTGTCAAAAAACGGGTTGTGTCAAACACGGTGGATTCTGGTACCTAAAAGGATGTAGAAACTTTAAATGCGTTTCTTTCTCAAAACTTAATTTTCACACACTAGGTCCCTTTTCTCGGAGAAGGTCACATATATGTATATAAAAGGGTGATCGATTATTCTACTACTTTTTTCCAGAACTAGTTTCCAAATTGTACGAATAGTTGCTGACCGGTCGGCTCTATTTTTCGGTGCATATTTTGTCCACCAACCAATTAAAAAAAAAACTAATTTTTGAATTGTCCAAACGAATTTTAAAATTGTACACTTACATTTCGAAATAGTTTAAATGCAACAGCTCTATTTCTTTTTCAGATATATTCAAATATAATTCGAACTTGTCTACTTCTAATTAAAAATTCGATTTCAGATTTTCTTTCAATTTCTAAATCAAAACTATTTGGATTATATTAATTCGTAATGTAGTGGATTTTTTTCAATAGAAGACACAAATGACATTCATGAGCAGATATTTGTAATTTGATGACAAAACTTTACTATTGTTCATTTTTTATTTGAAATTTATAAGTTGTAATGTAATGTAATAGCAAAATATTGAATATCTGTATATGTACAACCAAAAAACGCATTCGTTGTTGCAACCGAGTTTTTTGCCAATCGAATTTTGGTAGTCCCATGTACTATCAAATTATTCTGTTGTTATTACTGCATTAAACAATATATATAACCGTACAATGGCAAAGACAATCGGTATTATAAATAAACTCTATTGTATGAATCGAAAAATTTAGTTGATACAGTGGAATTATTAGTTTTAGTTATTGGTTGTTATAACCATTAATCGAAATTTTTTCTAATAGAAATGAAAAAAACAAAAATTATTATTATTATTGATTTGTTTCTTACATAAAACTAAATAAATTTATTTATATTAATTACAATGCAAAGTAAATTTGTATTCTAATTTGGGTCCAATGATAAGCCGAGTGACAAATACCATATGGCTGGTGTTTTTTTTTTTTTGCAGCGACAGACCAAAGCCTCTGGTGGGAATCGAACCCACGACCCCTGCATGATAGGCGAGCACGCAACCTACTCACCTACCGGGGCGCTTGAAATAAATAAATAAGATACAAAAATTAATAGTTATCCTTGGTTCATTATATAATACTATATGATAAAAATGAATTTGAATAAAAATATGTTATTTGTTCACCAATTAAAAATCATACTCATATGTAAAGGATTTACCATAATGCGACTAAAATTTCTAAAATAATAAATATTATTATTATTATTAAATATTATATAACTATTATTAATAAATAGTAATAATAACGTTATTAATAAATGTAACTATCATTGTTGTGTCCATTTATAATTTGATTTTGGGTTAAACAAACTTTTAACTCTATATAATCTTTCGCAGATGACAGCAGCATTTGTCATTCATTTTCCTTTAATTGTAGGACAAGCTCTTGGAGATTGGGGGCAAAACGCGGACAGTAAATGACGCACTGAATCAAAACCTGTTAATAATCTGCAAGTGGGGTAAAGCGAATAGGGCATAAACATTTTGAATCACAACTATAGCAGGAGCAACATAGAAAAATGATATTTTTCAAGTCTAATAAAACGATTTGACGATTTAAAATAGCAGCTTGCTCAGGGAGGTCGTGATGCTGATATCCACAGACGGAAAGATGCACATCGGTGTATCAACTCCAGTTGGTGTAAGGATTAAAAATATATATACTTTATGGGGTCCAGATTGTTCTTCCAATTATTACAAACGGAATGAACAACTTATATATACCGTCTGCACACTGGAATAGAGGGTATAAAATTAATGGCTACCTATATTGAAACCATAAAGTTTTTAATTATTGTACAATTTTAAAATGTTTTGTCTACATCATAAAAATAAATCTTTTATTTCTTCTCGAAAAAATTAAAACTATAAAATAACTTTTTTTTTGTCACTTATTAGAAAAGAGCCAGGTACAAAGTTTTTTAGGGAAATCCAACAACAAATCTAATAGTATGTAGTTTCATTCTGTAATTTTAACAATTTTTAACAAACAATCTTTGAGTAAATTAAAAACAATAAAATATGGTAAACAGATATATTTTTAAGTACTATATTTTTCTGTTTTGTTTTAGTTGATATTTGTTCCACTAGTATAATCAGTTTTTTTCAGATCTTATTTTTACCATATATATCATTAAAATCAAGAGAAAAAACTTTTGCATATTCCATACTTTACATGGTAATCGATACTGCATATCATGCTATTAAGTCAAATTTTAATATCATTATGAAAATTAGTTCATATGTAGTTTTGCTTGGTCGAATTAGACGTACTTCTCTACAATAATATAACCTGAAAAATTTATGTCAAAATATAGCTTCATCTAGATCATTAATTGTAGTTATTATCACTTTTTTCACTGAAAAGTTTTGTAGTAAATTTAGTCAGATACATTATTACTTTACTAGTTTTTTATTATAATTTATGAATTTTGAAACACAGTTCATTAAAAAAAAGTACATATATATGTTAGAGTATAATCTAATGTTCTTTCAATGTAGAAATAAGACAATCTCGTAAATGTTGACAATCTGCTGCTGAAAGAAATAAAACGTTAGAAAATGTGTTGTCATTCATACTACTAAAATATCATTCGTATTCCTTCTTAACAATATTAGAACCACAAATATTTGTCGTTTTCAGTCTGTTTGAAAATTCTGGATATGTTATTAGGTTTTCCAAAAATGAACGATTTAAAAATTCCCGTGGATCAAAGCGAAACACTAGATATAGTTTAGGATTTATATTAAATAAATCCAGACAAAAATCTTGAAAATATCGAAACATGCCAAGTAGAATATTAATTAATAACAAATTTGTTCTGAAATCCATAGATTTGTCATGCGATTGAGGTATTGAATAACAAAATAGTGTTTTAATATCAGGAATAAGTTTGTCAAGCTGTACGTTGTATTTGTTATTGCGAGTTTTTCTAACGATTCGAGTTTGTATAAATTTTCAATAGAAACATTTTTATCTTATACAATAAACAGTTTACATATCAAAACAATTGAATTCCTTAAATCCAAAAAGTTGAACAATTTGAGGGTCCTCAAAACTTAAACACCACATAGTTTTCGAGGCTGTGATAGCAACTACCGTTATACTATTATACTCAGTGAAATATCAATATTTGTTAATATGCAACTTTCCAATTCCAAACATATTAAATTTTTATAAAAGTTTGTAAGAACATATATCAGAGAAATCCTTATATTTTATAGTACTATGTTCATTATGATATTCACCACATAACTATGGTTAACTTGAATAGATTTTGAAAACAATTTATGTATTTCCCCAATTTGGATAAACTATACAGTCGTCCTAATTTTAGAACTTTACAGGGATATATCACCTCTTTACCCTCCCTCAACAGCCAAAAATCACCAGGATTTTCATCTGACAATATTGTGACGAATATTATTATTTGTAAAAGTTTTAATTTCATTGGTATTTTCATAATATCTGAAGAGCTAAAGGCTGTTTATCAAAGATATCATATCATTTGTCCTCAGCTTCTACATATAAATATTTTTAATTTTTTTGATATTTTCTATATTTTCAATTTTAATATTTCCTCCCAATTTAATAGATTTTTCCATTGACGTTGCACAATTTTTAAAACATAATTTTTCCAATTGTGGACAAAAGGTGGACAGCATGTTGAAACCATTTTGTTATGGCGCCCTCAACAAAAGTAAAAAAGTCAAATTTGGAAATTTATATTTAATATCAAAATGTGGGTATGGTTGATGCACTGAACGAAGTTTCAACCAAAGTTTAAATATTTTCAAATTTGTGCATTTAAACTTAAAAACTCATCGAACTCGTCCTAATTCAATACTACAGTGCCTTCATAAATGATAGCACAGTTGGTAATCTGGGAATCAATGTCATACAAAATTTTAACTATGCGTGCTATAATTATTATTTCTTTGCTGGACTTACATTAATATGTTTTCTTTCCAAAAATAAACGTATATTACCGAAAGCATTTACTAGAAATATCGTTATTAAAATCTCTTACATCCCAATACTCAGCATATTAAAGCGTTCAAATGGTATAGCACAAATGCAACAAAGTCTTTGTTTAACAAAAATAATTAATTAATTCCTTTATTTATTTAAAAAAAATAACAAAAATAGTAAAAACAACATCATCTTAATAATTTATAACACCACCTTTTGCTTTAATGCAATCAAATATTAAATTTTTCATAGAATTTATTAATTTATTCAAAAGACCTTGATTAAGTGCTTCCCATTCATTGAAAATTTAAATTTCCAGTTCATTTACATTCATGTATGGACGATTGTCAGCATAAATTCGTCTGACGAGAATTCCCCATATTTTTCTATGGGTTTCATATCAGGAGAGCAAGCAGGCCATTCCAAAACATCGACATTGGCATGTAGAAATAGCAACAAACTGCATTGAAGCAATTCACTATATTTTTCGCTGTTCACTTTGGTGGGCACGATTTGCAATTCCAGACAAGAATCTTCAGTAAACGCATAACAGAACCGCCACCAAAGTTTCTTCGAGAGAAACATTGGGGTTCTTTTCGTAAATCACGCCAGTAACTAAAACTTCCATCAGGACCATCCAAATTAAATTTTTTTCATCTGAAAAATTATCTTTTAAAAGAAACCAAATTAATTTATTATTTTCTACCATAACATTAAAAAACTTACATTTGACCAATTAGCACCCATATTATTTTTGCAAAACTCCAAACGTGCATTAATATGACGTTTCAAAAGACGAGGAATTTTCTTCATCTTTGTCTTCGAATATATTTGGAAGATTTAAGAACATTCCAAATGGTAGTTTTGCACACTTTGTTGGAGACGCATCCAGCAAGTTGGACACAGCTTTTGGTGCTGTTGCTTGCTGTGTTCAAAATAAGTCGACACTCACGTTCATTCAACTTATTTTTTCTACCACTGCTTTTATTTTTGCCATAATATTCAATATTTTTCAAATAATTGTAAATAACCTTTCGACTTCTGCCGATTTCACTTGCAATTTCTGCTTTTGATGCACCATTTTCGAACAAAATTAAAATTTGACCTTTTTCAAATTTACTTAACACTTTTCCTCGTGGCATTTTGCTTATTACTAATCTTTTTAATAAAATTAAATGGAATATGTTGTATTAAAACAGTACTTTTTGTCAAACAAACACTTTGTTGCACTTGTGCTATACTATTTGAACGCTTTAATATGGTAACTATTGGGATGTAAGAGATTTTAATAACGGTATTTCTTATTAATTGAAGATTTGTGTAATATAAGTTTAGTTTTGGAAAGAGAACATAATAACACACGTTCCACAAAGAGATGATAATTATAGCATGCATAGTTAAAATTTTATATAACATAGATTCACAGATTACCAAATGTGTTATCATTTATGAGCGCACTGTATTCGTGTTGTTTACAATACTTTCAATTCCAAACAATCACTATTTTTTCTATTAGTTAAGACACAATTATTTGGTGTTCGGCTAACTTCTAGTTCTTTATATTTTAGTTTCCATATATAATTAACGATCACATCCTGGAATACGCTACACTAATTGTTCGTGAAAGCTAAAATATTGAAATATATTATTGAGAATTTCAGCATTGTTAAAAAATATTTCTCTTGCTTCTTAAAGTATTGGCATATTTAGGAAACATGGAGAATTAAAACTTTTTCATATTAGATTTTGTGATAACACAAAAAAATAACAATACAATACAAAGTCCAACATAGTAAAACGAAGTGATGCCAACTTTTGAAACAAGAAAATCGTTAGTGGCAAAGCAGTTATGGTAAAAAAATATGTTATTATCGGACTTGAATTTTTTTGGTTTTAAACATGTTTTTCTTAAGGGCGGGGAAAATGCATATTTTCATGACCCTTTTTTTAAGATATGAATCATGGATTATTTATTTCATATACATATTATAGCATAACATTTGAAGTGTCTTCGAAAAAATTTCAACTAAAAAGTTAATAAATTAGTCCATGACAGCGAATCTCCGGAGGCGCCTCGAAAAAGAGTTGTTATGCGGTGAACATCATAACTTGTTACGGGATCATGTGAAACAAAAAAATCGAAATGCATTTAAAAGGTGATATGTTTTTCTAGGTAATCAGAAAGTTTTTTTTTTATAATTTTGGGAGCATTTTGAAGTGAGAAGCACGATTTATGCTATAAAAGTTCGGTGAATTTGTTGTTAAAAAATGGGGAAAAAAATGATTTAAAAAAGTCTACCTGATTACCTGTTTATTCATGTGTAAAAATAGTGCATAAAATTTCTAAACGATCGGCCAAGTAGATTTTGATTTATAATGTTCACGGACTTTAAAAATGTTGTTTGCGAGAAAATCAATTTAAAGTGCAGACACTTTACGATATACCATATGAGGGCAGGTCGCTTCGTTATTTTTGCTCCGAATTACTTGACATTTTAACACAACACTCTCGATATGTTATATGTATATGTATATTCAGAAAATTTAAAATAAAATAATTCGATATTTTTGTTTCCTGAAAAACTTAAAATTTTCATTCAAAACAATTGTGAGAGATAATACAAAATTTGTTCCTTCGTTTAAAAATTATTGCGCTTTATTAATGTCTGAATTTTTATGTACGCAATCCTTAAATATCAATTGATGTTTTCTAAACTTCATTTGATATCTTTGAATTTAAATTAAATGTAAACAAATTTGATGTTTTTTGAATATCAATTTGTGTTTAAAGAATAAAATTTATATTTTCAAAAATTCAATTGATTGTTTCTAAATTTCAAATTTTTATTTCCGACGTTTATAAGTATATGAGAAATTTGAATTCCAACTTTTAATCTTAATTTCAAATGGATATTTTGATATTTTTGTTAATAGTAATGATTTATCAATTCTAAAGGATTTTTAAAAATTATATGTAATCGCAATCACATATTTTGTAGGTAAAACAGAATAATAATTTTATATAACTATGTATAACTGTTTTGTAAGCAAAAAAAACTCATTGATACTTCTTTACTCGAACCACTTTTAACATTGTTATAATTGATATCTAATTGAAAATGTTGACATTCCTGTTAAAATATAAATAATTATTGCTAAGCTTTTAAGTCTATACTAACATAGCACAGCACTCGAAAGTCGAGTGCAAATTCTGGGAAATTTTATATTTTCATTCAATTTTTTTCTTCAATGTTTTTTTTAATTTATTTGTATAAAATATTTATGAATATTTAAAAATAAAATTCATTAAATTTCATAATAAATATTTGTTGAACGGACAGAGGATATATAAATGAGGTTCTTAATAAACAATTTTATAAGAGCTTAAAAGTATGCTAATCAATTTAAGCAATTCACAATTCAACACAGGGCATGTGATATACAATTATAATGAAATGTGATAAATTGTGAATTGGCCAAATTTTAATTAATTTAATATAATTTTAATATATATTATACATAAATTTTATCACTCGGCTCTTCTGCTGCATACAATCTATAACTATTCCAAATTTCACACTCCTCCGTTGACGCAGTTTGCTTAAAAACGCTCACAAAAACTTTCCTTCCCATAGAGATAAATCATAAATTCTCTTTAGATATTATATATATATGTTCCCGTCGCACAGTGTCGTGACTAGTAGGTAAATGAAAATTGGTACAGATAGTTAACGTAAGTAGACTAAGAAAAAAACTAAGTTTTGAGAAAATCAGCCCAAGGACACGTCCACCTCCCATATATCCTGAAATGAAAAAAACTTATATTTTCCAAAATTGGAATTGAACCAAATTTGACCCGATTTGTCTCTGATATATAACTGATAACTGTGTTTAATTATATGGAATTATCTCAAATGACACGCCCACCTCCCATATATCCTGAAGTAAAAACGAGTGTTGCCATATTAATTGGTACTTAAATTTGACAATCTATTACAATTTTTACCGCCAGTTACATTAAGTATTTGAAATAACAGCGTTTAAAAACTATGTAAAATTCCAGATTTTTCAATGATGATACTACATGGTTAACAACTATCACAATTGAACTACTATAAAAAAAATACTAGTTCACATATCCAGGAAAAATTTTAGATTTCATCTAATTTAAGTGTTTATTTGTTAATAAAGAAAAAAACTTTTGGAAATTTGAATGTTCACTTATATCATTTTTGCCCACTGCCGTGACACTGTGCGTCGTTCCTAATTAGAAGAAAAATGGTGCGCGACCTACTGAGGCAAAATGATGTGACACTCTGTTTGTTAATACAAAAACATGTATTTTCCCTAAAAGAAAATATTGCAGAATTTTATATAAATATAATAATATACCGATTTATTTTTAATATGCGGTTATTATGGATATATATATATGTATGTTGAACTTATGTATATTATTTAGAATATTTTGATTTTTCCAATAGTAGTATGTAACACTTGCGATGTTATAAAAATCGCAGAATATTGTTATTGATTTTATATATTTTTTTATTTACCATACATATCTATGTATGTATATATAAATATGCAACAAAAAATGCAACATCCAAATTTATTGTTCCTTTATTTACATATTTTAACAAATTTGATATTTACATATGAAATCTTATCTTTACATATAGATATTGCAACAAAAAATATATAGGATCTAAAGATATTAAATAGTTTTTATTTTACTTTTTAATGATTTTTAAAGGAAAATGGGAGGAAAAAACTTTATATGATTTATGTTATTTTAAATAAATTACATAAATACCTAAGAAAAATATAAAAAAGTTTAAGTTATATGCACATATTACGAAAGAAAAACTTTGGTAAATTTACATTGTTAATTTTTTATTAACTTTTGATGTTGGTGAATTTTTATATTATTACCACAGCAACCACATAACAACAACAACTACAGCTATGACAAAAATACAGAATTTAAAATAACAACAAGAACAATATAGAAACATCATATTTTTCATATTTTTAAACTTTTTCAGTGATTTCTCCGGACCTATTTATTTTATTTTTTTTGAAATTATAAGAAAATTCCAACCAATCTTTTTTCTGTGTGAATATAAAATCATATGTGCGCTTGTTTGCTAAGAATGATGTCCGGACCCATAAGTGCTATCGAGCTAAGATTGTCACCATATGTTCGTTAGTAGCTACTTTTTTATTTTTCTTTATTTTGGAACCGATTGGATAAATGTTCGTGTCCCATACAAACTAAATATTTGTCATCATTAGAGTACTATTATAGCAAAAGTCTTGAAATTTTGTGAACATTCATTAGCTATAAATGTGCGAAATCGAGCAAATAAGGGGCGTGGCACATTCCATACAGAGTATGTATGGAGAACATACGAGGTCGGCCTGATAACTCAGTTATCATAGTCTCTTTTTAGTTCGACACATTTAGTTTCTCCAATCGGTAATCTTTGTCGGTAATCGTTTTGCTATTTTCTAAGTAATCAATAAAATCTGCCCAAATGTTGTAAATAATACTCCCTATTCTAAGCAATCGATGTGAATGACATCTCATACATCCCAAAAAACTGTCGCCATGGTTTTGTTGTACGACAGGGGAAATTCACTGCTTAGACTTATTGGGCTCTAGTGTATTGTGACAGATCCATGTTTTGTCTACAGTTACTAAGCGATGAAAAACTCCTTTCGGTTACGGTTGTACATCG
Organism: Cordilura impudica; assembly: GCA_963682025.1. Classification (NCBI taxonomy): domain Eukaryota; kingdom Metazoa; phylum Arthropoda; class Insecta; order Diptera; family Scathophagidae; genus Cordilura; species Cordilura impudica. The sequence continues at coordinate 127,466,565 of OY821521.1, forward strand.
CCAAGTACTCCTTTGAAGTGGTCAAATGGTTGCGGTTATGTCAATCGCAATCAAGGAATACATCGCGCAGATAGATTTTTAATTCTCCAAACATGTAAAATGTTATGTATCCTTTCAGTTGATATGCCTACATCCTCAGGCACCTCATGTACTTCCATTCTCCGATCGCCCAATATCATTATATGCTGCGATCACAATGGAATTCAGTAAAACACATTTTAACCATTGGAGCTGGTGGTGCATAGTCTCTATAGTTTATGAAGCCTTTCCTAGGTTTCGGGAATGGGATTTTTCCGCCAAAAAATAATGTATAATTAGTTCTCGTAGTTCACTTTTTAATATTTGCAAAATTTCTCGAGGGTTTCTGCTTTCAATAGCTGTCAAACACAAACTAAAGAACGCAGATTGCTAAAAAAGAATTGTACACTAATCTAGTAACAGATGGTAGGTGGAAGGCGCAGTGTTGATTTTTAATTAACTACGAGGGAAGTTCCAAAAGTAACGGAGCATTCGTATACTACTAATAGAGAAAATATTGTTATGTAAATTGAATATTTTAAATACACACAAAAACTTACTAATTTTCGAAATACAATCAGACCATTATGAATTTGATTTGGAATTTTTTTATAGTTGGATAATTCTGATATAAAAGTGAAAAAGGTGTGGTAGTGTATACATATTGCAAAGCATTAAATATCTGGACAAGTATCTCAGAGATCCATTGACGTTTTCCAAGCATATAAAGTTATGTTAAATTAACCGCTTAATATATATTCAATACGATGTCTTTGAATTTTTTATATTATCTTATTTTTACTCAGAATGTGATATTTCAAGATCTTCTTGATTAGAGAATAATATTGTTGATAATAAAGTTTCTTAAAATATATATGCAGTGTATAAATAAATTGATTTAAAAAACCGTTCTTCAACTGAAAAATACCCGGGTTTCAAAAAAACGGATCGATCGCCCTATTATATACACAGTTAGATACTTATTATTAGCCCTTTGCGGATGTGTGTGTTTGTCGCTTTGCATAAGTTTGTTTGTATGGATGTATTGCAAAGTAAAAGTTTTAATGGATATTGTAATCGTCTCATCTTTAACATTTTGCTCTTGTGCTCTTTAAATGATTCTGACTGGGAAACTATGATGCCATCTCATAAATTCTTTGTAGTAATTACCGTTATTCGGGCTAACAAGCTGATTTTGTACCAACAACATCAAAAGACCCAAGCCACAGTGCGCCGTTAGAGACTTTATGATAAATTTGTCTCGAAAATTGTTGCCTGAGTTAGGTGTATGATGTAAAGTGTTAAGTTGTGCAATTTACTTGTTGGCTTGCTTGAATGCTTACAACGAGGCAGTCACTTACTCCATACATACATAAGTACACTTTCAAACACATACAAAAAGTCTTCACAACATTTTAGATGTGTTAATTCTCGTTTCAATGTAAGATTCAGATTTGCTAATTATATATGCAGGCGTTCGTTCATTAAATTTTAAAGAATTTTGTGGTATCTTGGTATAGTTACTTAGTGTCAACACCAGCAAAATGCTCAATTGTAGTTAGGAACTTTAAAACAATATTTAAATATTTATCTTCCATTAGGGCGGAAAGTCATTATTTTTTTTTGTTATTTTAACCCCTTCATGGTGATAAGTGCACGCGGGCCATCAGATAGTAGAGAAAAAAACACAAATGAAAGAAGTTAGAAAGTGTAAACATATGTCGACAACTAAGTTTACTGCAAGTATAATAATATCCTTAGTAACACGTATTCTATGAACATTGAACAATTTGTTATATGAATTAATTAAAAACACCTAAAAAATTGAACTTGATTGAACTGAGTTGAAAAAATTTAGCGACTATATATCGATTTTTATGTGAAAAACGCTGCATTTCAGTTTTGTAAATTTTAACATTTTATAATTTTATCACTTAACCAGACCTCGACACAAATAAAACTTATTGTAATTAACTATAATTGAAAAAATTACATAAATTTCCATTAATAAATTAATTTTATGTCATTTTCGTTTACATGTTGTAGCTGATAGTGTGACCATATTTAAAAAAAAAGCACTAAACGAAAAAGAATATATATTAACAAAAAACTATTTAAAAGAAAATTATGTAAATAAAAAAAATTATTTATAATAAATAATAAATTATTTATAATAATAAATAATAAATTATTTAATTATTTATAAATAAAATATAAAACAATTCTTAAAGACAAAAATAAATTAATTTACTAAACCATTTGAAAAACTAAAATAAAATACGGCCACTCTACACCAATTTATTCCTCGTTCGTCGACGTAAGAAATAGAAACGAACCTATCGCAGAGTTCGTTACGCACTACGTATTTCGTGCGACGTACTGATTGTGTGCATTTTCATATACATGTTCGGAACGAAAAATTCGTCGTTCGTCCCAGTTGTGTTTCCAACTTAACTGCAGATTTCTATAAAATTTAATTAGATCCAAATGATTTGTATGTTAGCAATTTTTGTTTTATGTATTTTTAATTTTATTTTGCATAAGTATATTTGTTAGTGCGGCATGTACGAATTTGCAAAACTTTCAAATCCTTTTTATTACCTATTAGATCACTTATAGTGCATGCCACGCATCGGAACCGTACGCAACAATTTTTTGCCATGGAAAATGGTTTTAAAAATATGCTTTGCAAGTTTATATACCACTTAAATTTGATTGATACTTCAATAACCATGTTAACAAGTAAGCGTGTTAAATTCGGCTATGCCGAATTCATTATTTCTGATATAATTGAAATTTTTGTGTTTTTGTTATGTGTATGGCAGGTGATCGGAACTTGCTTCTTGGTGGATAGGTTGGTACCAGTAGCTTCAGTTCAATATCCTCTTTAAGAAGATATGAAATGTATTTAACAATTCGTTCATTAAAAACCTCTGATCCGGCTTTTTCTTAAAAACTTTATTGTTATCAAATTTATGTAAATTCTTATTGGTCAATTATAACAGATCTCATTACATTTATTTGGAAGAAAATCTTTGATAGCCATCTTAAGTTTATGTCTGGTGAATGTGGCTTTTTGGTCAACCACCACTCAAAAACTTTTAATTTTTATACTTTTAAAAACTTTTTTAACAGTCTCATGCAGTCATTGATCGCGAACAGACGTATTTATTGTTACTTGCTTAGTATTGCTACAGTAATTTAGTGGGAAGTGCCCCAAAAAAGAAATTCAGTGCAAATGAAAATCGATTTAAAATCTTACAAAATTTTGATAATGAAGAAGACACTTTCAGTGAAGGTGAGCAACAAGATATTAGGGATTACAAAATTGTAATACCCCCAATTGTCGTTGATTCTATTCATGGTTTTACTCCAGTATATAATTTAATTGGGAAAGATTACGAGTTCAAAAGAATGTCAGTCGGCACGAAAATAATATCTTCTTCTTTGGCAAATTATGATGTCGCAAAGAAAAAACTCACCGCAGCTAATTTCAGATTCTATACCCACGAAAGTAAAGATACTAAATTGTTTAAGCTATTCTTATATGGCCTACCCCAAACTGACCAAAAAGCATTAGAGGAAGAGCTTAAATTAGAATACAATGTCACTGCAACTAGTGTTAAGGAAATAAAAACAGTTCGTTCTTCTGCAGATGATGCATTGTATATGTTAGAGTTTGGCCGAACTCAAAACTCAAAGTCACAGATATTAAAAATTAGACGACTTCGCAGTATTGTGGTGCACCAAGTGCGCAATCTACGGCCATGGTTCCAAGAACTGTTATCGCAATAATATCTGTATTGCATGTGGTGGTGATCATGATTTATCAGTTTGTCAAATAAACAAGATACCAGAGCGAAACCGTGTAGCTTACAAGTGCTTCAGTTGTACCAAGAAAAACCAAAAAACACAAATCATAGAGCAGATGACCCTCGGTGTCCCAGCCGTAAAGAATACCTTGTCATGCGTGATAATATCAACAAGAGGAATCAGCCTACACGAAACCAGCATTTCGACAAATTTTTTGAGCAAGCTCCAAACAAGAAGACTCAATTGTTCAACATATTTACGAATGCTGTGTCTGACCTACAGAAGTGTACTTCAAAAATGGAACAAGAATTTACTGACCTGATTACCTTTGCTTGTTGTTCATCAATACCTTACCAAACTCGTGAAAATATAAACTTCCAGGTATCTCCTGATTGTAAGCGAATGATTTCTGTGCGAAATATGTATAGACGAAAGTTTCAGCGTCACCAGAAAAACATTATTTCGGGCAATAGTCAGAGAACTGAATAAAATGATTGCCTACCACATTAATATTGCTAGAAATGAAGCGTGGGGATCATTTCTGTCCAAATTGCCTGTTGGAGGTAAGAATTTCTGGAAGATTACAAAACATATTAGAGGTAAGTCCAGTTCAATTAAGAAACTGGTTGTTAATAACCGTGTAGTCACTGACAGCGTCAAAATTGCCAACACTATTGCCGATCAGTTCGCTAGAGCTCACAATACCACTACCCACTTTAATAGTTCTATAGATAGAAAAGTCAACTTAGTCGTAAGATCAATAGAAGTTGACGACTCGTCTAATAACAATATAGACACTTTTACTGTTCTGATGAAGTTATATACTTTATTAAAAATCTCAAAAACTCAAAGTCCCCTGGTTTTGATAAAATAACCAACTTGGTCCTGAAGAAACTTCTAAGTGCAGCTTACGAATTCTTAGTTAAATTTTATAATTTTTGTATTCAGAATGGCCATTTCCCAACAGGATTTAAAAGGGCGAAAGTTATTCCCATTGCTAAAAGTGGTAAGGACCCAAATATACCATCGAGCTACATGCCAATCAGTTTACTGAGCTCTCTGGATAAAATTTTTGAAAAAATTATATTGAAAAGACTGAGCAATTTCGTCGATGAAAATAATCTTCTCCATAGCTGCCAATATGGATTTAGATCTCAACATTCTACTACCCACCAGTTAAAACGTGTAGTGAACATGGTAAAAGCCAATAAGAATAGACGTTACTCCACAGGAGTACTCTTCCTCGACATAGAAAAAGCTTTTGACTCAATTTGGCATAATGGGCTAATATACAAGCTTCATAAATTTCACTGCCCATTATACCTAATAAAATTAATTAAAAGCTTTCTCTCTGATAGATCATTTGTAGTCGAAGTGGCCGGGGCTCGTTCAGCTGATAAATATATACCAGCAGGGGTTGCACAGGGTTCCGTTTTATCTCCACTGCTCTATAATATTTACATTTCTGACTTCAAATTATCGGCAGGTAATGACGTGGCTTTTTATGCCGACGACAACGCGTTCATTTCACACGGAAAGGTTTCGAATGCTATTGTAAAGCGTATGCAAAAAATCTGCTAAGAGAAATCCCTCCCTTACATTGTTTCTAGAGGGAACGGAAATTGCTTTCTCAAAATCAATTAAATATCTTGGCATAACACTAGATGAAAAACTGACTTTCAAGGAACATTTGATAAATGTTTCTTTACGAGCAGTTCGTTGTGGTCGAACTCTGTATCCTCTTCTTAATAGAAAATCGAAACTGAGTATTAAAAACAAACTTCTTTTATACAAGTAATGTATCAGACCTATTCTTACATATGGCTGTGTTGTTTGGAAATATTGCGCGAAAACCCACAAGAAACGTATTCAAATAATTCAAAATAAAAATTTTAAGATAATACTTAATTTACCAAGACGATTTCCCACTATAGAATTGCATAGAATGACAGGACAAAAAACTATCGAAACGTTAATTAAGGATATGACACTGGCATTCAATTATAGATGCAGAAGGTCAATTTTGCCCATTTCTGGTATAGACTCAATTAGTTCTTTTGTTTAATAAAAACCTTTCAAACCTCCATTTTTATTTTAATTTTTTTTTTTTTTTGAGATATTATATGTAGGTTTTTTCATACTATCTTTTTCCTATATACTAGAATAATATGTTTAAGAAATGCTAACTTATATTAATAAATTATGTAATTATTTGCTGTAATATCTTAACGATAGTAACTCAAAATTGTTTTAGAAATAAGAAACTCAATGGCTTATTGATAGTAAATAAATAAATAAATAAAAAAATAATAAGAAAAACTTTTTTAAAATAAACTCTTACTAATTTATTTTTAACGAATGGAATATTGTTTATCTCACGATGCATAAACTTGTCTGTTCGCGATCATATGAAAGAAATATAGAGTGATTGAGTTTTTTTTTTTTTTGAAAAACAGACGTCTTTTTGTTTAAGTTCCGGAACTTCTCATTAAAAATAAGAGTTACACTTTGTTAAATATAACAGAAGTTGGATATATATAAACACAATGCCAAAAGCTGCCTACAAAAGTGGTTTCGTATAAAGTTTTGTGATATCTCATGTATATAATATTAATAGGCTAGGTGATTTCTTGTTACCGATGTTTTGTTCTACGGTTTTATTCCGATTTTGACCAAACATATATTACTTGAAAGGTATTTCTTTTTAGCTGTTCACCAGATTTACAGATTTTTATTTTTTTTCTTTGTTTTGAGTAAATTGCATTTAAAGTTGCTACTAACACATACATAAAATTATACATATGCTATGTGTGTGTTTATTAAGTTTGTTAATGGGTTTGTTAATGAGTTTGTATGCTTCATTTACAATAATAATAAACCAAAAAAGTGTTGGTTTGTGAATTAGCTAAGTTGAAAAATAAAGTTGTCTAGAAATCGCATCGAATTTCGAGCGCTGGAATCTGCTAGTTTATTCTTATTAATTTAACAATTTTTACTGAAAAGTCAAACAAAAGGATATTCACTCAAAAACTAAAAATTTATGAACAAATAATACAGTCAGCTGGCTCTTTCTAACATTATATTGGTTTTAAGCAACAGTGCTACCTGATCGAATAAATTGGCTCATCATATATAAAAGCTAAAAGACGTCAAACAATGAAATACCTACAAATACAGTGGGATCAAGTTTGCAAAAGCCAAAAAGAAAACATGCCGAAACATCACCAGAAACTAAAGTCACCAACGATTCAGTTGGGAAAATGTCTGTAACTGACCTTTTAAGTTTGATATCAAATATCCTAGATGAGAAATTACAACAATTACCAACAAAAAGTGATTTTGAAAATGTTAATAAAAACATTAATGAAGTAAAATCGGATGTAAATAGATTGGCCAAAGAAAATATTGAGCTAAAGGAGGAAAGGAAAAAATCTGAAAAGCAATTGGGCAACGTTTCAACGAAGATTGAAGCAGTTTGAAGATAAGAACGGAAAGAAAAATCCTATTATTAGAGGCCTACAAAATATTTATAAAAATATGCTAAAAATATGTATAAAGAAAAACTAAAGATAAATACTACTGCTAAAATTGATTACTTAAGAAAATTATTGAAAATGATGGTAAAGAAATGGCTTGGTAGGTGCTTAAGCAAATCCAAAGTCTATTGGGATCGTCGATTTATATCGAGCGAGATCTAATAGCAGAACGTCAACAGTAAAAAAAAGGTAATGATGAAGCTTCGTAAAGATATCCTGGCTGTCAACCAAAGCATGCGTATTGGAGTTAGAGGAGATAGAGTGATGATCGGCGGAAAATGTTTGTTCTGGAACAGAGAAAATAAACTCATGTACGGTCCAAAAACTGGTGATGATGAATTGAGAAATATGTATGGTGAAAAAATTTATATTATGTTAGAATTTTTCAAACTTAATTTCAAAAAACTGTTGAAACCTGCTTAAAAAAAACAAATAATTCAAAGTATTGTAAGTACAAAAAGCATTGATAATATAGTAACCCCGAAAAAGTAAACAAATGTGTTAATATGTTATCATACAACATATATGGCCTGGAAAATAAAATGTTATTTACTGATCTTTTTAAATATATTAGTAGCTATGATATTGTTGTACTGTTGGAAACCCATTTAGCGGAAAGGAAAATTGAAAATTTTATAGATTATCTTAGTAACTTCAAAACATATTGGAAGCCGGCAAAAAGAACTATTAACTTTGGAAGAAACTTCGGTGGTGGAAGAAGGAATATGACATGAATATTGCAAAATAAGAGGTCTAGATATGATAAAATTTCAAATTAAACAGAAAACAATCACAATAGTACCATTATATTTAAGAAGCGTTGACTGGGAAAAAGAATTCCAGCAACTATTTATTTATGAAAAAGTTAATAACCCCATAGTAATTGGAGATTTAATTATTAGAATGGGTGAAATGCAGCAGGGATATGAGAAGATAATTTGGAACTCATTTAAAGCCGGTTGTAGTATCAGATCATCTATGGACAAAACTATAAATACCAAAGGTGGACGTTTTAAATTCTGTACTGATAATGGAATGATGGCTGTGAATGGTATTACTAGAGGTGATGAAGTGGGCAATTTCACATTTGTTATTAATGTAGGTCAATCTGTGAAAGATATTTGCGCCGTATCACAAGATATCCCTTAGAATGTTAACAGATTTTCAGTGGAAGAATATATATGGTCGTATCATTTTCGAATTCATCTAACTATTGATATGGAAAAACAGGACACAGAACCCTTAAATTTGTTACCAAAGCTGTCATGGGTGGGTGGAAAAAGCAAAAACGATTTTCAGCGAGAAGCAAAATGTAATCTGGAGCTGATAAAACAGAGGAATCATGTTATTAACCTGAAAGACATAACAAACATAATAAAAACATCTTCAGAACTCAAAATATTAAAAATAAATGGTTTGATAAACACTGCTTGGATGCAAGAGATGAGTTATTGGAAATGCTTAGACTATATATGATAACGCCCGAAGAAGAAAAGTTTATCTTACTGCAAACAGAAAATACAAAGAGGTATGCCCGGAAAAAAACTACAATATTTTAAGAATTTAGAGATAAAAATATGTTTTATCAAAAACAACAAGGAATGGTGGATTATTGTCAGAGAGATTAGACAAGATAAACTGCATGTGAGCCAAGAAATGTCAGCCGCGAGCTTTAGAATATGTTTCGAAAATCTTTTAAATCCTCCACAAATCGACAATGATATCTCATATGCAGCAATGGGCAGAAATCGTTCAACGTTTCATAGGCCGTTGTCCAATATTAAGAGAATTCAGATTACGTTTCTTTGGAAACAATTTCTTAGAAAATTATCAAATCGTACAAATTGTAAACGGCGCATACGAGTAGAAAAATCTGGTACAATATGTTATCAATGCTCTACAGTATATTGATAGATGAATACAAGTTTTATTAATTTTATACGTAACTATTAATATGATTAATAAAAGCAAAATGTTTAAAGCCAAAATTTTGAATGTACATACTTATGTATGTACAAAATAATCACACTACCGACAGACGACTATTGTCAATGTCGTAAATTCTTTATTAACAATTGAAAATGTAATTTTAAATTATAGAATTTTTTTAAAGTTATTTGAAAATAAAGAATACTACTGCTACTACTACTACTACTATGAAAGAAACTTCGTTATAGGTGTAAGAGATGATCGATAGCTGTACTAATTATCGGTTGTTATAAATTATATGATTAAAATTCAGATATATGTAAGTCAGCAATTTCTAAATATCTTTACTTACAATTATATTTATATGCACCATTTTGTTTTTATTTTTTGGGAGTCGAAAAAGTATTTTTCGAATTTTTTAGTAATAAAACGGAAATTTAATATCCTATCCCTAACTTGAATTCTGAAAAATTCTGCATTTTTGAAAACACTGCTTTTATTAAAAACTAATGCAATGTATGCAGACATCATGTCTATTTAGTACTGTTTGAATGAATCAAAAGATAAGCTGCGTTTTACACAATTTGTAGTTATATACCAACAACACATGTGTACAGCTGTTATTTGTTTCTAACAATTAATAGAAATATTTTATGTTTTTATGTTAAATGAAACTTAAAGAATTCATTGGATGCTAACACATATACATTTTATATAAGCATATGTAAGTGATCCATTAAGTTTTGGGATGTACCATTCACCATTTACTGTTCAGTGTTTTTGCACAAATTGAAACAATTTTTTACTTGTTTGTTTCCTTTCAACAAAACATACATACACACATACATCCATATGAACATACAAATATGAATTTATATAAAATTTTTGCTGTATGCATTTTGTGGTATTTAACAGTGTCGTTTGAGAAACCTTTTCATGATGGGTAGCCCCGTTTTACGTACACTCATATTTCATGGTGGTAATTGTATATGTAAAAGCGCCATTGCATGTATGTATATGTTTAAGTGAAGAAAAACATTGGATTTCACACTTTTTAATAGTATAACAGCATTTTTTATTTCAATTTATTTATTTTTTGCTTTATTTTTTGAAACGATTATCTCTATGAAGCGTAATTGCTGAATGTAGAGTTGCTCTATGTAGCATATAAAAATACGCAAAATAAAGAATATGAAGAAAGAAGAGACGCTTCCGTAATTGTGCCCACAATTGTTTGGGGTTTACTCAATGCGAGGAATGCTCAACTGAATACAGAAACTGGTAAGCAGTGGCGAAAAGGATTAAAGCAATTGTTCCCTCTGTTATAGTTATCTCTACAGTGGGCTGTTCTTTTTGTTTCTTTATAAGCTTTTACAGTATTGTGCATGGTTGCACAAATACTAAACAAGTGACAGCGTTAGTGTGGCACGGGTTATTGTCTACAATGATAACACTGCGCATCAATAGAAAAAACACATTGGAAATATTTTTCATACCCCTCTGTGGTCAGGGTGTAATGTAACTAATAATTTAATAATGTAACTGCCAAAAATACTTTGCCTTCTATTCTATTTATATGTCCTTTTATTCACTTTCTGAGACGAATTAGCGATGGTTACCCGTCGGTCTATCTGTGTAATCAAACTACAGGTGGTAAATTTTAAAATATTTCAATGAAAATTGCTATATTATCTTTTCTAGAATCAAGGAAATTGGATAAAATCAGGGCATTTTCAGCTCATATACAAACGTTCACTATAATTTTGACTAAAACTATCATAAATATAATCTCTCTTATATATTTTGGCCAAATTTGGTTTGGGTATGTTTATTACCACCATAAATCAGCAGTCCAACCTAAATATCCAAACACATTCAAACAACAATAATTTTATTGTAATTTGGTACGATTTGGGAAAATATAAGTAACCTCACAAAATGTGGTTAAGATCAGACTAGCAAGCAAAAAATACAAAAAAATATCATTTAAATTTGGTTTATGATAGTTTTCTATGTACATTAATGACCTTACGAAGTATGGTTGAACTTAAGGCGTATTCCCAAAGCTCATGTCGTTAGTCCTGATGTAAATTTCTTATTTGTATTTACTATAATTGTAATTTTGTGTACTGTGCGAATGTGAAAAATAACTGTTTACAACAGTTATTAAGATATCGCCAAACAAGAATACTGTATTTTCGTAACAATTTTAATTTTTAGTTATTTCGATTTTAATGAATTACTATGACACACACTTTTTTTGAAGTGATAAAGTTATTTTTACTACGATACACTACTGTATCGGAGGATAGAAAAAAAAGAAATTGGGAACTTCATAACAAAAGAAATATACGTCAATTCTGTGGTTTTCTGGAATAACCGCGTATGTCCATTTTTGTCAGTTTTGAGTTAACGATGCCAAATATATTAATTTCTAACGCTCTTTACATGTGTTTTTTTTTTTGTAAATATTGACCATTTCTAAGTTTTTTCTTTAAATAACGCGTAACTTACATGTTTATTAAACTAATTTGCAGCACTATCGACGTATGTCAACCTACGTTTCGGTGACAAATAATTTTTCCAGAAAACGACACATAGCGACATACGTTGTTATTCATGAAACAAATGTTAAATAATTTTGGATTATTTTTCAGTTTATATCCACATATAAAAACTTGTGCGTTTATTTCTGTTATTTTTTGTCACTATTATTCTTGATACGTTGTTATATTCTCACCCTAAGTCCCGTTAACTTTTTGTTGACGAACAGAAAAAATCCATTTTTCAAGCAACAACAACTTATATCTACATGGGTGGTTGCATTGGTAGTTTTCTTTAAAAAAAAACAAGTAAGAGTGTTAAATTCGGCTATGCCGAATCTTTGATACCCTCCACATGGGTTTTACGTTTACATTAATATCTGGACTTCTTGCACTATTTGTAACAAATGTATATAAAATATTTGAATATGTAAACACTTTGATAAACCTATTACTGAATTATTACAACAAATGCTCTGAATTTTCAGCATTTTATAGAGGTGTCTACATATTTTAGGTCATAAATTGGCACAATGACTTCCGATTTATCCCATTTTAAATACTAACCTGATCCAGATAATTACAAACAATATTAAGTTTAACCAGGTAAATGGTTTATCTTGTAATTTTCTTTTTAATTTAAATTTTTTAATTTTCCAGACCTATTAGTATAGGGCACATTTGTGAGTCCGCATAGATCAACTTTTGCTTGTTTTTATTGTATTAAATCTATCTTTGTGCCTTTAAATTAATTAAGATAATTAAAATGAAAATATTTAACGAATTGTTTTTTTTAGTTAATATCTGAACATTTTACTGATACAAGGCAAAACTAAAACTGCCAAAAATTTCAGTCAAAACTAGTTTGAATGTATTTGTTAAATATCGCATAATTCTTTTCAATTTTAAACTTTAAAGTCTTTTAAGTCTGGTAATAACTCTATAATATGAAGGAAGTAAATATGTGGATTCTTTAATAACAATGACAAGTATAAAACACTTTTTTGTGCATTACATTAAAATATTATAAATTTGAACATAATTAATTTTAGAAACATAATTAATTTAAGAAAAATGTCCGATTCGTTTTTCGATGATGCTGAAAACACATCAAAGAAATACAGAACATAAAGATTTTGCTTCAGTTAGTTGAGACACGAGAAGCTAATGGATGGCTGGAGCTGGTCAAAGGTGACGACTATAAATACAAATGCAAGGCTTTTGAAAATATATTAAAATGCGATAAATCAGATCTAAGTATACATGCTTATAACCACTGTTATAAAAAATCTTTTGAAATCAACAGTATTGCCATAATTTGAAATTGTAAAGATGCTAAATTGCAAAAAAAAGATGCTTAAACGTACTGGATGCTAATTTTTTTTTCAAATTTCATTACCTTTATATTGAAAAATTATATATGTACCTATTAATAAATTCTTTGGTTTTTAAATCGAAAAATTAATATAAAATATATGTTTCGATTTATATTTTTTAAATTTTAATTAAAATTATTTTGGATTTCATCTGAAATTTTTTTTAACATCAAATTGAGTATTTTAAACTTAAATTAAATATTTTTAATTTTAGAGGAATTTTTTTTTATTTAAAATATAACAGAAATTACATTATCAAAAGATACGATTATATTAGATTAATTGGTTTATGGAATCTAACATTTCTGTGATGTCTTCATCTTCAAGTTCTTCTTGGCTCTGATATTTTTCTGATGATTGACTTTTATCAACGACATCGCTCGGTATATTGTAAGTGTAACAGCACCGATTTTTCAATTTCAATCTTTCTTTTATACGTATTACAGAACATAACAACTCGGATTTTACTCTGTTCGAAGTTTGCTTTTAACTAAAGCCATTAAACTAAACAAACGTTCAACTTCGGCTTTTGAGAAATGCAAAACTAATAAAGACAATACAAATATTGATAACTCCTTAAATGGATTTTCGCCAATAGAATTTTTCAATCCATAAAGAGGTTGTATTCAGTGTTGTATCCCAGTTTTGTTCTGTGATATAACTCCATTGGATTTGAATTTTTTCTGTTTCAGATGATATAAATTTAAACTCTTCTAATATATTGGTTATCTGTTCTACCGATACTGTTTTACCCGATTTAATGTGTTTTGTATTGAAAATTTTGGCATTTTTTTCATACAATAATATTTTTTGGCAATCGACTTTCTAATTCAATAAAAACTGCTGTTGGTGTTTACATTCTTCTATTTCAAAATGTTTTGTTATATTTGTTGAAAGAAACGAGCAGAGTGGTAAAAGGAGTAGTACACAAAATTACTGTCCTACACTTTGAGAAATTAAAACATATCAATACCATTAAAATTATATATTCAAAAATAATGAAAAAAAAAATTATCAAAAACAAGTAAGAAAATTATAGTCGGTCTAGACCGACTATACGATACCCTATACCATGCGTTTACAGACCCTATCTCTTAGGCCTAACTAACTGGACATAGAAAATAAGCAAAAACCAAATTTGAGTGGGATTTTTATTAATTTTTTTGGCTGCAGATATGAAAAAGTTCATATCGGATGCTATATCTATATAGGGACTTGGTCCAAAAATGGACCGATCCTGATCATGTTTGGTAAAGTCTCTTGTATTTTGCAAAAATATATACAAACAAAATTTGAGAAGAATCAGTGCAATATTTTTGTTTTTTAATAGATTTAAGTGAAGATCGGGAAGCAGCTCTATATGGGGTCAAAGGGATCATTTTTGGACTACTCATTAATGGATGTAATGAACGCATACAAAAAAGATGCTAAAAGCAACTTTTTATTAATAAAAGATTCTAAGTTAGCATCTAGCATCTTTTGATAAATTTTGGATGCTAAACGACAAAAAAAGTTCCTAAATCTAGCAACTAAAAAGCTAAAACGGCAACACTGAAAACCAAGAACAAATATTCTGTTTGAGTTGTAACATCTCATTAGCAAGCCATTTTAATTAATTGTGTAAATTTTAAATGCACATCTAACCATATCAAAAAGATGAATTATACAGAATTGTAAAAATATTTTTTTTATAATATCTATATGTTTTTATACCCTATACCACTATGTGGTTTGGGTATAATGACTTTGTGCTGCTGTTTGTAACAACCAAAAATATTTGACCTAGACCCATCTTTAATTATACCGATCGAATCAGAATCACTTTCTGAGTTGATTTAACAATGTCCGTCCGTCCGTCCGTCCGTCTGTGTGTCCATGTAAAGCTTGTAATCAAACTGCAGGTCGCAAATATGAATATATTTTGATGAAATTTGGTATATAAGCTTTTATCGGCCATGGGATGAACGCTATTGAAATTGGTGAGAATCGGTCCATGTTCAGACCTAGCCCCCATACAAATTACCCCTATGAAATCGACATAAATTGCCATAAGATTTAAATTGTCATATAGATCTTACTCAAATTGGGTTTGTATGCATTCATTACATCCATTAATGAGTAGTCCAAAAATGATCCCTTTGGCCCCATATAGACTGCTTCCCGATCTTCACTTAAATCTATTAAAAAACAAAAATATTGCACTGATTCTTCTCAAATTTTGTTTTTACATATTTTTGCAAAATACAAGAGACTTTACCAAACATGATCAGGATCGGTCCATTTTTGGATCTAGTCCCTTTATAGATATAGCATCCGATATGAACTTTTTCATATCTGCGGCCAAAAAAATTAATAAAAATCCCACTCAAATTTGGTTTTTGCTTATTTTCAATGTCCAGTTAGTTGGGCCTAAGAGATAGGGTTTCTAAACGCATGGTATAGGGTATCGTATAGTCGGTCTAGACCGACTATAATTTTCTTACTTGTTTATATTATTCTTATGTAATTCTCATGATATTTTTATCTTATTATACCCTATACCACTATGTGGTTTGGGTATAATGACTTTGTGCTGCTGTTTGTAACAACCAAAAATATTTGACCTAGACCCATCTTTAATTATACCGATCGAATCAGAATCACTTTCTGAGTTGATTTAACAATGTCCGTCCGTCCGTCCGTCCGTCCGTCCGTCCGTCTGTGTGTCCATGTAAAGTTTGTAATCAAACTGCAGGTCGCAAATATAAATATGTTTTGACGAAATTTGGTATATAAGCTTTTATCGGCCATGGGATGAACGCTATTGAAATTGGTGAGAATCGGTCCATGTTCAGACCTAGCCCCCATACAAATTACCCATATGAAATCGACATAAATTGCCATAAGATCCAAATTGTCATATAGATCTTACCCAAATTGGGTTTGTATGCGTTCATTATATCCACTAATGAGTAGTCCAAAAATGATCCCTTTGAACCCATATAGAGCTGCTTCCCGATCTTTACTTAAATCTATTAAAAAACAAAAATATTGCACTGATTCTTCTCAAATTTTGTTTGTACATATTTTTGCAAAATACAAGAGACTTTAGCAAACATGATCAGGATCGGACCATTTTTGGACCTAGTCCCTTTATAGATATAGCATCCGATATGAACTTTTTCATATCTGCAGCCAAAAAAATTAATAAAAATCCCACTCAAATTTGGTTTTTGCTTATTTTCAATGTCCAGTTAGTTGGGCCTAAGAGATAGGGTTTCTAAACGCATGGTATAGGGTATCGTATAGTCGGTCTATACCGACTATAATTTTCTTACTTGTTTTTCTTTGTTTTTATGATATTTTTACATAACTTAAATTGAAAATGTACAAATTAAAAATAAATTTAAAAAAAAGTAGTGTAGGGGAAAAAGTGGGTGTAGTGAAAAAGGGAATTTTTTTCATAAGCGTAGAGATTTCTAAAAAAATCTCCTGGCATCACTAGTACCTATTAAAAAACAATCTAAAAATTCACAAGACAACGCGACGTAGACTTGCTTCGTTCAAAAGCTTCCATAAGACTGAATGAAATTGTTGCTTACTTTACTCTTTGGTGAGTATTTTCATTTTTGTTCGGCTGTATACATATAAGAAGCCAATTAGAGTTCGGTTTACTCGTGCTGCTATGCATATGTTTGTGTGTTAACAAAAATATACGATATCCCAGTCATCATTTCGAAGATTGTTTTAACAAAAATTACCTTACTGTGTCTTCTTCGAGTACTTTTGATGATTTGAAACTGATTAATCACATGCGCTATTAGAAAAAGACTAGATAATGCTTTTTGCTTGTTCTTAAAAAGTAATTTATAGAAAAATTACATTAAATAAGACTCAAAAATGAGTCGGAACTGATCAGAAAAGCGGATAAAAAGGACTCTCAAGAAGATGCGCGGGTAAGGTAATATTTAATCCCAACAAAAGGATATTTTGTGATCAGCAAAAGGTCGCATTTATGACTGTTTTAATAGCACATATGAGTCAAAAAGACTCTACATGATCATTTATATCATAAAATGCTTACTGGGATTTTATTCACTATCTGTAGAAACAGGTTTTTTAATTAAAACAAATCTGCACACAATTTCAATTCTATTTCGTTCACAATGATACGATCACTTTGTTTACTAGCTACCAGTAAAATAAGAAAATAGTATTATAATACAGCGTAATGATGAATTGTACTTCTCAATTAATTTATTTTTAATGTGCCATAAGAAGTTTGGTTTGTGCTAAGAAAAACATGAATATATGTTTCCCAGGGCGAAGCTTCTTCATTGCACTATGATTGAGTTGAGCTCCGCGACTATTCATAATATGAATAGCTCGTGTCAAAAATTTTTGGTAGTTGGGAATGGCGTTTGTGTTAAGAAAAGCATAAATGCATGTTTCCCAGGGCAAGGCTCGATCATTGCACATTGATTGAGCTGAGCTCCGCGGTTATTCTTAATGTGGATAACTGTTGAAACAAAATTTTGGGAATGGCGTTTGCCTCCGTCCCGACATTAAATAACAAATTTTAAAAATTTATTGTAATTAACATTTGACAAAAAATAGTATTTCTCTAAACACCAATTTTTTCACAAGGTAAATAAATATCTTATGGTTTACCTACCTACTACTTTTGAATGCAAGTATGCAGGGTTTATACATGTACTAAAAATACAACTCTTAAAACCATACTATTTTTTCAACTCTAAAAATTTCAGAATTTTGTATAAATAAAATAAAATGCCGATTTATTTTAATATGCGCTTATTATAGATATACATATACAGAATATATGAATATTATTTATAGTATTTTGATATTGGCAACAGTAGTATGTATCAATTTGTAACATTTTGTGATGTTATAAAAATCGCAGGATATTGATATTGATTTTATATAGTTTATTTTATTAATTAATTAACTTAAATATTACACCAAAAAATATTGATATTGATGAATTTTTATATTATTAATACAACGACCACAAAAACAACATGCACAGCTATGACAAAATACAAAATTTAGGAAAACAATATAGGAAAACGTCATATTTTTTTTACCTTTTCAGTGATTTCTCGGCACCTATGAAACCTATTGTCATGATTTAAAAACAGGAACCTTCTCATGATGTTAGTGAATCATTCTCACCAAAAACAAGCGCCCTAGCTGCCCTATTGAGGGCGTTATCACAAGAACACATATTCAAATCATATTTTCTCATGACTTTTTTTAATTCTTCGCTCAATTCTCGGGACCAGATTAACCGATTTGGACGCTTTTAAATAGCGAACTTCTCAGGATGTTAGTGAATCATTTTTTATACCAACGAGCACCCTAGCTATCCGATTGAAGCCGTCGTCGTGATTTCCACAGACGGACAGCCGGACAGACGGACATCGCTATATCAACTTCGCTTGTTATAAGGATCACAATTATATATATTTTATGGGGTCCAGATTTTTTTTTCTAATTATTACAAACGGAATGACAAACTTATATATACCCTCTGCACACTGGAGTGGAGGGTATAAAAACGATGTTTTTCGACACAAGTTGTTTATCTGCACACACTTTAAGTGTTATTTACATATTGTTTTTCGTCCTTCTCTAGGATCTATTCATCTGAAGATTTTTGACTCAAAATTTTTTATAAAGTATTTATTGCCCATATCTACAGGACTGTTAAATAAAAAGCTCTCAACATATAAATCAAGACCATAATTTCAAATATAACGTTTTTTGGCTCCCCTGAACATTTTGATTTTATGACATACGCGGTTATTCTAGAAAACCACAGACTTGTTTCCGCAGTAAAATCTGAGCATTCGCCAGAACTTTGCTATCACGATATAATTACCCTTTTTCGTCATTTCGAGACAACAATAACTTTTTGAAAAAAAAAACTTAAAGATTCTGTAAAAAGTAAAGTTTGCTTAAGGTGCTACCACACGACGTGTTTTTTACATAGGTACTGTCACTTTTTTATCTATATGTAATTCCGTATATCTGTCAATATTGTCGTTTATATACGATTTTCGTATGACATAACCTCTAAATGTGTACAATAGCTGATTTTTTCATTTGTGAATTTACAAAAATAATTGTTACAACTAAAGTTATATATTATATATATTTGTTAATTATTAATTAATATTAAACAATTTATTTTTCTTTTAATATTAATCTTTTTAATTTACCTTTTGAATGAACAAATTCAACAAAAACGAATTTTTTGACATAAATTGAATGTAATCGATATAGATCGTACATGGGTACCCCACATAATTTTCAGCGCTGCATATTTTGGGCTATTTTAAATATGAGAAAGTCAAAGATTCTTCGATTTCTGCAGAAGTTCGTCAGTTTCCCCAAAAAGGTGAAAAAAATTCGCAAAAATGAACGAAAACGCACCTGGCGGCTGTTAAAAATAAAAATATATGTGAAAAATGGATTTCCCGACCCAAAAAACCCCCGGTATGCACATTTTCAATAATTTTTTTTACATTTTAATGAGTATTATGGAAAATATCTAGAAAATATCTTCATCGAAATTTTGGCAGGATCGAAAATGATTTTAGAGATATGGTTCCTTGGTCAAATATACTTGTTATGGCCAGAATCGCGATGAACCCATGGAATACAAATAATTGACCCACCCTAATATATCCGTATCGATTTGACATTAACACCTGATCTTTAGTTTTGCTTATGACTTTTTTAATAATATTGAGACATATTGTTAGAAATATTCAAGTATATCGAACTACTTTCAATTTTAACAACTAAAAGTATGCATACTTATGTCGAAAATTTATGATTTATTTTGATAGGCGCTCTCCGAATCTATTACTGTCACCCTAATACAAATGTAAAGTATGAAAGCTTTTAGTGTTAGAGCAATAAGCAAGGTTGCCAACTATAAGAGACAAAATATGGCTTGATTTTAAATTAAAAAAAAAAGCCAGATGATTGATTACGTTGACCGAGTCATCGCTACTGTCATCAGACATAATAATTTTTAATTTAAATTTGTTCGATGTTAAAATGGCAAAAATTTATGCATTTTTGATCTCAAATATTTTATAAAATATTTGACCAATTTATATTAGCATCAAACAGCATTATGTTACTCTCAAAAATAATGGCTTCTGATTTAGATTGAAAGTAACAAACGTGTGATGAATGCGGATGGAGGGGTGGGTATGGCCAAAAGGACCTTAACCCTTCGACGCCCTCACTTCAACCGCTGAAAAGTGTGATTTTGTTTGACCGATTCGTGATTATAGTGCCAAAGTGTCGTCTAAACTATTTCTTTTCACTCCTAATATGAAAAAAGCAGCATCAGTAAAGCAACCCGAACATGCAATATTGTCAATTTATGGTCGTTTAGCTGGTCCTTATCTTACATCCCTGATTGTTTGTACCTAAAACGGCAAAGACAGTCGCACAAACCTTTTTGTTTCACAATAGACTGTTACTGGTTTGAAACTAACCACCATTAATTCCGTATTTTTTGATATATTTCGATTGAATTTCGCTTGTTTTGTCTTTTAAAGTGTAGTTTAATGAATAATTGATTTAATTGTATTACTTTTGTCAAATTGAACGAGAAATAAAGAATTAAAAATAAATCCTATTAAAAAACTTCCTCCATTTTACCATTTATGACCAACGGGATACATACATATGTCTTATTTTTTTTTTGTCATATTTTCATATTTCATATTTTCATATTTTAAAATATTTTCTGAATGTACAACATGCCGAGAGTGTTGTATCAAAATTTTAAGTATCAAAATTTCAAGTAAAAAGAAGATACAGCGTTTCCAGCGAGCGGCGTCATACGGTATATCGTGCAAAAGTGCAAAAGTGAGGCAATGTTTGAAATAAACAGATCAACTATATTTTTTGGCATGGTATTTATTAAACAAATTAAAAACTTTTTACATAAATAAAAATATCAATCCTTAAAAAATAAAAAACAATAAAAAAAAATTAATTCATAACTTAAGCATCTAACAAATTAACAATTGGCTAATTCTGGGTATTGCCTCATTTTTGCACCAAGGTTCTGTTGATCTAAATTTAATAGTTTATCCAATATATCTTTACTTTTTTAACAGAGCCATTCAATTTGGAATGGATTTGTACAGATTTGATACATAAATCACAGTAATTTGTATCCATTTAGCCTGTACCCTCTCCCACAGCTCATTAATGCTCTTCGGGGCCTCTTCGTACTCCGCCAGCCGACGTTTTAAATAAGCCCACATATTTTCGATCGGGTTGAGATCAGGGCTCTGCACTGGCCACTCCATGACCCCAACCACCTCTGAACTAAGCCATTCCTTGACGATTTTCGCTGAATGTTTGGGGTCGTTGTCATGATGGAAGATAACATATTCAGGTCTATCTGAAGTTTGGGCGATAGCTAAAGGCAAATTCTCTTGCAAAACGCGAATATAGATTTATCTTCTCATTATACTATCGATCCGTATAAGTAGGCCCACACCATCTGGTGTTATACATCACCAAACCACAAGAGAACCACCTCCGTGCTTTATAGTTTGAATTACATGTGCTGGGTTTGGTGTGGTCAATGGTTTGTCCCAATACCAAACTTTTCCATCTGATTGGTATCGGTTGATTTTAGTCTCTTGGGCTGGGTGTGGTCCAATCTTCAAAAACAAATTATGAAAATACGCCATTTTTCGCTTTTAAAACCTTAATCCCCCCTTAAAAAAATTGCGAGACAGAATACAATCTGGCCATTTTTTTTATGACCAGATGAAAAACAAATCGCAAGATCTAGACGAACAATATCAAAATTAGCAACCTTGGAAGTGAGTTAGCGAGTACTGCATAAATTTATATAGAGAACATATGAGTACTACTCGTAAGTACTATGAATGCATTTATACATGTATGCATTTCTATGCTTAACTTTTTGTGTATGGTTGTGTATAAGTATGTGTAATGTAAGAATTTGTATGATTGAAAGCGCGTGCGATTTGTCTTTCGTTTTTGGTCGTTAGAGCATACGGTCGCTGTTGTGGTTACTTGAGGAATGTTGATGATGTCTTCTGTTGTGGGAATTGCACAAAGCGAAAATCATGTATGTATATATAAATAGAGCTTCGCTTGCATTGCACAAGGGTTTTAAAGTAACAAGGTGCTATTTTTGTACTCGAACTTTATACAACAGCAACAATAACACAAAACAGATATACATACATGCAACAACTAATGCAGTAAATGCACAAACAACCAAATAAGCGACCAAAAATTATTCAAACAAAATTCAATTAATTAAACTAAATGGAAGTGGTTTATATACAACAAATGTAAATTGTATAGGAATAGACGATATATGGATGTACGAATTTCAAGATTGACAATCTAACAGTCAGGCAGACAGATTTACCATACATATATATCTATATATCTACAGATACATATATTTAAACATATACCTATATAGATATTATTGTTACGTTGATATACGTATGAACACACGTATGTACATATGTACTCATATAATAAAAGCAACTTAAGAGGTTTCAATATAGTTTATATACATGACAAACTACTACAAATATACAAAGTACATATTATGTATGTATGTGTTGGGGACACATCTTGGTTTATTGAATAACGCGACGCAATACTCATCGTAGACGTATATCAACATATAAGTATGTATTGCATTTAACAATATTTTATTTATTTGTATCATACAATAGTAAGATATCAACTAATTTAGACTTATATTACGTTTACCTTTGTTTTAAAATCTCGAGATTTTTTCCAAAATCTTCTTTAAATCTGGTACAGTTTACACTGGCAATTAAGAGATTTTGCTTCACACGGCTGGTTTATGTAAACAAAATACTCGTCAAATTTTGCATAAGTGTGTGGAGATATTTTCTTATTGAAAAGATCAGAGGCCAAGTAAGTGTTTACATTAATACATTGACTTATTGCACTATTAATAAATACATATATACATACAACTTTTGCACGAGTTTATGTGCAAAAATTTGACATCACCATTTATTTTGTGTGTGTAGTTTTTTTCCATTAAGGGTGGTATTGTAAAATAAACAAACTTAATAACATCTTTTCACTCAACTTGTTTTGATTTTGATTTTCGTAAGAGGCAGCTAAATGTGATTTTTTTATGAAAACAATTTAAAACTTTCAAAAATATGAGGCGCTTATCTTAAATGTGCATGAACAAAAAGTGCACCTAAGGAATGAATTATTATTGAATTTTGAAAATAAAAACCAAAACAAAAATTTTGTGCAATTACAGGCAAAGTGCGCTTAAGAACAAGGCAGCTAAATCAGAACTACTGTACTAAATTATTACGACGAACACACTGAATTTCTAATTTATTTTAGAGGTTTCGGCATCTTTTTGGACATATCTCGCACATAATTGTGCCCTCTTTACCCCATTTTGAATAAAAATCTGCTCGAAATAAGGGCAAACAATATTTTCATAACCTTACCTAGGTAATTGGTTTATTTTGTGAATGAGCGTGATTTCGACAAACAGATGGACATCGCTATATCGGCTCGAGTTGTTATAAGGATAAATAATATGTATATAGTTTATGGGGTTGGAAACGCATTTTTTGATGCTTTACAAATGGAATGACACCCTATATATGCCCTCAGCACAGTGGTGTTGCCGGTATAAAAATAAAATATTGTTAAATTCGACTGTGCCGAACGTTTGATACATGTGTCCTAAACCCTAATTAATAGACAAAAAATTTGATTTTTTCCAATGAACAGTTTAACCAACTTGGCTATTCTTACTCTCACTGATAAACCACTCGTTCATTTGTACAAAAAATTAAGCAAACAAACATTTGTATGCAACGCTGCTAAATATCTATGTATGAATATGCATTTGTTCTGTTACATTTTCACTATTTATAGTTTTTGATTTAAAATCTTATCGGATTATCTTTAGATTTTCGTACGGCATTCCTCGACTATTGGGCGTAGAGCCTCCAAATTCAATACCAAACGGCTGTAGATTATGACGAACATTGCAGGCAGCAAAATGTTTTCAACGGACATGCGTATATCTCCAGACGGAGTCCTCCTTTTAGAATTATCAATAATATATATAGTTTATGGGGTCTCCGTAATTTATTTCGATGAGTTACAAACGGCATAACAAACTGATATATATACTCTGCACAGTAGTGTGGAGGGTATAATAAATACATTTGCCAACTGTAATATGTATAACAAAAAACATATCAACATGAACATATTAATTTTAAAGATATTCCGTAATAAAGTTCTGACTTCGCCAATACAATTTTTCTGTACTTCAGGAGCATGAAGGTTTTCTTCTAAATCGTCATCTAATATGTTATTTTCATCCGATAAATTTAAACGTGAGATGTATAATTTTAATTCTATTTTTAAGAATCATGTCCAAATGAGTACCAAAATCAAATTAAATATTTAAATATATAAATGGAGCATATTAAATTTTCCTTCTTTCATTCAAGTAATAATATTTAAAAAAATCCGAAATTTCGTTAGACATTTGTCTAAATATATAAATACTTTAAATACAATACTTAATCGTCTAATACAAAAAACATTTAAGTTCAAAAAAAGTAAGAAAATTATAGTCCAACTTTGCTTATGCAATATCTGGATATATGAAATAAGCGTAAGCCGAATTTTATCAATTTGTGGCGTGCAGATATGAAAAATTTCATATCTGATGTTATTTTAATATGGGGACTAGTTCAAAAAATTATCCAATCATCATCGTATTTAGTAAATCCAATAACTTTTCTCAAAAACAAGTACAAAAAAACTAAATTTGAAAAAAATTTAAGCAACATTTTTGTTGTTTGATAGATTTTACATACAGAATTTTTTTGACTACTGACCAGTGGGTATAATAGAAATACATATAACAAAGTTTATAGGTATATAAATGATAATTTGGATCTTAAGACCGTTTAAGAGGTCTGATAGTAGTTATTTGTATAGGGTGCTAGGTCCAACCATGCAACAATTGCAATAGCGGGGGGTCAAGTCGAGTTAATGACGAGACTCTGTATAAGGACTCTACTATCGACTATAATAGCTCCTAACGCATTAGATTTAGGGCGTAAGGACAATTTACTATCCAGTGAAATAGATCCTAACGCATTATTTGCACAGCGGCCTCTGCTGACTGTTCGTAGTTAGTGCACAGCGACTCACGTTGACTGTTCGTATTCGCACAGCGGCCTCTGCTGTCTGTTCGTAGTAAGTGCACAGCGACTCACGTTGACTGTTCGTATTTGCACAGCGGCCTCTGCTGACTGTTCATAAGCAGCCGAACACCGATACAGCCGACTGCCACCGATACAACTGTAACTGTATTATTATTACTTAAGGTTTTGAAGGTCCTTGAGTTGACCCAGGACGCGACAAGCTACCCCAGCCTACGACAAAACCTTGTTACAAATGGCCTATCATATTTGAGACCTGTAGTTGATTACAAGGTTTACATGGACATACAGACGGACATCGCTATATGAAATAAAATTTAATGTGAAAATTATTATAGTGGAAGATAGGCTTATGCTACAATTTTATTTATATATTGATTTATTTATTCCATATTTACATGATTTTAATTAATTATCATTATCACTGTACGTACAGTGGTTCAATCGTATAATTGGACACTAGGCATGAGAATATTCAAATGCCGATTTTTTCACTTCTACAGTTGTATAATACTTAGCATCTTTTATTCAAAACTGTTTTTAAAATAAAGAAAGGAACAAAACTAAAAAAATTCATGTCAAACTCATAATTGGACAGTTGAATATAAAATACTGTTTCAGTACTTGGAATCAAATCCTTTTGTTTTAATTACTGCTTCCAAACGTCGGGCCATCGACTGCACCAGATTGGCGCAAAATTCAGGAGTTATGTTGTTCCATTCACGTCTTATTCCCTCCTTCAACTGCTCCTCTGTGTTGAAATGGGAATTATAGAGATTACGGGCAAGTTCCTCCCAAAAATGCTCAATAATGTTGTAATCTGGGGACTGTGCCGGTCTTTGCAATAATTTTGGACAATTATGAATGAGCCACATTTTCGCAACGTGTGAAGTGTGCTTCGGATCGTTGTCCTGATAGAATGCAAATGGGTCCAATATGTTCACATTTTGTTTCAAAATGTCTAAATATTGGATTCGATTCATTTTACCTTCTATAAAATGAATGTTCCCTACTCCTGCACTGGAAACACATCCCCACACCATCGCCGACCCTCCCCCATGCTTTACCGTAGCCCGATGCAGGTTAAATTTACTCTCATCAGTAAAGCGTACCTATAAAATAAGTGACAAGGTTAAAAATAATCAAATTAAAGAAATTTTTGTAAAATTACCGTGTTCCAAAAGTCGGAATCTTTTAACAAGTAGTTCTTACAAAATTTCACCCGTGCAATTTTGTTTTTTTGGCTAATATAGGGTTTTTTTCTGGCTATTCGCCCATGTAAATCATTTTTCCTTAACATGTTTCGAATGGTCTCGGCACAAACATCTTTTTTTAAATCCGTTTTAACCATATTCTTCAATTCATTTGCGGTCGTGAATGGTTTTGTTTTTATTTCCCTCAAAATCCGCCGTTCATCATAATCATTAAGTTACTTTCCTTGGCCAATAAGACTTTTATTTTCTACTTGAAAATTTAATTGATACCTTTGAATTATAGCATGAACTGTGGACGGGCATCGATCAACAATTTCACCGATTTTACGCACTGATTTACCCTCTACATGCAATTTTATAATTAAATGCCGTATTTCCAAAGTTGTTTGTTTTTTTCTTTGGTCCATTGCAATTTTGATCTGCACTTTTCAAACTACACTTGTGTAATGATTCATCATTTGCATTAGAATAAACATGAACTCACTCATCAGAAAAAATAACGGCCCAAAGAACCGTTTTACAGCAATAACTCCTTACATACATTGCGTGTCCAATTATGTGTTTGACATAAAATTTTTTAGTTTTGTTTTCTTTCTTTATTTTAAAAACAGTTTTGAATAAAAGATGCTAAGTATTATACATTGTTTTAAAGGTTTTTTTTAATAATCTACAACTCTGTATCAAAGTTTTTTTAGAATTAATTCCATTGAAGTGAAAAAATCGGCATTTGAATATTCTCATGCCTAGTGTCCAGTTATACGATTGAACCACCGTATATTTGTACTCGTATTGAATTTTTGTAATGGAATTTTCACCAACTTTCTGACTAGGTAGATCTCTCAAACTCCGATCATTTTTGTAAAGATGATCGCACTTTTAATACTTCTCGTGGTTAACCTAAAAGCCTATAACAACATATCTTCAAACTTTCATTTTGATGTTCTCTTGTACTTATTCATGTGTGATTTTTTATTAAATGTTCACTTAATAAAATGTGAACCATGAATAATTATTCACATCTTAAACTAAAAGTTAATATTAAGGTCAGCTAATGCCGAACAATCTTTTAAGTTCGCAGTGATTAATACATGTCATCCAAAAGTATTCTTCATTCGTTTCAGTGTGTCAAAACTGCTTTTTCCAACCTTCTAAAGCATATATTTTGGTAAGTTTCAACTTTATTCCATCATTTAAAAGTACGTTTCGTTTTCAACCTTCAAAAAACGCTAAATTACCCAAGAATTTATTAAGTAATTATCTTAAAATATTTTATATTTTCTTCATTTAGAAGTGCCTCTTAATGTTTTCATGGGTTCTTCAAATACAAACCGAACAGCGGTTGGAATTGTCGTCTCCGAAAGAAGTTCACTATTTATATAGTAAGTTGGTAGAGTTTATCGAATTATTAAATTACCAGCACTTCTAGCTAGCAAAATATAAATATTAAAATATTTGTCAAACATCAAAAGTTCCCTTTGAAATCCTATGCATATCGATATTTTATATTAGAAGGTCAGAGTCATTTTATATTTTTAATTCTAACATGATCATTAAAGCCTCTTCTACGTTTGTGAAAAGTTTCAATGTGGTGCCTCATTTAGGATTTTGATGCGTCGGTTTAAGTATTGAAAATTCCAATTGTTTAATTTATAATTTGAATAACATACAGTCATGTGATAGAAATCGATTGATATTCCTTCTAAAAAGAACGATTTAATAACACAACGGAACAAGGTGTTTGTTGATTAAGAATTGAATGTTCTTAAAGTTATTTGGGACGCTGAATCTAAATCTGCACTTGGTTTTTTTTCTATCAGCTCGACTTTTCGCGAAATTCCATTATGTCCAAAATTAAGGCACTTCTACTACATATATTGGAATAACTTGAAAACGGTTCATCATATTCAGTTAAAAAAATAATCTGAAACAAGTCAACAATACTATCTTTAAGCCGTGCTTATATTGGTTTTAAATTTTCCCAGCAGTTTCAGAGATATCGTGGAAGTTTAAAAAAATATATAACAATTTTCTTTGAAGGTTCATAAAAAATAAAAATGCGACACAGATCACAGGTTTGGTCCAAAAGCATTTAGTTAAACATATTTCATTGTAATCGGTGCACAACTTTTGATTTTGTTCACAATTTACTGAGAAAACTCAATTGATAAAAACCGCGATTGAAGTCAGCGGCCTCAAGTTAGTAAAAATTGCAAAAAAGTTCCAGTTAACACCAAAAAAGTTCAATTTTGTTGCCTTGTGTAATAGTTGTGATGAAATTCGAGCGGTTTCAATTTTCATTTTTGATTCTCTTCATCATGTTTATTTCAATAAATTGCCACTATGCTATTATTTTATTATTATAGACAACGCTGTGTTATATTTTTTCCACAAAAAAAATAGTATTAATATTAAGTGGCGAAAATGTCAGAAAAGAAAGCATAATGCATAACTCCTTTTGGAGCAAAATTTTTTGGAAAAGCAATTTTTCAACCTTCTGATGATGACGTTAAATTTCTTTTTTTTCTGTCGTGGATTACGCGTTTTCCCTGAAAAATTATATGAAATAAGTCTTTTTAGTAGTTAATTTATTATACTTACATTTTTTTTAGTTAAATCTATAATATTAATAGGCTAGGCGATTTCTTGTGACCGATGTTTTGTTCTACTGCTTTATCCCGATTTTGAACAAACGTATATTATTTGAAAGGTATTTCTTTTCAGCCGTTTTGCAGATTTACAGATTTTTAATTTTTTTCCTTTATTTTGAGTAAATTGCATTTAAAATTGCTACTAACACATTCATAAAATTATACAATGCTATGTGTGTGTTTATTAAATTTGTTAATGTGTTTGTAATAAAAATGAGTTTGTTTTTGTGTTGATTTGTGAATTGGCTATAATTGATTAGCAAACCTTTATGGTCTTTATTTAAAAATAAAATTTCCTAGAATTTGCACTCGAATTTCGAGGGCTTGAATCTGCTAGTTTTTATCAATGCGTTGAAAAATTTGCAAAAAAAAGTTTCTGTTTCAAACCATAAAGCAAAGTCTACTTGATTTAAAAACGACAAAAAAATTACAATTTCGCTTTCCATCACATCTTTACTTATCCATATTTCCATGGAACAAAATGAAATATGAAATATATTTATTTTTGAAATAAAACCGAAAGCAAATCTAAGATATGATTTACATCACACCTATTTTCGATTTTGTTTCGTTTTGGTATTGATTTCGGGTTTCATCACAAAAACATTAATCATTATATGACGATTTCATATATCTTGACACATATAACAAAAGAACTGTACAGTAAGAAAATTTATTGAAATGGCTTTTGGAAATGTGTCCAACTCGCATTTCAGTAAACGTGTATTTTCCTGCAAACTAAAATATGATCTTTATTTGACTTTATTTTAGTTTAATTACCCAATGGGTTTACTCTCATATTTAATACAATAACTTGATGGTCTCTATATATTTGATATGAAATTAATATAGTACGTTAGGGTATAACTATGTAGTAAGGGTGTACTGAGTTTGTGCTTATAGTTGTAACTAAAAATAATAATCACTTTCTGAGTTGATGTAGCGATGTCCTTCCGTCTATGGGTCTGTCTGTCTGTCTGCGCCCATGAAAAGCTTGTAATCAAATTAAAGTTCGCAAATATACTAAAACATATGTTTCTAGATGAAATTTGGTCTATGAGCTGTGTCAGCCATAGGACAATGGCTATTAAAATTGGTGACAATTAGTCCATGTTCAGACCTAACCTCATATAAATAACCCTTTTGAGATCGGATAATTTGCCGTAAGATACCAGTCAAATTCGGTTTATATGTATTTATTATAAACATAACTCAGTAGTTAAGAGAAAAAATAAAAAAACGAATAAGTCGCCAGAATCGAAAAAAGTGGAGTATATCTTTATCGAAGTTTTATCTCTAGGGATGAAAATACTTGTGGGCTGTGTCTACAGGCCTAATAATAGAATTCCTTTTTCGGAATTTTTTTCAACGCTTGCAAATCTGGCGGGGTCATATGATGATGTTGTAATATCTGGAGATTTGAATTCGAATGTATTAGCGGAAAATATCTTAACAGACAACATGTCGTCTTTTGGACTTACGCCTACTAATGTGATTAACCCAACACACCACACTGCCTCGAGCAGTACATTGCTTGATCTTTTTTTTGTGGCGAATTTACTGAATGTAATTTTATATGATCAAATATCTGCTTCGTGTTTCTCTAAACATGATTTGATTTTTTAACATACAACTTTAGAGTTAACCAAGCTGAACAGTTTTATTACTATCGTGATTTTAAAAACTTGAATTATGATATGCTGCGTGAGGATTTTATTCAGGTAAACTGGAATGACATATATTTAATGACTTCTGTAGATGATCAACTGTCGTTTTTTGACTACAATATTCAACGTCTTTATAATGATCATGTTCCACTAAAATGTAAAAAATTATCAACAAAGGCAAAACCGTGGTTCTCAACGGCCATAAAACGGTTAATTGCTACTAGAGATTTGTCTTATGCTAGATGGAAACGCTTTAGAACTCCTGAATTGAAAGCTGAATACAGTGCTGCTAGAAAAAATGTTAACGTAAACATAAGAATTGCGAAAACTGAGTACTACTCTAGACGTGAAATTGGAAATCAGAATAGGTCAAACTGCCATGCAGACGCTAATGACCTTAATAATGTTTTTACGAACATACCCATGGTTTCAATAGATAATAGTTTTTACAATTCTCCAGATGTAAATAACTCTGACGGACATCATCTTTTTGAATTTTCTTGCGTTAGTCAGGCTGATGTATGCTTAAATTTTTCATTAATGAAATCGAATGCAGTGGGATACGATGATATGCACCCTAAGTTCATTAAGATACTTTTGCCTTCAATTTTGCCATTTGTCACCCATTTGTTCAATACTATCATTATGTCCAGCACTTTTCCGTCAAAATGGAAACATGCCAAAATAATACCTTTGCCAAAATCAACCTCGGAATTCAGGCCAATAGCTGTTTTATGTTTCCTTTCAAAAGTATTAGAGAAGATTTTACATGGGCAAATAAATTCATTTATTAATGAAAATTCTTTGCTAACTAATATGCAATCGGGGTTTCTGCTTTGTTGGATGTTTTTGAAAATATCCGACGTGAACTTGATAATGTAAAATAAATTTTTTGGTGCTGCTTGATCATTCAAAGGCCTTTGATACTGTTGATCATAACACACTCTGCCTGAAATTACGACACTTTTTTAAGTTCTCTCAAACATCGACTAATCTTTTATCTTCATACTTTACCGATCGTACGCAAGCTGTTTATGTAAATAATACATGGTCTCATTCTGTAAACATGTCTCGAGGAGTGCCTCAGGGATCTATTCTTGGGCCTTTCCTATTTTCAATATATGCTAATGATCTGCCAAAACAACTTTCCAACTGTAAAATCCATATGTACGCGGATGATGTGCAACTATATTTAAGTAGCCATTCTCACACCATTGCTAGTAGTATTGCTAAACTTAATGAAGATTTACGTAAAATATATGCCTGGGGAACGCAAATGGCCTCTGTCTCAATCCTCAAAAGTCAAAGTTCATGATAATCCATATAAGAACTGCTGATCCTGTTTTAATAAATGGTGAAAAAATTAAACTCGTTAATACTGCAAAAAATCTTGGACAGATTTTTAACAACAATTTAACTTGGACCAACCATGTCAATACACTGGTTGGCCAATCCTATATATAAAGTTGGAGTAACTCTGGTCGACTCAATTCTTTACTCCATTAAGAATAAGAGTACTTCTTGCTAAATGTTACTTGATTCCTGCACTAATTTATGGATGTGAGTTATTTGCCAACTGTGATTGTACTAGCAAACGTAAGCTAGATGTCTTGTACAACAACATTATACAATATGTATATGGAATAAGTAAATTTGGGGAAGTTTCACATGTATCAAGTAATCTCTATGGAGTATCGTTTGTATCCTTGCTAAAAATTCGTGTTCTCATCTTTCTGCATAAGGTAATCTACACACAAAAGCCTCAATATCTATACGCCAAAATTAGGTTTGCCAGATCACGAAGGGGTAGAAAAATTATAATCCTTCGTCATAGCGCCCTCGTATCTGAGTGGCAATTTTATATAAATGCATCACGTCTATGGAATATTCTTCCACACAACCAACTACTCAATAGCAACGCAAATAGCTTTAAACAACTCCTATTCAATTTTTTCCCTTAATTATTTAAATGTATATATTTTCTTATTGTATGTTAACTTTGCATTATATCTTTAAATTATTGTTTTCATATTTTTTTTTTTTTTTTTTGTATTTGATTGTATTTATATTTATAAAGTTTTTAAACTATCCTATGAATAATGCATTAATGTACTTTAACTATAAGATTTATTCTTGTTGTATAGGAAATGGAAAGTTAATAAATGAAATGAAATGAAAATAAGCATTTTGCGATACGCTGAAGCATTGATAATTATCAATTATAATTTACTGCAAGACAAACTGCCAATTATTTTCACCATTTAGAATTGTAAATATTTCGAACTATTTTATTCGATTAAATCACATCGAGCTTTGAATATCAACATAATATTAGATTCAATATTGTTTTGGTGAAAATAAAAATATTCTGTTTGCTGCCATCTATTTATTCGCATTTGTTTGTTTTTATTTTTCAGAGCCTCTGTGATTAATAAGTGTTTTTCAATACACTCCGCTACAGATATAACGTTTGACTCATGAAATTTTTTTTGCGAAGGCTATTACACTTAGCTTATGGGACAATCTGTCGTATGAGTAATTAAAAATTGTACGAGATACATATGTATATAATCTGTATGAAGATTTAGTGTATACAGATGTGCATCATCTATTTCCGAATCCAGCATAAGTGCATAAGTTGGTGTAAATTTTGGCAGCTTAATGATACGTTTGATGAAATATCGTTGAAGATTGTAACGACGAGTTTTCCTCCGGTTGCTAGGGTATAGCTCGCGGTGGCCGGGGTTGTTGCAGAAATTTGTTTTCTACTGAGACAGAGAGTGAAAAAACGTTGGGTACGGTTTTAAGGTACAGTTATTCGTTTATTGAGATCTTAAAACTACAAACTACGAGGGTGGTTAACTCTCCGGCGGGCGCGTCGGACCGGAGTAAGAGTGACCTAAGTCGGCACACTCTCCGCAGGACTCGTTGGGCTTGCAGGATTCGTTGGGTGTTGATTCAAGATTGACCTAAGTCGGCACACTCTCCGCAGGGCTCGTTGGGCTTGCAGGATTCGTTGGTTATTGATTCAAGAGTGACCTAGGTCGGCACACTCCACCTGTGGAACGAATGATTAGTTACTTACCTAACCTCTGGGCTGTGCAAGGTAATTATACGGTGAGAGTGACCTATGTCGGCACACTCTCCACAGGACTCGTTGGGCTTGCAGGATTCTTGATATAGTGAGTCAAGAGTGACCTATGTCGGCACACTCCACCTATGAAAAAGGATTAGTCCCTTACCTGTCCTCTGGACCTCGCAGGATGATGGGAGTAGTGAGAGCGACCTAAGTCGGCACACTCTCCTCAGGACTCGTCGGATGCTGATTCAAGAGTGACCTAAATCGGCACACTCCACCTGTGGAACGAATGATTAGTTACTTACCTAACGTCTTGGCTGTGCAAAGTAATTACACGGTGAGAGTTACCTGTATCGGCACACTCTCCGCAGGACTCGTTGGGCTTCTCCGGACTCGAAGAATTCGTAAGACTCGCAGGACTCGAAGGGTTCGCAGGACTCACAGGACTCGAAGGATTCGCAGGACTCACAGGATTCGCAGGACTAGCAGAACTCGAAGTATTCGCGGGACTCACAGGACTCGAAGGATTCGCAGGACTCGAAGGGTTCGCAGGACTTGAAGGATTCGCAGGACTCGAAGGATTCGCAGGACTCGAAGGATTCGCAGGACTCTCAGGACTCGATGGATTCGCAGGACTTGAAGGACTCGAAGGATTCGCAGGACTCGAAGTATTCGCAAGACTCGAAGGATTCACAGGACTCGAAGGACTCGCAGGACTCGAAGGATTCGCATGACCCGAAGGACTCGAAGGATTCGCAGGACTCTCAAGACTCGCAGGATTCGAAGGATTCGTAGGACTCGCAGGACCTACTAAGGATAATGAAGTGACCTAGGACGGCACACTTCGTTCAGCGAAAGGGTTATTAGTTTGCTTATCTTGTTACTGCTGCCACGGCTACTGCACGACTGTCCCGATTGTCCTCATGACCGCCTTTTTATACTTGTGCCTGACGGCTGGTGACAGCTGATTGTTACCAGTATCATATGATCGCCACGTACGGGATCACAGGGTGATCCCAAAAAGGAGTTTACAAGTCTATTTCTAATTCATTTTATATGTGCAATTAAACATAAAATATTAAGTACAATTCAATCAAAATAATAAAAATAAAATAACTCAAATAATCATAATGGATTGTGTGGGCCGAAACGATGGCACAGACTTCGGTCATCACAAGATTATCTATTTCCTCAATATATGAACGACCCCATATTTGGGCACCATACGACTGATTGGCCCGACATACAG
Source organism: Cordilura impudica (assembly GCA_963682025.1). Classification (NCBI taxonomy): domain Eukaryota; kingdom Metazoa; phylum Arthropoda; class Insecta; order Diptera; family Scathophagidae; genus Cordilura; species Cordilura impudica. The sequence goes on from OY821521.1 coordinate 127,501,927, forward strand.
CATTAAACAGGCGAATTTTACATCGCAGCTCTATATCTTTTTTACTTAGGAAGCTACTTCCTGTAGAGTTTATACAGTTTTTTGCACAACTATTTCTTTTTAGGTTTGCCAGATCACGAAGGGGTAGAAAAATTATAATCCCTCGTCATAGCGCCCTCGTATCTGAGTGGCAATTTTATATAAATGCATCACGTCTATGGAATATTCTTCCACACAACCAACTACTCAATAGCAACGCAAATAGCTTTAAACAATTTAAACAATTCCTATTCAATTTTTTTCCTTAATTATTTAAATGTATATATTTTCTTATTGTATGTTAACTTTGCATTAAATCTTTAAATTATTGTTTTCATATTTTTTTTTTTTTTTTTTTTTTGTATTTGATTGTATTTATATTTATAAAGTTTTTAAACTATCCTATGAATAATGCATTAATGTACTTTAACTATAAGATTTATTCTTGTTGTATAGGAAATGGAAAGTTAATAAATGAAATGAAATGAAAATAAGCATTTTGCGATACGCTGAAGCATTGATAATTATCAATTATAATTTACTGCAGGACAAACTGCCAATTATTTTCACCATTTAGAATTGTAAATATTTCGAACTATTTTATTCGATTAAATCACATCGAGCTTTGAATATCAACATAATATTAGATTCAATATTGTTTTGGTGAAAATAAAAATATTCTGTTTGTTGCCATCTATTTATTCGCATTTGTTTGTTTTTATTTTTCAGAGCCTCTGTGATTAATAAGTGTTTTTCATTCCACTCCGCTACAGATATAACGTTTGACTCATGTAATTTTTTTTGCGAAGGCTATTACACTTAGCTTATGGGACAATCTGTCGTATGAGTAATTAAAAATTGTACGAGATACATATGTATATAATCTGTATGAAGATTTAGTGTATACAGATGTGCATCATCTATTTCCGACTCCAGCATAAGTGCATAAGTTGGTGTAAATTTTGCCAGCTTAATGATACGTTTGATGAAATATCGTTGAAGATTGTAACGACGAGTTTTCCTCCGGTTGCTAGGGTATAGCTCGCGGTGGCCGGGGTCGTTGCAGAAATTTGTTTTCTACTGAGACAGAGAGTGAAAAAAAGTTGGGTACGGTTTTAAGGTACAGTTATTCGTTTATTGAGATCTTAAAACTACAAACTACGAGGGTGGTTAACTCTCCGGCGGGCGCGTCGGACCGGAGTAAGAGTGACCTAAGTCGGCACACTCTCCGCAGGACTCGTTGGGCTTGCAGGATTCGTTGGGTGTTGATTCAAGATTGACCTAAGTCGGCACACTCTCCGCAGGGCTCGTTGGGCTTGCAGGATTCGTTGGTTATTGATTCAAGAGTGACCTAGGTCGGCACACTCCACCTGTGGAACGAATGATTAGTTACTTACCTAACCTCTGGGCTGTGCAAGGTAATTATACGGTGAGAGTGACCTATGTCGGCACACTCTCCACAGGACTCGTTGGGCTTGCAGGATTCTTGATATAGTGAGTCAAGAGTGACCTATGTCGGCACACTCCACCTATGAAAAAGGATTAGTCCCTTACCTGTCCTCTGGACCTCGCAGGATGATGGGAGTAGTGAGAGCGACCTAAGTCGGCACACTCTCCTCAGGACTCGTCGGATGCTGATTCAAGAGTGACCTAAATCGGCACACTCCACCTGTGGAATGAATGATTAGTTACTTACCTAACCTCTTGGCTGTGCAAGGTAATTACACGGTGAGAGTTACCTGTATCGGCACACTCTCCGCAGGACTCGTTGGGCTTCTCCGGACTCGAAGAATTCGTAAGACTCGCAGGACTCGAAGGGTTCGCAGGACTCACAGGACTCGAAGGATTCGCAGGACTCACAGGACTCGAAGGATTCGCAGGACTAGCAGAACTCGAAGCATTCGCGGGACTCACAGGACTCGAAGGATTCGCAGGACTCGAAGGGTTCGCAGGACTCGCAGGACTTGAAGGATTCGCAGGACTCGAAGGATTCGCAGGACTCGAAGGATTCGCAGGACTCTCAGGACTCGATGGATTCGCAGGACTTGAAGGACTCGAAGGATTCGCAAGACTCGAAGGATTCACAGGACTCGCAGGACTCGAAGGATTCGCATGACCCGAAGGACTCGAAGGATTCACAGGACTCTCAGGACTCGCAGGATGCGAAGGATTCGGAGTACTCGCAGGACCTACTAAGGATAATGAAGTGACCTAGGACGGCACACTTCGTTCAGCGAAAGGGTTATTAGTTTGCTTACCTTGTTACTGCTGCCACGGCTACTGCACTGTCCCGATTGTCCTCATGACCGCCTTTTTATACTTGTGCCTGACGGCTGGTGACAGCTGATTGTTACCAGTATCATATGATCGCCACGTACGGGATCACAGGGTGATCCCAAAAAGGAGTTTACAAGTCTATTTCTAATTCATTTTATATATGCAATTAAACATAAAATATTAAGTACAATTCAATCAAAATAATAAAAATAAAATAATTCAAATAATCATAATGGATTGTTTGGGCCGAAACGATGGCACAGACTTCGGTCATCACAAGATTATCTATTTCCTCAATATATGAACGACCCCATATTTGGGCACCATACGACTGATTGGCCCGACATACAGCATTAAACAGGCGAATTTTACATCGCAGCTCTATATCTTTTTTACTTAGGAAGCTACTTCCTGTAGAGTTTATACAGTTTTTTGCACAACTATTTCTTTTTTCTACATGTTTTATAAGAAAAACACTTTTTGGAGTTAGGATCATACCAAGATAACAGTATTCAACTGCTTTTTCTATTTCTATTTCTCTGTAAGTCCACCTCTCATTTTTAGCTATCCTTCCGCCATTTCTAAAAAATAAAACTATTGCATAAATCATTCTCTCTGTGGCTTGTATATGTTTTTGAGTAAAATAAGTAACTTTACTAAACATGATCGTGATCGACGAATTTTTGACCTAGTACCCATAGAAAATCCGATATGACGATTTTCATATCTATAGTACGGGGCACTAATTAATAACGATGACACTCAAATTTGGTTAATTCTTATTTTCAATACGCAATTATGACATCATTAAAGTTGAATGTAATACTGATGGTATGGATCATATAGTCGGTCTAAACCGACTATAATTTTCGTGTTTCCATTAAAATATAACACAAAAGAAAATCTAGTTACCATGAAAACTATTTTTTATAAACTGAATAAAAATTTAAAATTATTTAAAATTAATTTTGGTTTAAATGTTTTTTTATAATAAAATATTTTTTATACCCATCACACCAGTGTTCAGAGGGTACATGTCGGGTTGTCAATCCGTTTGTAACTCATCAAAATAAATTCCGGAGACCCCGTAAACTTATATAAGGAGGAGTCGATTAAGCGATTAAGGACGGACTGTACTTCTGTCTGTCTATCTGTTGAAAACACGCTCATCCACAACTTAAATCATTAACCTAAGTAATTGTTGTACAACAATATTCACAGTTAGGAAAAAAAGCCACAAAAAAAATGATGCAAACATATTAACCATACCTTTTTTATCGTTATCATGATATAATAAGAAAATCGCCAATATGAAAGAAAATGGTTTTGGTTCGATCGGAACAATAACGGTCGAAATTAATGTTCCCTGTAATGTGTGAACCAATTTCGTTTCTGTTTTGTTTCCCATGAAAGGTGACGTCAGTACCAGGGTTTTTATGTATATACGGTCCGTGTATGTATATTGGTTGAACATACCTCCATTTATGTGTATATGGCTTAATACTTTGTGGTTACACCTCTGGACCGATTTTCTTGAAATTTTTACATCTGGAAGGTGTAATAGGCAATATTTGAAGTATAATATCAAGAATCCTGAAAATTTACACAAGCACATAATTTACCCTTATGCATAATCTTGAAGAAATGTAATTGGGTTTCCCCCTTAGGAATGAAGAACACGTTCTTAATTACAGATAATTAATTACACTGTGTGACAAAAAAAAAATACATGAGAGGTCTGGTCGAGTACAACAAGACCTTGCCCGGCTTTTCGGCCCTTTTGAACATATATGCCAGTAACTTTGTTGAATATCAACCGATTATGAATTTCTCAGCGGATCTAGAAACAAGAAACGGAGGTCTTTCGAATATATGAACACGATATTTAAGTAATATTGAGACATAAGAAAAAAAGTATCGCATTCCAGGTATTTCTGTTTCATTCTTTTCTATCACTGTGTTATTTAATATTTTTAAAAATGTCTGCAAAATTTCAGACAATCAGACAATTTTTGAACAGGTACACTTAAACATAAAAAAGGATGTGTAATTAGTATAATAATCAAATGCGGTTTAATTTGAATCATAAGCGATACACCAGTTGAATTTAAAAAGTGATCAGAATCGAGCCTGTGGTCAAGCTCTAGTACTCGAGCTACTCAACTAGTATTTTTTTTTTATTTATTTTTATTAGTATTAAAATACAGTGGATTTCCTATTTAACGAACTCTCGATTTAACGAATTCACGCTTTAACGAACCGTCTAAATTTTTACATTAGTTATTAGTAAAACTTATTTAAATATGTAACATAAAATCAAAATCTGGATTTATTAATTTCTTAAGCAATGCAGCGAAAAATTATTTTCACGGTAGTAGTTAGTAGAACATTTTAAAAAGAAATAGGAATAAATAGTTAAAAACCCCTTGTAAAAAAGTACTCTTTGCATATGCGTTCTCATAACGCTTTGAATTCGAAAGTCTTCTGCATTTCTTAGTCCATACGGATAAATTTCTCCGATATATTTTATTTGTTCACGTAAATATCCCTTGTTTCATTTTTTTATAAAAATTAGTGTATTGAGCTACATTCATCCATTTAAGATTTCCAAGCATTTCGTTTATATGTGTATATCGATTACATTTTAATATTATTCTCATTGTTTTGTTTTGTAGCTTTTGCATCCTTTCTAGTTGAGTTGTATTACAGCACGTATATATTATTGTCTATCCAAACTCAAAGTGTGGTTTTTTCTATTATTTTTTGATTAATTTTAAATATTACGTCGGAACTCATACTTAATTCAAATATTTTTGTGTTATCTTCGTTTAGTTTTAGTTTATTCATCTTTAATCAATTATTAATCTTATTTATGCCATGATACATCTCTTCTTGAAAACTGTCACCATCATCTCTTTCTGTATATATCAGCGTATCATCTGCGTATAATAAAATTTGACTCCTGTCCAAAACCTTTGGCATGTTATCTACATACATATATAAAATTCACTTTCTGTTTGTTTGTTTGTTTGACCGCTATACAAATTTTTATTTGTCAACGGATTTCTCTGAAATCTGGTACACACGATCTCTGTACACCAGGGAAGCTCGCCATATGCCTCTTACCGGCCACGCCTACTTTTAAGCCCACTATTTATATACAATTCATTTTCTGCTTTTTAATATATTTGTTCGCTATACAAATTTATATCTTTTAACGGATTTCTCTGAAAATTGGTCACACGATCTCTGTACTCTAGGTAAGATTACCACATGCTTTTCACCGGCCACGCCTACTTTTGCGCCCACTTTTTATATAAAAATAATTTTCTGTTCTTTGGTATATTTGTTCGCTATACAAATTTTTATTTTTCGACGGGTTTCTCTGAAATTCGGTAAACAAGATCTCTATACTCCAGGGAAAGTCGCCATATGCTTTTACTGTCCACGCATTCTTTTGCACCCGCTTTTTTAAATTTTTTTTACGGGTTTCGATTTTAATTTTTCAATGGACTTCCCTAAAACTTTGTGTATAAATCTCTTTACTTACTATTCTTCAGTTTGCACCATTAGGAAAAAAATATTGTAAATTAACCTATTACAAATATTCCCGTTTTGCCTTTTTTACTATATGAGTTGTAACAGCTAAAATTAGTGCAGATTTATTACATGGGTGAATATTGTAAATTAACCTATTACAAATATTCCCGTTTTGCCTTTTTTACTATATGAGTTGTAACAGCTCAAAATTAGTGCAGATTTATTTCATGGGTGAACAGATGCAGGTTGACTACCGCTGTAGGATTACTCCGATGTGGTTAATAAAAATATTTCCATCTCGCCTTTTTAACTGCATTGGAAAACAAAATATCACATTTATTTCCATCCCGCCTTTTAGCTAGATTGTAAAGCAACCTATTACAAATATTTCCATTTCATCTTTTTCAATATATAAATGAGTTGCAAAGGTAGAAAGAGAACAATTTGCAATTGTGACTTGCACATAAGAGCATACAACGCATACACCCACGGAACATTTTTGATGAATTTAGTTTTTTTAATTGAATCATGCCTCGTAAAGCAAACCCAACAACGTCTTGCAGCCCAAATGTGAAGACAGGCTTTGCTAAGAAGAGCGGAAATGCTTGAATCTACTCTGGTGCGTCTACAAATCCAGCGGCTAAGACAAGTTGTTTCGAGGGAATAAAAAACTCCTGAAACAACTCAACATTCTCTTGAGGCCCAACGGATTAGACAAGCTGAGTCCAGGGAATCTGAAACTCCTGAAACGACTCAAGAACGTCCTGAGGCCCAACACATAAGACAAGCTGACTTCAGGGAATGTGAAATTGCTGACGCGAAAGAACAATGTCTTGAGGTCCAACGGAGAAGACAAGCTGACTCCAGGGAATGCGAAACTCCTGAAACGACTCTAATGCCGTTTTCTTTTCTGACAAAGAATGTCGCATTTTATGTGCACTTTTTTTGAAAAGTGTATTTTTTATATATTCTGAATAAAGAGCAACCTTATCTTATATATCAGTCGAAGGGTCTCAAAGTGCTATGCTCATAAAATGCAAAAAATTTTGATTATTATCCTCTTTGAAGTCATAGGGTGAAAACATTCAAAAAAGGGGAATAATGTTGAAATATTTTCACACTACGACCTCAAAGAAGTCAATGGCTGCAATTTTTTGCGCTTTACGAGGGCTCGACTTTGAAACCTTTCGATTGATGTATAAGATAAGGTTACTCTTAATTCAGAATATATAAAAAAATAAATTTTTCGAAAAAAGTGCAAATAAAATGTCAGAAAAGAAAACGGCATAATATCCCTAACAGAAAACTTTTTTTACTTGGTTCCTTCATGCAAGAGATGGTACAAAAAGTTTCTCCTAACATAACTTACATAAGAGGACAACCTCTAACGGTACAAGGTATCAATTTGGAGTATCCCTGTTTGTCTCATAGACAATTATGTCGCCTGCTCCAGACGAAAAACCTGAAATGTTGTATATCCCGAAGCTCTAGAATAATTAAAAATCATAACTTCGAAACATCATACACTCAAAATAATTCATGCATAAACATAGTTAGTTGTAATGGTAAGCAGGAGCGAAGTACTTAGTCCCAAATGAAAAAATTCCCCCCCCCCCACCCCAAAAAAAGAACTTACTCCACAAAAAATTGGGGAATAACTTCACGATGAACAAATTCCCCAAATTTTAAAAAAGGTCCCCAAAAGAAATGAAAAAATTCCGCAATTTTTTTAAAAACGAAATAATAAGATGAACTTACTCCCCAAATTCATTCTCAAAATAAGTTAACGCGGAAACGGCACGCGTACGCGACGCGCATCTAAATAGGCCACACATACACTATAAGCAGTTGCTGAAAGCAACCTTGCGGCATAATTTTAAACGTCGCATCCATTTTCCATTTTTTAAACCTCTATAAATTTGACGTCACTGCTCAATGACGATCACTCATTGAATGAATTAATTAAATTTTTAAAAGTTCTGATTCCTTTAATTTGCAAGCGACTTCGTTATATTTGATGTTTATAAAATAAACAAACTTCGAAAAAAAAAAACCGGTTGCACAGCTTATTTTTGAACCATTTTTGCTGTAGCGTCTTATAAAAAAATTAAAAAATTTGAAATTGAAACAAAAAATAAATTTACTTCCCAAATAACGTAAAAATTGGGGAATTTTTTCATCATGAACAAATTCGCCAATCAAACAAATTTTTGGGGAGAAAGTTCATTTTTGTTTGGCGAATTTGTTAATTGTGGACTAAGTACTCAGCGCCTGGTAAGCATCGTGAACCATTTTTCAAGTCAAAGGCCTAGTTAATAAGTATAATAAATAGAAGAGAACCCAAAGTAGAGCCTTGTGGTACACCGATATTATTTTCAATTGCATTTGATAAAATATTATTAACTTTTGTAATTGGTTTTCTATTTTTAAATATGATTAAAACCATTTCAATTCCAAATCGTGTATTCCCATTATTTGTCTGACAATTGTTTCAAATGGACGTTTAAAGTCTAGGAATATTGCCATCACCTTTTTTGTTTTTTTCTATATTTTTCCATCGATTTATCACAAATTATACAGTCATTTCACAAGAGTAGTATTTACGGAAACCTGATTGATATTTGGACACAATATTATTATTTTCAATATATTTTTCTAATTGTTCTTCCACAACGTTTTCCAAGTTTTTTTTCACACGTTTTTAAATTATTTATTGTCCGGTATTCTTCACATATGTTTATTTTTGAGACCTTTTCAATTGGTATTTCCATAGTTTCTTTCCAGTTGTCAGGAAATTCTCCTGTCTGAAGTATTTATTTATTATTTTTAATATTATTTCTCCTATATTTCAGTTGTCAGGACTCATTTTTTATTTTTTATTCTATCAATTTTATTTTTCAATTGTATTATATTATTAAGTTCTAGAATGTCTATTGCACGGCATTTGAATTTGTTCTTTATCACAGTTATTGGGTTTTCATATCGCACATTTTCAATTGAGTCGAGTGAATTGAGTTGATTTAACACTATCTACAAAATAAAGGGTGATTTTTTAAGAGCTATAGGAAAGTTTTCAAAAAAAAAAACACATAAAATTCAGAAAAATGCATGAAATCTTTATTTGAATCGATAGTACGGTCCATATAATTTAATGTTTGAAGATTATTTCATGCAAATGTTGACCGTGACTGCGCCTCAAATGGTCCATCCGCTTAGTCCAATTTTGGCATACTCTTTCCAACATTTCGGCCGGTATCTCACGAATAAATGCTTCAATGTTGTCTTCCAATGCGTCAATTGAAGCGGGATTGTCTGTATAGACATGAGCTTTAACATAGCCCCACAAAAAGGCGTTAAATCGCACGATCTAGGCGGCCAATTGACCGGTCCCGAACGTGAAATAAAATGTTCACCGAACTCGCCTCTCGATAAGTCCATTGTTGCGCGTGCTGTGTGGCATTTGGCACCGTCTTGTTGAATCCACATGTCATGCAAGTCAAGCTCTTGCATTTTGGACAAAAAAAAGTGGGATATCATCTCTCGGTAGCGCTCACCATTCAGAGTTACGTTACGATTCGCATCATCTTTGATTAATTGATGGTCATCATTAACACTGGCCGATACAGCTTCGATATTTTCTTCAGTTCACACTCTACGTCAGCGTGTTGGTGGTTTAATGTACAACAATGTAAATTTGGTGCGAAATTTAGTCACAATAGCCCGAATAGCCGCTTCAGAAGCGCGCGATGAACTTTCTTAACAGAGCACGCATTTTGATAATAAAATTCAATAACTTGCAAGCGTTGTTCGTTTGTAAGACGATTCATGGTTAAATTATAGACCAAACTGAAGATGTCTGACAATGAAACAAAACACGAAACGTGCGTCAGCTGTTTAAACCAGTGTTGCCAAAAAGATAATAGCTAAAAAATCACCCTTTAGTTATTGAATTGACTAGCGATTTCTATATTATCCTTATATTCTACTTGGTTAAATATCACAGTTTTTATCACATTTCAGTTCTTTTTAATTACTGAATCTTTGATCTCTCTCCACATTTGTTTTTGATCGCCTGCATTGTTAATCTTATTATTATTATATTTATTCTTTTCATTTTCAATTTTGACTTTATATAAATTTCTTATTGTTTTGTAGTTTGTCCATGCTTGAATTGCTCTTTGATATTTAATTATCTTATTTTATTACACGCAATTCATTTATTAACATTATTTTTGTCGTGTACTGTTTTCTTTTTTAGTGAATTTTTTTATAGTTTGTATAAAGCAGTTATCAAATAAAATGTGATCATGAATGTTTTTATTTTTGTCGTAATTCATATTGTAATAAATTCATCTATGTTGCATTTAAATATTTCCAATTGTTTATTTTCTACTAGCTGTTTTCACCCGGTCTTGCCCGGGATCCAAAGGCCTTTGAGTTGAGAAATGGTTTATTATGCTTACCAGGCACTGAGTGCCTAGTCCCCTATGAAAAAATTCCCAAAAAACAAATGAGCTTTCCCTCCAAAAACTTGTATGGGATTGGGGAATTTGTTCATGATGAACAAGTAAGAAAATTATAGTCGGTCTAGACCGACTATACGATACCCTATACCATGCGTTTAGAGACCCTATCTCTTAGGCCTAACTAACTGGACATAGAAAATAAGCAAAAACCAAATTTGAGTGGGATTTTTATTAATTTTTTTGGCTGCAGATATGAAAAAGTTCATATCGGATGCTATATCTATATAGGGACTTGGTCCAAAAATGGACCGATCCTGATCATGTTTGGTAAAGTCTCTTGTATTTTGCAAAAATATATACAAACAAAATTTGAGAAGAATCAGTGCAATATTTTTGTTTTTTAATAGATTTAAGTGAAGATCGGGAAGCAGCTCTATATGGGGTCAAAGAGATCATTTTTGGACTACTCATTAATGGATGTAATGAACGCATACAAACCCAATTTGAGTAAGATCTATATGACAATTTGGATCTTATGGCAATTTATGTCGATTTCATATGGGTAATTTGTATAGGGGCTAGGTCTGAACATGGACCGATTCTCACCAATTTCAATAGCGTTCATCCCATGGCCGATAAAAGCTTATGTACCAAATTTCATCAAAATACATTCATATTTGCGACCTGCAGTTTGATTACAAGCTTTACATGGACACACAGACGGACGGACGGACGGACGGACATTGTTAAATCAACTCAGAAAATGATTCTGATTCGATCGGTATAATTAAAGATGGGTCTAGGTCAAATATTTTTGGTTGTTACAAACAGCAGCACAAAGTCATTATACCCAAACCACATAGTGGTATAGGGTATAAAAACTCCCAAAAATTTACGTTTTTGGGGAGTAAAATCATTATACCGTATACCACTATATGGTTTGGGTATAATGACTTTCTGCTTCTGTTTGTAACTACCAAAAATAGTTTACCTAGCCCACCTTCTATTATACCGATCGACTCAAAATCACTTTCTGAGTCGATTTAGCGATGTCTCTCCGTCCGACTGTCTGTCTATCCGTCCGTCTGTGTGTCCATGTAAACCTTGTAATTAAACTACAGTTCGCAAATATCAATATATTTTGATGAAATTTGGTATATAAGCTTTTACCTGCCATAGGATGAAGGTGAAATTCGGTCCATGTTCAGACCTAGTTCCCATACAAAGGAACCTTATGATCCAAATTATCATATAGATCTCAGTCAAATTAGGTTTGTATGCGTTTATTATATCCATTAATCAGCAGTCCAAAAATAATCCCTATAGGACAATTCTTAGTCATAGGCCCCATATAGAGCTGGTTCCCGATCTTGACTTAAATCTATCGAAAAACAAAAATATTGCACAGATTTTCTCAAATTTGCTTTGTATATATTATTTAAAATATAAGTGACTTTAGCAAAAATGGTCAGGATCGGTCCATTTTTCGACCTAGTCCCCATATAAATATGGCACCCGATATGAACTTTTTCATATCTGCTGCCAAAAAAATTTATAACAATGCCACTCAAATTTGGTTTATGTTTATTTTGTACAACCAATAAGTTGGACCGAAGAGATAGGGTCTCTAAACCATGGTTTAGGGTATCGTATAGTTGGTCTAGACCGACTATGATTTTGTTACTTTTTTTATAAGACGCTACAGCAAAAATGCTTCAAAAATAAGCTGCGAAACCGGTTTAGTTTTTTTTAAGTTTATTTATTTTGTAAACATCAAATATAATGGAATCGCTTGCAAATTAAAGGAATCAGAAGTTTTAAAAATTGAATTACTTCATTCAGTAAGTGATCGTCATTGAGCAGTGACGTCAAATTTATAGAAGCTTCAAAAATGGAAAATGGATGCGACGTTTAAAATTGTGCCGCAAGATTGCTTCAAGCAACTGCTAATAGTATATGTATGTGTTATTTGTATGAATAGGAAATTATTGCACATACGTAGATAAAATTTATCATAAGGCTTTTCACTGAGTTGTGTTTCGTGAGCGCGTCGCGTCCGCGTGCCGCTTCCGCGTATTTGGCAGCCCCACTCGTGCTGCCGCGCACTTGTCGTCAACTTATTTTAATTGCCAAAATATATTTCTCAGATCATTCCAATATTTTAGTATTTTGATGGATAAGAAAACGCAAAATGCTATTAATGCAATCGTGCATTCTCTTTTTTACCGTGCAACATTGCAACATATGTTAGGGTTGTAAGATAAAGCACCGAAATGATGCTATTGAAAAGAATACAGATTTTAAATACTTTTATTGCAGGACAAATATTGAGAGCAGTATGCAAATTTTCACTTAAATAAATATTTAACAGAATTCATTAAATAAAAATAAGTAATCTCTTTATTTCGTTTTTAGAAAAATTGGGGAATTTGTTCATTGCTTTTAAAATTTAGGGAATTTGTTCATCGTGAAGTTATATTCTCAAATTTTTGGGGAATAAGTTATTTTTTTTTTTGGGGACTAAGTATTCAGCGCCTGCTTACCATTACAGCTAATTATGGTTATGCATGGATTATTTTTTTGAGTGTATGATGTTTAGAAGTTACGAATTTTAGTTATTCTAGAGCTTTGGGATATACAAAATTTCAGGTTTTTCCTCTGGAGCAGACATATAATTGTCTATGAGAAAAGCAGGGATACTCTAAGTTGATACTTGCTACCGTAAGAGATTGTCCTCTTATCTAAGTTATGTTAGAAGAAATATTTTGTACCATCTCTTGCAATGAAGGAACCAAGTACCAAAAGTTTGGTGGTAAGGATATTAGAGTCGTTTTAGGAGTTTCGCATTCCCTGGAGTCAGGTTGTCTTATCCGTTGGGCGGCAAGACGTTGTTGACTCATTTCATGAGTTTCAGATTCCCTCGACTCAGCTTATCTTAGCCGTTGGATTTCTAGACGCAATTGAGTAGATTCAGGCATTCTCGCTCTTTTCAACAAAGCTTGTCTTGATCTTTGGGCCTCAATACGTTGTTGAGTCATTTCATGAGTTTCAGATTCCCTCGACTCAGCTTGTCTTAGCCGTTGGATTTCTAGACGCAATTGAAGAGATTCAGGCATTTCCGCTCTTCTCTTTGGGCCTCAAGACGTTTTTGGGTTTGCTCAGGTGCTTCAGCATTTCTCGACTCAGATTGTCTAACTAGTTGAGACTCGATACGAATTTGGTTCTGATCGAGGGTCTCTAGAGTTCTGTTTAGCCTAAGCCTTTGTACATGTGAGGTAGTACGGCCTACATAACTATGCTTTTTAGGAGGCATGGTTCAATTAAAATAACTAAATTTATAAAAAATGTTTCGTGAATGTTTGCGCTGTATGCCTTCATGTACAATTGCAAATAGTTTTTTTTACCTTTACAACTCATTTATATAGTGTAAAAGATGAAATGGAAATATTTGTAATAGGTGGCTTTCCAATGTAGCCAAAAGGCGAGGTCGAAATAAATATAATATTTTGTTTTCCAATATAGTTATAAAGGCAAGATGTAAATATTTGTATGGATTAACCTCATCGGTGTAATCCTACAGCGATTGTCAACCTGTATCTATTCAGCCATGAAATGAATCTGCACTAATTTTGCGGTGTTACAACTCATATAGTAAATAAGGCAAGACGGAAATATTTGTAATAGGTTGATTTACAATATTTATTTTATAATGGTGTAAACTCAAGAGTAGTAAGCAAAGAGGTGCATGCACAAAGTTTTAGGGAAGTCCATTGAAAAACTAAATTATATATTACAAACACTAAAAGCGTATATAGAAAATTAAAACAAAGTGGGCTTGGCCGATAAAAATATATGACAACCTTGCTTGGGATATAAGAATAATGTGCAGTAAACTCGAGCGAAACCCGTAAAATATTTTAAAAAAGCGGGTGAAAAAGTATGCGTGGCCAGGAAACAGCTTATGGCGACCTTCCCTGGAGTATAGAGATCTTGTGCACCAAATTTCAGAGAAATAGGTTGAAAAATAAAAATTTCTATAGCGATCAAATATACTAAAAACAAAAAATAAATTTTATATAAAAGGTGGGCGTAAAAATAGGCGTGGCCGGTAGAAAGCATATGGCGACCTTCACTGGAGTATAGAGATCGTATATACCAAATTTCAGAGACATCCGTTGAAATTTAAAATTTGTGTAGCGAACAACCTTCCCCGGAGTACAGAGATCGTGTGTACCAAATTTCAGAGAAGCCCGTTGAAAATTAAAATTTGTAAGGCGAACAAATATACCATAAAACTTAAATGAACTATGTATGTATATGTAAAAAGTGGGAGTAAAAGTAAAAATGGCCAATAAGAAGCATATGGCGACCTTATTAAAGTACCGCAGTTATTACCACAGATTTCTTCTAAGACTTCTTCAAAAGCTGTTCAAAACTCAGACTCTCCATAACTAGGTGGCCCATATATTGAAGTTAATATCATTTCTTTTTTTCTGTTGTGGGTTTATAAACTAAAACAAGTAAGAGTGTTAAATTCGGCTCTGCCGAATCTTTGATACCCTCCACCTCGGTTTGAGTATTGATAATATATGTAAACAATATATTTGAAAAAGTAAACAATTTAATAAACTTTATACCAAATTATTTCAGCAAATTCTTAGGGTTGATCCGCTTAACACATGATTTTTGTTTATTTCAAGAGTTGGTCTATAAAGCTTTCTCACATTAGTAATTCGCGCTCCAACGAGGAAAGATCGTTTTCGTCTTTTCTATTATTTCGGATAAAAGAAAACACGTTTCGGTGTTTGCTTCTTGGTCATCGTGGTTGCTGATCGGCATATATTTAGGTTATATACCTATGTATATGCATGCGTTTCCGGTTATATGATATAACCTCTCGTTTAATTTAAAGTCTTTGCAAATTAAATAGCTCGCCCTAACCTTCATTGCGAAAAAGCTCTCTCAATTTTTATACCCTATACCACTATGTGGTTTGGGCATAATGACTTTGTGCTGCTGTTTGTAACAACCTAAAATATTTGACCTACACCCATCTTTAATTATACCGATCGAATCAGAATCACTATCTGATTCGATTTAACGATGTCCGTCCGTCCGTCCGTCTGTGTGTCCATGTAAAGCTTGTAATCAAACTGCAGGTCGCAAATATGAATAAGTTTTGACGAAATTTGGTATTTGATCTTTTATCGGCCATGGGATGAACGCTATTGAAATTGGTGAGAATCGGTCTATGTTCAGTCCTAGCCCCCATACAAATGACCCCTATGAAATCAACATATATTGCCATAAGATCCAAATTATCATACAAATCTTAGTCAAATTGGGTTTGTATGTATATATTACATCCATTAATCAGTAGTCCAAAAATGATCCCTATTGGACAACTCTTAGTTTTCCAAAATAACCAAACATGGTCAGGATCGGTCCATTTTTGGGCCTAGTCCGCATATAGGTATAGCATCCGATATGAACTTTTTCATATCTGCAGCCGAAAAAATTAATAAAAATCCCACTCAAATTTGGTTTATGCTTATTTTCTATATCCAGTTAGTTGGGCCTGAGAGATAGGGTCTCTAAACGCATGGTAAAGGGTATCGTATGTTGGTCTAGACCGACTATAATTTTCTTAATTGTTTTTGTTAAAATATTGCCATATTTGGAAAATAAATTTTTTTTACAATTAAAAGGGAGTTTTCTCTATTAAATTTTGTGGTAACACAAAATAACACAATACAATACAAAATCTAACCCAGTGATGCCAGCTTTTAAATTCTGAATTAAATTCTGTTAATAAAATATATTTTCATTTATTGACTCCAAATACTACTACCTGGGAATTATTATCGAACTTAAATTTTTTGGGTTTCACTTTGCCTACCATGAAGTCATATTTTAAAGTCATCATGAAGGATGAGGGATGCTAAACGCAAAAAACCAGATGTCCCAAAAATTTAAAATAAGATAATTTGTTATCTTTATTTTCTGACAAATTTCAAATTTTCATCCACAAAAATTGTGAAAAATAACATACAAATAACATTCTCATCAAATTGCGCTTTATTTATGTAACAATTTTTATATTCGCAATTCTTAAATATCATTTGAGGTTTTCTAAACTTCATTGAATTTTAAATAATGTTTTCTTATCCTGAAATGCTATTAATGTCTCCTGAACGGCAATATTTTTTTTAAATGTAAACATTTTTAAATGTGTTTTTTGAATTTCATTTTGTGTTTAAAGAATAAAATTTATATTTTTAAAATTCAATTGATGTTTTCTAAATTTCAGGTTATTATTTCCGACGTTTTAATATGATTTTCTGAAATTCAATTGATATTTTCTAATTTATAATTGGAAATCTGAATTCCAGTTTTTAGAATTGATATTTTCTTAAATTTGAGTGGAAAATTTAAAAGGTGCAATTTTGTATTTATGTGAAAAATAATGCTTTAGTAATTATAAACAATTTTTAAAAATGATATGTAATCCCAATCAGATGTTTTGTAGGTAAAGCAGAATAATAATTTGATATAAGTAAGTATGTAGAACTGTTGACATTCATTTTAAAGTAGAGATAACTATTGTAAAGCTAATTAAGACAAATATGGTGGCGCCATCTACTGTGGCATAGTCACACTGCGCAAAATGAAGTGACATTCTGTTTGTTAATGCAAAAGAAATATATTTTCCCTTCAACAAAATATTGCAGAATTTTATCTATAATATTAATGGGCTAGGCGATTTCTTGTGACTGATGTTTTGTTCTACGTTTTTATCCCGATTTTGATCAAACGTATATTATTTGAAAGGTATTTCTTTTTAGCCATTCTGCAGATTTACAGATTTTGAAATTTTTTCCTTTATTTTGAGTAAATTGCATTTAAAGTTGCTACTAACACATACATAAAATTGTATTTTGCTATGTGTGTGTTTATTAAATTTGTTAATGTGTTTGTAATAAAAAAGAGTTTGTTTTTTGGGTGTATTAGTTAATTGGCTGTAATTGATTAGCATACTTTTAGGGTCTTTATTTAATAAAAAAATTAAATTTCCTAGAATTTGCGCTCGAATTTCGAGGGCTGGAATCTGCTAGTATAAATAAAATAATATACCATTTTATTTCTAACATGCGGTTATTATGGATATACTTATATAGAATAAATGTATATTATTTTATTATTTAATATACGTATGTATGTATATGTAAATATTACACACAAAAAATACAACACCAAAACACTACAAAATCAACTTCAATACATTTTAAGTTACTTTTTTTTAGCTAATAAATAAATATTACTTTTTTTATAATAAACAAAAACCATAGGTTTTTCCATAATTCCTTTACAAATATGGCATATTAACTTCTTGTTGTTTTTACAAAATAGAGTTACCGAGTTCATCATATATGCACATTTTTGGGGAAACGGTTGAAATTTATTATCATTAGTATTATTTTAATACTATTTATGCTCTATAATTAAAACACTTCCGTTTTTATATGCGGATTTCAAGAAATAAATCATAATAATACATTTAATATGCTAAAACTTTAATTGCAATTTTATATTAATCCAGTAAATTTGCATTACGTTTTTAACAGGGTAACATTTTTCATCAGTAGTGGTAGCAAGCAATAATGATAGAACTAACTTAAGGCCCAGTTAACCACACGTAACTGTAACGTAACTTGTCAGCTGTTATATAGTTACATGAAAGCTTTGGGACGTTCCGGTTACGTTCAGTAATGTTCTAAATGCTTTTCATGTATATGTATATTATATTATATACATATATATTATTTAGAGTATTTTGATATTAGCAAAACTTGCGATGTTACATGGTGTCTCGAAAAATTAATTTGAAGTGAAAAAAATTGAATTTGAAAAAAATAAAATTTAATTCTAAAAAAAAAAAAAATTAATTTAAAATAAAAAAAAATGAATATGTGTCGAAAATAATTTAATTTGTTCCGAATAAAATTGAAGTTGCTTTGAAAAAAATTGAGTTTGATTTTTAAAAAATTTAAATTGAACGGAAAAAGTGTGAATTTGAGAGTAAAAACCTATATATTATATATATTTTTATTTAATATATGTATGTATATGTAAATATTACACACAAAAAATACAACATCAGAAGTTATTGTTGTGTTTTTCTTTAAATAAATTAATACATATTTATTTTTTTTTTTTTGTAAATTTACATTGTTATTTTATTAACAACTAGATAGTTCAGCATTATTTGCTTTCGATGTTGGTGATTTTTTACTCCCTTTATATTATTCTCTGCTTGTCGACAAAATTTTGGATCGATTTTTAATCCCTTTCACGAGACCCAAATGAACTAAAACTTTACAAGCGGGCTCGTGGCGATGGAAAAAATGGAGTTGATAAAAAAATGTACAAAGGGTTAGTTTTTATTAAATTATTACCACAACGACCACAAAAACAAGTCCAGCTGTGACAACAATACAACATTTAGAATAACAACAATAGCAATATAGGAACATAATATTTTTAATTTTTTTTACTTTCTCAGAGATTTCCCTAGACCTGTTCCACCGATTTTAATGATTTTTGAAACAGAAATCTTCCCATGATATTGGCGAATCATTATCACTAAAAATAAGCACCCTAGCAGTCCTATTGAGGGCGTGATCGTGACAAGAACAACATAGAAAATCATGTTTTTTCAAGACTTTTTTTAGTTCTTCATTCAAATCTCGGGCCCTAATCAACCGATTTGGGAGATTTTAAATAACAGACTTCTCAGAATGTTAGTGAATCATTTTTTATGCCAACGCGTATACTAACTGCCCCATTGAAGTTCTCATTGCGATTTCCACATACGGACATCGCTATATCAACTCCGCTTGTTATGAGGAACACAAATATATATATTGTTTGGGGTCCATTTTTTATTTTATTTTTATTTTCCAAATTTTTTTATAATAAATTACGACATCTCCAGTTTTTGTTGATGTAGAAAGCGACACAATGTGATTATATCTTTGTAGCATAACTTCGTTCTCCTCTATGTCTTTTGTTACATGCGTTTCCGACAGTCTGGATTTTCTCAAGTAAATGAGCTACTCGAGCTCAACGGACAGCTCGAACTACTACTCGAAAAGCTCGACGACTTTCCATACAAATGTATGAAAATATTTACTTCATAGATGGCATAATTTTTTATATTTTGATGTCAGTTATATTTATAGATTACTCTCCTGAAATATTGAAATATTCTGATAAAAACTAATGAGTGTGCTCCACTCAAATATATGAAAATATGTTATTCGTATATGTGTGATGTCAATTTTCAAAACATTTTTGTATAACACTTAGAAAAAAAGCTATTAGTTTTTCAATTTGAATATATGTAGAGAATGTGTTTTTAAAATATCAAAGCATTCCGACAAAAATGCTGGTGTGTAGGAGCAACTACTCGATAAAGATCGGAAATTTTGCAAAAATTAAAAAAAAATTTTTTTTTTTTTAAATTGTTTCACTGCCTGTAATTGACTATAAAAATTTCAACTTTTTAAAGTTTGAAATATGAGTGTTTAAGTATGTATTTTAAATTTCAATGTAATGTGACTAAAATTGTGGCTCGGACGAACTACTACTCGGAAAAGATCAGACACTTTCCATGCAAAAGTGAGAAAATTTTCAAAATGACAGCCAAACTTATATTTTTAGAGTTGAAATGAACACAAAATGGTACGTAGACGTAGTAATTTGGGGCGTGAAACACGTAATGCTATAAATATTGTGTCATCGAGAGCTTTTCAAAGTAACGAGCACTGTGAAAATAATATTTTTGCTGCTTAAAACGCCACGGCATGCAAACTTTGATTACGTTTCTCATGGGAATGTTTCAATTGGATCAATGACTACTGTTTGCAATCATTGCAAGCCATTTAATAACATGAAGTGCCTGGATTGTGTTTTGCAGACGGGTAAGTTAAATTTCCTATATTGAATCCACCACCGGAGCCCTTGCGTTCTTAGTAACTGGTGGCACACAGATTTACGAAAGGGCAAACAGTTTTTTTTTGTGTGCAGAAAAAATATTTAACTAGGTTGTTGGGCATTGAAAATAAAATTTTCATTCCAAGTGTCATATACATGGCGTCTACACTTAAATCGGAGCTAATTCTGACCATTTTCAGTAGGGCTCCTCTAGTGACAGTCAATTAATTTAATTTGAGCAGGGGAAAATCTACACGAATTTACAACTATAAATCATTTTACCCTCAGACGAAGCGCTAGTTTTATAATAAGTTTTCACTGAAACTTAGTTCTGCAACTTTATATTTAATTTCTGTATCTTTAAGAAAATTCATATGTTAGGAATAAATTACCTCACATATTTAAGACTTTTGTATGCTTATAAAGGATATAAAACAAGACCTTGCTTTTACCTGTTGTTCAGTTTCTATGCCGGTGACCATCAGTATCACCAGGTACAGTGCAATATTTGCTATGTATGCCCCTTGAATGTTTTCCCATCAGGAAAAAATATAAAGAAGAAAAACCTGATTTGAGTCATGTACCCAAAGTTGTTTTTAACTTATTTTAAAGGAGCTAACTAAAAGCTTTAAATGCATTTTCGTAAGGCACTCGTTCAACTAGCTGAGTTCTTTATATGTCTGTTAATAAGGTTTTGTTGTGATGGTTGATGTTTTGTTTTTACTTAAGTCAACTCAGGTCGAACTTTAGTTGTAACCACAAAATCTGGTTAAATGTCTCGTAACCCATTGCGGGTTACTATTTTTTTTACTCGTAGTTTAACATAGTTTTTGTACAGATTTCATTAGTTTCTGGTGGGAATTTCAGTGAAGTTAAAATTTACTGGTACATTTTTAAATGCAAGTAAATTAACTTTAAGTTTTTCTTCTCAACTTGAACATGTAACAGATGCATTTAACTTTTTACTATATTTTTTCAAGATATTGTTTTTTGTTCATGTACAAATAGTTGCAACTGCATGTAGAATATGAGAAAAAAAGTTTTGAGTAGTAGAAATAAATTAAATTTTAATTTTACAAATGTATTTTTTATCGTTGTCCATGAATTTATAAGATTCTAATAAAGACGTCAGTAATGAAAGGGTTTATGATCTTTGAAAGAAAAACTTGTTACTCCAATATACTCATATTTATTTTTTCTTTATGAATGTATTTTCGACAAATATTTACATTACTTCAAAATTGTTAGTACATAATTTTATACAGCACTTTTTTTTTGCTTAGTCAAAATGCAAGCTGCTATTTAAAATTATCAAAATCGGTACATTGAAATGTAAAAAAAGCTAGTGAAAAAATTTGATTTTTATGTTATTCTAAATTTTGTAATTTGTGTGTCATATTTGTTCTTGTTCTTGTGGTCGTTCTGTTTACAGTATTTGCTTAATGAGTGTGTATGCATCGAAATAAATACAAAAACACCATTATGACACAAAAATATTAATAAAAAAGAAAAAAATGTACCTAATTATTTATAAAAAATTAATTCAACATTTTACTAAAAATTAATCAGATTTTCATAATTTTTAAGCAACACTTTAAATGTGAGCAGTCTTTTTTTTTAAGAAATCTAATTTCATAATTTAAAATTTTTATATACAAAATATCATGTTTTGATATATTCTAGACATTTATTTTGTAGAAAAACTCTCAGATTAGTAACTTTAAGCATTTTAGTTCATATTAAATACGTTTAAAAGTTATTCTATAAGATTTAACAATTTTCCTATATAATCACCGCAAACCTAACAAGGCTTGAGACATGAAATATTTATGAAATATTATTTCAGTAGACTTGACAAAAAAAATTCACCTTATTTTTAAACAATATGTTCATACATATTAGACCGTCCCGATTTAAAATTTTCTTCGAAATTTTGGTCTTAACCAACTTTTATTAATCTGCAAAGAAAACCAAGAATTTTGGTACACATATAACACATAATTATTGACAAAGGCTTTCTATCTGCTCAAATCATTTTGAGTATTTTTATGATATATCGTTACTTTAAAAATTTTTTTAAATTCGTGTGTCACTTTTTTACCTATCACTCAGAGAGTTGTTAGTCGATTTGGACAAAGTTACATTCATTGGAAAGACAATAAAATTTCCTTTATCATTAAGCATTGTAATTTTAGCTATAGCTTTTGTTTATACAGGGCGATAAAAGAAAGTTCTTGATTCTTACCCTCCACAATTTATTGGTTTTGTGATCTTATTTTTTCGTCCTAAACAAAACTGATGCACTATATTTAAGTTCTGTGAATGCAGGATGATCGAGAATTTAAAGGCGAACATTTTGATATACATACATATATATTTAGTTCAATATTTTTTTATTTTCTCCATTGATAGAAACATTGTAAGTTTATCATATTTTCAACTGCAACTGCATGCCATTTGGGGAGTATTTTGCCGTTCCAATGTAGCACAAAGAAGGCGTCGTTTGTGTTTTCTTGAAAGCTTTTTTAACATCGCCACTGATACGACCTTGAACAGATCTACGATGGCGATGAATTGACGACAATTTATTTAAGAAATCTAATAAAGAATATTCAAGAATTATGGGAAAGGAGTTGGTACTTTGGTATATAAAATTTTCTTGCAATAAACAACGAATCGTCTTGTTCGCCAAATTTAATAGGGCTTAAGAGCAAAAAAAAAATCAAAAACAAAAAAAAAATGCGTTCAGCATACATGAAGCTTAAGTAGAAACAAAAATAAAAATAAAAAATTCTTGCTTGCATCGATGATGCGCGAGTGAGAAAGCAAAATTTACTTTTAGGGAAAGCTTACGGACAAAAAAAATGAGCAACATTGTTTTCCATAATTCTTGACAATCACCTACCAATAATCCAGCACGGACCATCTTTATTTTCCAGTGCAGACATTAGTCACAAACAGTTCAATTAATTTAATAAAAACACAAAATTAATAAAACTAATGACTTAACCACAAAAAAATGCTTCCAAAGCTCAATTGCAAAGACAAATGAACAGTAAAGTTGGCTGCGATTGACCTAATGTCATAGATTTCGTCTTCTAGGACTACTGCACTTGCAAATAAAAAAATAAAAAATGATCATAGGTTAAAACACCATAATCTCTTATTAAATGAAGCAGATATCTGTGGTTTTCTAGAATAACCGCGTATGTCATAAAATCAAAATGTTCAGGGGAGCCAAAAAACGTTATATTTGAAATTATGGACTCGATATAAAGATTTTGGAGCTTTTTATTTAACAGTCCTGTGGATATGGGCAATAATGAGTCAAAAATCTTCAGAGGAATAGATCCTAGAGAAGGACGAAAATAACAATATGTAAATTACACTTAAAGTGTGTGCAGAAAAAACAACTTTTGTCGACAAACGTCGTTTTCTTTGAAAAAGACAACTACCCATGTAGACATAAGTTGTTGTTGCTCGAAAAATGGATTTTTTTGTTCGTGAAGAAAATGTTAACGGGACTTAGGATGAGAATATAACAACGTATCAAGAATAATAGTGACAAAAAATAACAGAAATAAACACACAAGTTTTTACAAGTGGTTATAAACTGAAAACTAATCAAAAATTATTTTGCATTTTTTTTTTCATTAATAACAACGTATGTCGCTATGTGTCGTTTTCTGAGAAAATAATTTGTCAGCGATCAAACTTAGGTTGACATACGTCGTTAGTGCTGCAAATTAATTTAATAAACATTTAAGTTACGTCGTTATTTAAAGTAAAAACTCAGAAATGGTCAATATTTTTTTTTTTTTTTAAATTGAACACATGTAAAGAGCATTAAAAATTAATATATTTGGCATCGTTAACTCAAAACTGACAAAAAAAAATTGGACATACGCGGTTATTCCAGAAAACCACAGATATATAGCTCTTGTATATATCAAAATTTTCGTTTTTAAATTCTCTATCATCCTGCATTCACATAATGCATCAATTTTGTTTAGGAAGAAAAAATAAGACCACAAAACCTATAATTTTTGGAGGTAAGAATCAAAAAATATATTTTATCGCCTTATAGAAACACAACCTTTGTATAAAATGCAAAGCTAAGTGAAATTTTATTGTCTTTCCAATGGATGTAACTTTGTCAAAATCGAGTTACAAGTCTCTCAGGAATGTTAAAATTTTTTTAAAGTAACGATTTTTCTTAAAAATACTAAAAACGAATTGAGCGGATAGAAAGCCTTTGTCAATAATTAAGTGTTATATATGTACCAAAACTCTTGGTTTTCTTTGCAGATTAAAAAAAGTTGGTTAAAACAAAAATTTCGAAGAAAATTTTAAATCGGGACGGTCTAATGCATATGTTCCATAACTCTCATGTTATTGTTAATGACACAATCAATTATTTTATGGATAACTTTTGAATCGGATTACATCAATTGATTTTTATGTAAATTTTCACAATATAATTAATATAAAATTTTTTTAGCTATCTTCTTAATTTTGGATTTTGAAAATAATCGAATATTTGGTTTGTTTTAATGTTGTGTACATTACTATTTTCCTTTAATTGTTTTCGTATTTATTTCTGCTACAAATTTGTTTTTCTATTGCTAAAAATAGGATAGAAAATTTTGATATATGTTCATTTAAATGCTTGAAATTGTTTATGTTTCTGAAAATATAGTACTCTTCTCATCATGTAAAGTTGATACATTCAGATATAACTTCTTACTTGTTCTTAGTGTATTTTTCTATTCAATCTATCATTAAGTTAACATATTACAAGCAAATTCAAATAGAGATATTTAACAAAACTAAGATTTTAAGTCAAGACTAATTTGAAAATTTTTGAAATATCATATAATTTTTTAGCTTTTAAAACATTGCAAATTAGATTCCTTACTTTGGCTTCGGGTATTCTAACGCCGGGTGCATCAAAAAATATATTTCTTTGGTCCCTTATGAAGACATCGTAATAGTTTTTCTACTCCAATAATAACAAAAAGCATGCAATTTTTTAGAAAGAAGTTAATTCTTTCATCTTTCATAAGTAATAAACACTGTTTCAAAAAATAAAAACAATTAACTTTAAATTTAAATGGTATTAGGATTTAAAGGTTAATTATCGGCAACAGTGGTTATTATATTGAGTTTAAGACGCAGGTGGAGGGTAACAAAAATTCGGCACAGCCGAATTTAACACTTTACTTCCTTTTTTAATTAACTTTTTCTCAATTACATATGAGGAGCATCTTTTCAAAACATGATTATTTCACTGTTGACCAAAGTGATTTTTTTTTTTTTTATTTATTTTTATTTTATACATATTAATTACAATACAAAGTAAATTTGTATTCTAATTTGGGTCCAAGGATAACCCCGGTGACAAAGACCATTTGGCTGGTTTTTGCAGCGACAGCCCAAAGCCTCTGGTGGGAATCGATCCCAAGAGCACGCTACCTACTCACCTACCGGGGCGCTTCTTTTTTTTTTTTTTTTTTGTTTGGTAGCAAACTCAGGGAAAATAAAATTTTGCGAAATCTCTATAATTACAGAAGTTGATTATTCCACTTCAAATGGCATTACCCATTTCAAATAAACACTTTTGGGACAAAATATGATTAATCCAGAAATTAATTAACTATTTTGGTCTAAATTGCAACAAAACAGGTTTTATCCCTATATTTTATTTATTTTATTTTCGATTTATTTATTTAAAGATGAACCTAAGGTCATTTTAATTCAACACGAGATATCTGATACCTAACTAGTTTCAGCAAAACAAGATTAATCCAGTGGTTTGGATCAAAACATGATTATTCCAATCAGCCGCGTCAAAACAAGATTATTCCATTTCAAATCTTGCATTTATTCCAAACATATTACTGCTAAATTTTTGAAACCTGTACAAAGCAATGACTAATCTTGTAGTCTATAATAATGCAAGAAAATTTCGGGTTAAATACATAGGGGCATACCTAAAAAGCTATTTTCTCAATTTGTGCGAAAACACAACAAGTGGAATAGTCATGTTTTGAAAAGATGTTCCTCATATATAAATTTTTCCCAATTAAACAGAGTTGCCTCTTTACGAGAAAATTGAAGCATTTTATTGAAGTTTAAGGAATTTAAAATTTTTTGTACAAAAACCAAAATTTTCTAAAAAAAAATAATTCAAACAAAATAGTGCTGCGTATAAAATCAAAACCGAACTTTGAATATAGTTTTTATTAGTATTAGAAAAGTTATCAAAATAGATTGGACACAAAAATCTACATTACCAGGACGAACAATAAACATCTTCCAATGTCATCCGAAAGATATTATAGTCATCAACTTGATTAAGAGAGTACTCACAATCAGTGATAATCAATTTCTTGTCAAATATATTAACAAGATAGAAGAAATTTTGAAGATAAATGCTTTTCCGACAAATATTATAAAAAGCCTATTCATAGCTCTAAACAGGAAAATTAGGTGAATTATGATTTAGAAATCTATGGTGTATATGCCAGAAACTTCAGGAAGAATATGTAAAATGCACATTATATAATGACGGGCAATTTATTAATACTTTACGGCAGCTGCTTTCCAATACCAAGATTAAACTCGATAAACAGCTGAGTTCCATATACTTACATACATATACAAGCTGGTATATGTCGGAACAACCAAAAATAAACTGAAAATGATAATATCCGGACACATATCTGATATACGTAGGAGAAACAAATTTCTTAGGCCGAGGCCACGCAATGAGCGGCAAAGCGACGAGCGGCAGAGCGATTAGCGGAAAAAAATTAAAACGTATGACATACTACTGAAGTGGCCACATAATGAGCGGCATGTGAGCGGCATTTTTGAGCTTCTAAGCGGCGCTGCTCAGGGATAGAACTTGTTCTAATTTTTAGTTCTTTTCTGAGTGGCAAAGAATAAAAATGGCAAAAAAAAATGGCTTTTCTTTGTTTTGTCAATCTGTAGCGCGATTCAGTAACTCCGTTTAACGACAATTGAATCGATAAAAAAAGAAAACAACAAAATTATCGATTTTGGTATTCAGTAAAATTTTTAAACGATATTCACTATTGTTAAAGTCAGCTGTTGTTGTTATCTTAACGACAACCATTTTTGTGTTGTTTTTCAATCGATAAAAAGTTAGAAAGTTTGAAATGTAGTCATACAAAAATAAAAATCATAAAATAGTGAAAATATCTTGCTTTTATTATAAAAACTTTTTATATAAATAATAAATAATAACATTGACAATGGCATTTTGACAACTAACCGCTCAGAAATGACGCTCAGTAATAAGCCACTTGCCGCTCAAACTCGACGCTCTGCCGTTCACCGCTCTACCACTTGCCGCTTTGCCGCTCGTGGCCTCGGCCTTACACAAAAAAGCGAACCTAACTTTGATGAGGTCGCAACAGTCACAGAGTTGTAGCATATATAATCATAAAATGATTAAACACTTTTAAATTAAGTGATTTAAGAGTTTCAATAAGGATTTATAAACATCTTAAAACCGGCAGTTTGACATACAGCGCTACTTGTGGAAAAGGCTTGCAGTAACAATTTTTGCATAGCAATTAAATTCTGAAGTGTAAACTTTTGACAGGAATCTGATTCCGAAGTTAATATATCATGCAACAATTCATAAGTTTTACGTTGTTGTTTTTTCAATTCCTGATCATCTTTGGCTACTAAATTCGATTCGATTCAAAAATTTTATAGTCAGTACATTGGACTTTATAACGGAACATTATAAGTGGCTTCAACATTAGTGGCTTCACCATTAGTGGCTTCACCATTAGTGGCTTCACCATTAGTGGCTTCACCATTAGTGGCTAGTGTCGCAAACAAATCGGTTATTTATTGGAAAAACTTTACAAACATTTTAGTGCCGAAGAACTTACGACGATGAAGTAACACATCGTAGAGTAAAAAAAAATCATGTGAGTACGATCACAGGGTAGATGTGTAAACATCTAGTAATTAAAGATTTTTAATTGCACTTTTTGAAAATCAAACATCATCTATGTATCACTTATAGCAACCAACTGTAGGGGCTCTGATAATAGAAAAATATTTATTATTATTTATTATTTCAACCGGCTAATTTTTAATTTTTCGTATCTTGTTTTTCATTTTACATTTTTCATCTATCATTTTTTAAATTTTCATTTTTTATTTTTAATTTTTTAATTTTTCATTTTGCGTTTTTCATTTTTTATTTTTCGTTTTTTATTATTCTTTTTAATTTTTGATGTATAAACATCTACACGCGGAGGTGGGTAAATTTCTAATTCACAATACAATCACAAAAACAGCGTAATATGTGAGCGTAAGATCTTACGCGTAACATGTAAGCATTAAGACAAATCGGTGTGACATGATTGTTTGGTGAAAAAATTATGATATGTAATAACCTTTCTGTCGCTATTTTCTGCATTTTATTTATTACCAGATATTTACACACCTCCCCTGTGATCGGACTCACATGATTTTTTTAACCCTTTCTTTTCACTCATACTCTCTGTCTGTCTGTCTGTCTGTCGTGGGTCAACCCCATTTCCCCTCATCCGATCGATCTGAAACTTGTTCCATACACTTGCTGTGAAAAAAAGATTAATTTTGAAAAAGTCACGCACAGTCATGCATGGTCATGCACAGACACGGAGAGATTTCAAACGGATTTCCATTCATCCAATCAATCTGAAACTTGGTCGATGTACTTGCTGTAAAGAAAGATTAACCTCGACATAGTCATGCACAGTCACGCATAGTCACGCACAGTCACGGAGTGATTTAAACCCTTATCCGATCGATCTCAACTTGGTCGATTGTGGCCAAAGATTAATTTTAAGATAGTCACATACAGTCACGGAGTGATATAAATCCCATTTCTCTTCATCCGATCGATCTGAAACGTTGTCCGTAGACTTGGTATGGCCAAAGATTAATTTTAAGATATTCACGCAAAGTCACGCACTGTCAGGGAGAGTGAAAGAAAGAGTTTTAATAAAAACTTTGTTGTTATGGGTTAGATTATTATTTTTCATTTTTTATTTCTCATTTTTCACTTTTCATTTTTAATTTTACATTTTTATTTTTTTTTTTATTTTTTATTTTTAATTTTTAATTTTTAATTTTTTATTTTCCATTCTTAATTTTTTATTTTTAATTTTTTATTTTCCATTCTTAATTTTTTTTTATTTTTAACTTTTATTTTTAATTTTTTATTTTTTTTTCAACAGCGACAAAAAGGTTATTACATATCATAAATATTTCACTAATACAATCATAAATCAAACCGATTGTGTCTTACGGCTCACGTGTTACACTGTTTTTGCGATTGTATTGTGAAACAGAAATTTACCCCCTGCGCGTATAGATATTACACGTCAAAAATATGTAAACACTTAAGATGAGATAATCGCGAATATAGAGCTAAAGACAGTGATGAGGACGAATCAGATGATCAGATTTCCGGTTTGGAAAGAAAAGTGTTACAATCGATGATATCTTGGCTGATTTTGATACCGATTTACCAGAGACAATAAACGTAAGTCGAAAACTAAACAAGTAAGATAATTATAGTCAGTCTAGACCGACTATACTATACCCTATACCATGATTTAAGGACCGTACCTCTTCGGTCCAACTAATCCGATATAGGAAATAAGCATAAATCAAATTTGAGTGGCATTGTTATTAATTTTTTTTGGCTGCATAGGGGTCATTTGTATGGGGACTGGTGTCCATGTAAACCTTTTAATCAAACTACAGGTCGCAAATGTCAACATATTTTGATTTCTATCAGAATGAACGCTATTAAAATTGGCGAAAATTGGTTCAGACATAGTCCCCATCCAAATGACACCTATGAATTAAATTGTCATATGATCCAAATTATCACACCGATCGCGGTCAAATTGGGTTTGTGTAAGTTTATTACACCCATTAATCAGTAGCCCAAAAAGAAACCCTATAGGACAATTCTTAGTCATAGCCCCCATATAAAGTTGCTTTCCGATCTTCACTTAAATCTATCAAAAAACAAAAATATTGCACGGATTTTTCTCAAATTCGGTTTTTATATATTTTTGCAAAAAAATAAATGACCTTACCAAATATGGTCAGGATCGACCCATTTTTAGACCTAGTTTCCAAATAAGTATAGCAATCAATATGAACTTTTTCACATTCAAAGGAAAAAAATTAATAACAATGCCACTCAAATTTGGTTTATGCTTAATTTCTATATCCAATTAGTTGGGCCTAAGAGATAGGGTCCCTCAAAGCTTGGTATAGGGTATAGTAAGGTCGGTCTAGACCAACTATAATATTCTTACTTGTTAGTAATAACCAATTGAGTTCATTACCAGAGTGCTAACAGACTATTTTTTGAAAAATAGTCAAAATATAAGGAAAACGAAGCAAAACATATACAATTTGAGCATTTTACAGTTTCTGATTAAGTATTGTTTTGTATTTTGTAATTACAATCGAAAATTGTATTTTGTAATCGAAATATAAGAAAAGATTTTTAAAAATATCATATGCAAAGAACTGCAAAATTTAAAAAAAATGTACATAAATATTGTTGCATTAATTATATTTTAAATAATTCTTTGCAAATAAAATTCCTTCAGTGTTTTATTTTCTAAAGAATGAAATTGAAAGCATTTTGACTACAAATTATTTAAAGATTTGTTGATCAATTTGGCTGAGCTGACATAAAAAGATAAACATCATGCTGCCGTATGAATGGTAAAAGCTACATCTACAGGCGCTCCTGCTCTTCTTGCCGCAAGTGCAAATTGCTTGCCTAATTAAAAGCGCGATTTCTTTTTTATATAAATCTATAATATTAATAGGCTAGGCGATTTCTTGTGACTGATGGTTTGTTCCACCGTTTTATCCCGATTTTGTCCAAATTTATATTATTTGAAAGGTATTTCTTTTTAGCGGTTTTGCAGATTTACAGATTTTTTAATTTTTTCCTTTATTTTGAGTAAATTGCATTTAAAGTTGCTGCTAACACATACATAAAATTATACATATGCTATGTGGGTGTTTATTAAATTTGTTAATGAATTTGTTAAGTAGTGTTGATTTGTAAATTGGCTAAGTTGAAAAATAAAGTTGCCTAGAAATCGCAGTCGAATTTCGAGAATCTTCTAGTTTAAGTTATTTGTTCTATAACTTCTTGTTGCTTGTTATCTTTGAGCAAACTATCTATTTATACACATAATATATACATATATGTATTGCAGGGACCGTAAATAACAGTTATCCAGAAAATTTAAACTCAAAAAAGCTTCATGTTAGCGTCGACGGAGACCTATACTGTCATATATCAATAGATTTGTATTGAAGAGCTCTTTCAGAATCGATGGTGATCTTAAAAAAATGAAATCAACTCCACAGTTAAGAGTTATTTTTCAACGAAAAAATAAAACGTAAGATTAAACTCTTAAAAAGAGAGTTTTATTTTGCCGTCATCAAATATAAAACTCTTTTCTGAAGTTTTATTTTTTCTGTCTAAAATAAAACTAATTTTGTTTATTTTCATATTTTTTTTATTTTTTGTTTTTTATTGAGTCTATCTGATATAAAATAAAATAAAACTCTTTTGATGAGTTTTACTTTTTCCCTCTAAAATAAAACTCATTTTGTTTATCTACATATAGTGTGTGTAGTAATTTAAATAAAATTTTCTTTGTTTAATTTTGCGAATAAAACTTTTTCCAAATTTTCTGCGGAAAGATTTGAACGCAAGTCAATCAACACCAATTTATGAGCAGAGAATGCTCTTTCCACGCTTACCTGCGTTGTAGGAATACACTGTTTTGGCCAATTATATATATGTATATGGATAATGTATTTTTTTTTTTTTGCCTCCCAGAACTCAAAAAGAGGTTTATCAATTGATGAGCCTTGGTGACAAATTATCGGAATTGTGACCCATATTCACGATTTTAACTTATTACAAAAGTAAAATTAATAAACATACAATAAAAATATACATGTGGCAATCACGCTACTTATCTTACTATAATACAAAGCGATTTTGTATAGAAATATAATTATTTTGCAATTATTATTTTTTAGACCAGGAAGATTGTTTTTGAATCTAATCTAATCTAATCTAATAATCTAAAAATACGAATCAAACAATTACAAATTAAAAACCCACATATTTTTTTATTTGGGTGTCAATATTCATAAAATAAGTTTTATTTTCTGCTGGAAAAATAAAACTCTTTTAAGAGTTTCATCCGACATTTTGTTATTACGTTAAAAAATAACTGTTTAAGATGGGCTTTTTTTTATGCTAAACTCACAAAATAACTGTCACAAAATAACTTTTTTGATATCGCTTATAACCGTTACGGTACCTGATATACTGATACAAAAATTTATACACACAATCTGCGTATATTTCAATAGCTAGCTTGTTAAAAATCATTTAAATTTCTACATGTTAAATAATTTACAATAAAAAAACGTGCACTGGTTTTTTATTTGACAAAGGTGTTGTAAACACAAATTTTCGAAAATCGTAAAAAATTTTGTTATTTTTAAACAAAAACACGTTTTCTAGATAAATTTTAATTTAACTTACATATTTACACTTTTTTCTTTTAATGTGTCAAATATAATCCTTAACCAAAAAAAAAGTAACAAATGTCGCCACCTCAGTGTTGATTCATGAGTTTTTGCCTAGATTTCTTGAAATTTTCGATTTTACTAGACACTAGAAAAAGGTAAGCTGCCTTAAATTCAGTGATCATTTTGTGATATTTTTACAAAAAAATCTTCAAAACTACGATTCTTATGATCTTATAATCTTTACGATTTTATTTTGTAATTCATTATTCTTGTAAAATATTGATGAATCTACACTTGTGGATTAAACTGTTTGTAAATAAATTAATGTTGCTTGTAAAATGTTTCTGTGTGGAAGACTATCATACACCTTCTGAAACTTCTAAGCTTTTTAGTTGATTTAATTTGGCTTTTACGCTTGTCGATAGCATAGTTTAACTTTCGTACAATGAAAAACTGACAGTTTCCCTTAAAATCATCAATTTAGTCCGATATCGTGGAATCGCTTAGATCAAAATTTGTTTAAAAACTAGAATAAATATTTTTAAATCTGTTTTTATGAGGTATTAAAAGAAATATTTAAAAATTCCTGTAATTCGGCATCAACTAGAAAACATTCCCGGAATTCACAATATGTCAATCGCGTGTTTTCAGTATTCGGAATTTCCCGATTGACTCACTTGTTGTGACGTATTTTTTTGTATCAATTATTGTTGCTCGTTATAAGTTTCATCATTTTTTTAGCCTTTATCACAACACGGTCAAACTTTTCAGATGTTTGAACCTACCCAAAATATATGATGTAGACCCAAGTTTTATTATACCTATCGACCCAAATTCACTTTAGCGATATCTGTCAATCCGTCCGTCCGTCTGTGTGCCATGTATACTTTGCATATATTTTGATAAAATTCGGTTCATTATTGGCCATAGGACGAACGTTATTGAAATCTGTGAAATTCGGTGCAAATAACCCCTATCAAACGGACTAAAATTATTGTTATATCCAGATAAGCATATTTATATCGATAAAATTTAGTGTGTATGGGTATACTATGCCCACTAATCAGTAGTCCAAAAATGAATCCCATAGGATAATTTGTAGTCATAGTCCCCGTATAAAGCTGATTTCCTTCACTCAACTCTATCAAAAAAAAAAAGAAAAATGTTGCATAGATTTCTTAGCTCTAAGCTAAAAATGTGGTTATGATTGGTCCATTTTTGACCTATTCGCCATATAAAAAAAAATCATGTGAGTCCGATCACAGGGAAGATGTGTAAACATCTAGTAATTAAAGATTTTGTTATGTAATTCTTTAAAATCAAACAGAATGCGTCACCTTTGTATCACTTATAGCAAAAACTGTTTCAGCTAATTCAACAACCCTTTGCTGTAAAACGTTAAAAATATCCCAATATAAACGTATATAAGTGATACATAGATGACGCTTTTAAAAAAGTGGCATAAAAAAACAATGTTATATCATAATTTTTCCACCAATACAATCATAAGTCACACAGCGTTATGTGTCCACTCTCACCTACTACGTGTTACGCTGTTTTTGTGATTGTATTGTGAAATAGAAATTTACCCCCCTGCGCGTATAGATGTTTACACATCAATAACATCAGATATAAACATTTAATATCTGCACGCCACAAATTAATAAGAATACACTAAAATTTGATTATTTTTATGATTATTTTGTATATCTAGTTATTGCAGTGTTGGATACACGACCCTCTCTCGAAGTTCATGGTATAGGGTATCGTATTGTCGGTCCAGACCGACGATAATATTCTTACTTGTTTATTATTACGTTTAAGTTACAGTGCAGTGTATGATATTAATATTCTGTGTTATATGTTTATAAGATATGAAATTAAAAAATTAAATTACCTTCAATTGTTTTTGTTTGTATTAATATTTGAAAGTTTTTAGACTTAAACAATTCACTGAAAAGTAAGTCTTGAAATGTAAGTGCTATAGTTAATGTCATTAGATGTTTGTAGTTTTTACATTTTTAATGCATATAGAATTATTTGTTTAAAAGATACACAATTTTGATTTTAGCTACTGTACCCCACATCATTCGAATTTTAACATATTGCTTGCTCCTTGTTGTAATTAAATTAGCAACCAAACTTATAAACTTAGAAGGGTTTTGTAAATAAATTTAAATAAGCCATTGTCTCAATTATCCAATGCGTTTTACTATTACCACATACATACAAGGGCACATGAATATGTATTGTTAAAACACTTACCACATGCTGAAAACAATACTTCCGTTGATGACTTTTTACGTCCAACAATCTGCATTAATATTGCCATGGTATATGTGTGTCGCCTGTAATTATTAATTGTACAAAATAAAAATTTGATAAGTCCTTGTAATAATGCCAATAAAAATATTGTTAGAGCTTAGTAAATGTTGTTTTTTTTTACATTCGAGAGATACGAATACTAACGCTGCACTTTACAAAGATTAACTCTAGCTGCAATAGTCGTATACTGAACGTTGAAAACTAATCGTGTGTAATGTATGTCATTGAGCAAATTAACATAAAATTACATTTACTACACTATCATGTATTTAGTAGTTAGAAGTAATCATTATTCTTAAGTACGCGCACAATTAGTTCTACATGTTTATACGTCCTTATAATGTACTCGAAGTACTCGTAAGCATAATGGAATGTGAGGAACACTAGAAATTCTGTTTCACCTTTCAATGAATTTTATGGATTTTTGTTTTTATAATTATCATTTGTATCCTCACAGAATTGCCAAGAGTTTAACGTAGCCAATTCAAGTTTTATTTTAACCGTTTTCCCTTGAAAGTAAACATTAATGTTTTGACTTTTCACCATGATCCTGGTTGTCACATTTCATTTCGCTTAGCTTGGCTTCGCACAGTGGCGCCATTTGAGTTTTTTCGTAGTAAAAATCATAACTTTTGAAAATTGTCCAACCTATAAAATAAGTGTTTGAACAAGGTGCTACGCCTTCTAAATGCTTACTTATGATTTATCAAAATTGAAATTTGTTAGCGGCATGAAAAAATTATGTGTTTGTTAACTAGGAAACATAATTTTTTAACCACTTTATACTTTTTATGTTTACTTTTTAAGGTTATGTTTTAAAATTATTATCCATAAATAAAAAAGAAAATAAGAAAATTTTAGTATAATTTTTATCGACCTTATCTATAATTATGTTGTTTTTTCTTAGAATTATCTAAGTCAGGCTTTCAAGGTCACAGCAAATGAAAAATAAAAGACTATTTATTCATAATTTTACTCCTCCGACGTTTCGTTGAGATTTTTTCAACTTCCTCAGGGATTTAAATTTTATTGAATATATAATCTTTACATTATAATTTTAAATAAATTTGTTTTTAAACAATACAACAAGTACCACATAAAACACAAAAACAAATAAAATAAATAATAAAAATAAAATAAAATATATCACAGATGAACTTTCTTTCTTTTGGTATCACAGTTTAAAATTTTTCGAATTTATTTTTTCAAATTGCTGCAAAATATTAATTACAATTCATAACGGAAGGTACATGTAATATACTACTCATTTCTGAACTATAATTATTGCATTCTCTTTTCGTGACTTCACATGCCGCAGATATGATATATGTAAGTGGATCGGACGAAGCTGCCACAATCTTTTAATAATTTGATTGTTAATTCCAGTGATTCGGGTTACTGCCTCATCATTTGAAAAAAATCTCCGCGAAGTTTTTCCATATCTTGAGTTCCCGCATCCGCACGTGGGGTAGTCTACTTATAGTCTAACTTCTTTGAAAAACGCATCCTGTATTCGTTTCTTTCTGATTTTTTTTCTTATCCTTATCTAAGATAATTGCATCGAAGTATTCCTCCTTGCGTGCAATAGTGAGATTCCATATTAATAATTGCTCTCATTGCTTGTAGAATCGTTCAAATTTCCGAAGTTCTCTTGCGTTTTTTTGAAAATCGGGTATTTTCCTTCTTTAATTTTCAGCACTGCAGGGTAAAAATGTCAATTTGTTATTGAATGCCCTCCGCCGTGGTCATTATGAGTTCCGGCGATTCCCTTGCAAACATTATTGGGCGGCAATAATGCACTGACGGCCGTAGATTGTTTCATTGTACGGAAACATCAGATTTAAGCCGCAAAGGAACAACAGATGTCATAAATATATTTCCGTCTGATATTGTAGAGTCATTGGAAGATATCCTCTGCTTATAAATGCTTTGTCCGGATGATGTATCGCAGCCCCATTTACTGATTGAAGTCAGCTTCTCTTTAATCCTTTTTAAGTCGCAGTTGGCTTGCATCAGAAACAGATTTGGTAATTATGAAAGGGTTATGCTCCCATGCCTAAACGTACCTGTTACCTGAATACACATGAGATTTAGGTCGAATCACGCAATGATGATGTTATGCACCTGTTCAAATAACATGTGTGCCTACTTGTGGCGACCATAACTCAATATTGTAAAACTATTATTTTTCTGTGATTGGATGGTTGACTACATTTATATTTTAAGTGCGTACCTGCTAATCTAAAGAATAGTATATTTATGCAGGAACTGTACCTGAATTTACCAGGAGTGAACGCCATACAATTTCTGGAACAATGTCTGGAACAATGTCCAGCAGTCAAAGGATCAACTAGAAGCACCTGGTTTTTTGCTGAATTAGGTTAAGGAATAATCAAAGAAGATATTTTGAAAACATGGCAGATATGAAAAACTATACATTTTTTTATTACCATCAAAGTTAAAAAATAGTGAATAAATAGACACTTGGTAAATATACTGAAAAGATACATAAACCAGCGAAAAAACAAAATTACGATTAGTTACCTAGTTTTTTTATATTCTTCCTGAAACTGCACCAACTTTCATAAAAATTGTGTGTTTTTTAAAAACTGAAAATCGGTCAACTTTGAAGGGTTATATCTTCTAAGCTAAAAACCTCATTTTATATAAGGTAGCAAATTTTTAATCTTTGAACAATTTCCTATAAGATGAGTTTATTCAAAATATCGAAGCGCACATGAAATTTTTGATTTTTGTAACCTCATTTGTTCGAAGTGCGCCACTGTGCGTCGTCTAGCATTGTTTCCAAGCGAAGTACGCGTACATAAGTATATAGGAATATGTGATTGTGCATGAGTACTGAATGTGTGTGCGTGTGCATATATGAGAATGAAATAAAATATAACCAAGTTACTTACGAAATGAAAAAAGTTACTTTGCTGACACAAGGATGAGCTTCTAATTGCAACCCAGTGTGCAAAATAAATGTATGAGTACCAATACTTTCTGCTGATAGTAAAATTTGTAAGGTAACTCAAATATAAAGATACGTTAATATCGAACAACTAAATATAAACATAACATATTTGCAGTCAAAAACTATGTAACAATCTAATTAAAATGTGGTAAATGCTGACCTTTATAAAAATACATGCATATCGCGAAAAGGAATGTTCGAATAAATGATTCCCGAGACCCGGAATTTTTATGCCCGGGGTTTAGGTGATAAAAAAATATGAACTAATTTAAAAAACAGGAAAACTTCCAATAAACTAAAATGGTTGTTGTTCTTCAATATTTTCCAAGAATTTCAAGGAATATTTTATGTGTAAAGAAAACTGTAATTTTTAGTATGGTTAATGTAGCCTAATTATTTTGAATACAAATCGAATATATGTATATCAATTGGAACTCGAAGAAATAAAAACAAAGATATAAGTATAATTTCATAAAGTTATTAAATGCAAAGGTAATAAAGCTCCAGACCCTGAAACAAGTGCGAAATATATTTACTCCGGTAAATCTGACCTCATTATTCCGTCACATTAGGTTTATATTCTGTAGTACATCACAAATACATTTTTTTTCGCAAAAGTCGGTAAATCACCATTTGAATGCACTTTTCGGATTTTTTCATCCGTTTAAATTTTGACAGAATAAAAATATACCATTGTCTTCTAAGACCAGAGTTATATTTTCATAAAGTGTTTAAAGCTCTGAAACCCTAGCTGACCTCAGAATTGTTGCATCACTTTTTCATGAACTCCAAACCCAGACACGCAAACCTTTAAGTTTAGCAGCAATGGCGAGGAGTATTTCTGAGAACTTATTCGAATTAAGCGCACAAGAGACCTTTGGGAAAGTACACTTCAAAAAGTGGATCTAACAAGAAGAGTAATACTTTCTGATCTTTTAACGAGTTCTGTCCCAAGGTCGCAAAATGTCAGCCAGTAACATTATTTTCAATGATTTATTTTCCCATTTGAAATAAATTTTATTTGACAAATAAATATATTATATTATTATTTATATTAGGATAGAACGACATAGCAATTGCTCGAATAAAACTTCGGCTTTAAGCGAAGTCTATTGAAATTGATATTAAAATATTATATGTGAACTCTGATAAGAGTTCATCTTCAGGGCCCCCGCAGCCACTAAAGATTTTGAAAAGTGGAAAAATTGTAAATTTTAGTAAGTTTTAACCGATTATATTCAACTTAATGACAATTCTATACACATGGGGCTTTATATGGGGGCTATGACTAAAAATGGGTCTAGAGATTTTATTTTTTGACCGCTGGTTAATGGGTTCAATAAGCAACCATAAACAAAATTATTATCAATACGATAATCTGGACCTTACGTCCATTTAGGGCTGGACATGTACCAGTTATCACCAATTACTATACCGATCGTTCTATGCCCAAGTACCGAATTTCATCCAAATATATTTATATTGTGACCAGTAGTTTGATTTCTATGTATACATAACACAATGATCAGTATAAAAAAATGTGGGTCCAGGACAAGTATTTTTGAAAGTTACAGATAAAAGCACGATATCATTATACCCTGACCACAGACTGGTATATGGTTAAAAAATCGCATGCAACGTCACCCCATCCGAATTTAAATAGGGTAGAAGAGGAAGCATTGGGAATATAAAGCAGCGTTATTGCAGATCATTTTAGAATAAGTTGCATTAATAAATCATCGGCTTTGCGAGGATTTTTTGCGTTTTTATAGATGCCGAAAAAACCTCTTTTATTCTTTAGCTTATATCATAGAACCACACTTTCGGAAGCTCCCAGCTTTTACAGTAGTTATTGTCATTTTATATCTTGAAGACAGCTATCACGTGCGTAGCCACGGAAATGCCCATATATGCATGGATTAGTTTCAATGATTACGGCAACTGGAAAACGTATCAATAACTGTAATTGTTTAATTGTTTAAAATGTTTAAAATGTTGTTCGTAAAACCCCATCAGTCAGATTTTATTTCTTAGGAATGCTACTATAGTATATATGCTAGCGAAACCAGCTAACCTGAGGTGTGGCAAACGTGTCTCACGTGCCAACACTTCCAAAAATCTTTATTTTTTTACACCTTTAAAAAATTTTCAAAAACAAACTCTTCCTCTATTATTGAACAAGTGTTATCGGTAAAATAAATCAAGTGTTTTTTTACTCACAAATTAATTGAGGTATTATAAAATGTGCTTACATGCTACCTGAAAAATACAAAACAATTTATGTCCTCGATCACAACTGAAGTAAAACTGTTAAAATTGAAGATGATAGAAAACTGGACAGATAATTGACTATTATAATGTATGGACTTTCTCAATTTAAGAAAAGATCAGGGGTTGCGAGTGTGCCCCAATGGCAAATGCTTCCCCTTCCCTACAAATGTAATATATATTTATAACAAAAATAAATCTAAAAAATTTATTGGTTCAATATTTCAAGTACCTTGTTCAGATATCGTGAAAAAGCTCGATCTCCTGAATCATCCCGGATTGGTGGTATTTTAATGTTCCCGTACCATGCGATTTAAAAACAATCATCCGTCGGTGCCGCGTTATCCACTAATTAACTATAAGTATGTGTGTAGTTGTCACGACAAAATTCCAAGAGTTGTGCCACGAACTGCCACCTAATTCTGCCATATTCCCTAGAATAAGCCTACATTGAATATGTTCTGTATCCAAAACTAAAGAAATGGCTTGGTGGAAAGAGATTTAGCTCCAACGATGAAATAATTGATCCAACAAATGAAAAAAGGTGAAGTACATCCAATCTATAATCTTCGGTATTTGGTACATCGCAGAATTACCGTGAAGAACCCATTAAGCGCACTGGGCCACCTCAATGAATGTCAAAAATATGGCCACCCATAGGCATATTGCCAGCTACCTACCGTTACTGTAATATGCAGCGAGTTGCCCAATTCTAGCAATTCGAGAAATGACTAAACTACCAAGAAATGCAGTAACTGTGGTAAAAATCACACTGCGAATTATAGGGATTGCCCAATCTATGTTGTGGTTCAATTCATTTTAGATGATAATCGCCCTCCCTGAAAAAATAACCCTACCCAATAGCCACTATTCACTCAAGGCAATAATAACGCTCGATCATATTCGAACGTTTTAAGATGTTATGCAAATGTACCCTATGCAAATACACAACCCAACCCAGATGCGCTGCCAAAAGAAAATACCAAACTTAACCCAAATACTCAAACACCCAACACAACTTAAGTATTTAACAGAATTTAGTCCAAAATTTCAATTTTAGTCGCCTAGAGGCAACAATGGAAACTCTTATTCAAACTATTAATAATTTTACTGGCTCAATCACTAACATGATATAGGATATGATGAGAATGCAATCCATGTTGTTGCAAGCTATACTAAACAATCCATGAATAGTCCAAAAATAAGTTTCTGGAACGCAAACGGCATACGCTATATTAAAAACGAGCGGGATTAAAAGCATGTACTACAAAACTACGAAAACTATTGGAAACTCAGAGAAGTACATCATTAAATAGTTTCCTTAGGGAACCAGATAACACACCACATACTGACTACCCATTATGGCGTGATACAAAAAGTATTAAAAGAACCATCATGATTAAGCCTCCATTGCGAAACTGGGCAAGAACTGACACTGAAAAATTGATCTGTTCGCAGAACAATGTCAAGTTCTATAGTGGAGTTGCCTTCAATAATACCACAGCAAGAAACAAATGCTCCACTTGAAATGCGAGAGGTCAAAAAGGCAATAATTGATTTAAATCCAAATAAAGCACCAGGGATCTTAAAAATCAGTAATATAATGCTTATAGAACTACCTAGTATATATTTAAGAATAATTCTCTATATTTTCAATGTTATCTTGCGCCTTGAATATTATCCCCTAGAATGGAAAGTTTCACTCGTAGCAATGATACCTAAGCCATGCAAAGATAATACGAAAGTCGGATCATATAAACCAATCAGTTTCTTATAAAATACATCAAAACTTTTCGAAGGACTGCTAATGAATAAATAAACCCTAGCTATTAATGAGAACAACATTATACCGATTCATCAGTTTGGCTATAGGAAGAAACACAGCACCACTGAGCAAGACCGTAGGGTTGAAAGGCCTTTGAGGAGAAAAGTATTGTTCCGCTCCTTTTATTGATGACTCACAAAGTCTGGCATGAGGTTTTGATCCATAAAATTAAACATATGTTAGAGAGAACAACTGCAGAAGTCCACCACAAGATATACAAGCCGAAGTCCCACAGAGGAGCATTCTGGGGCCATTATTATATTCACTCTACACATCTGATTTACCAACAAATGTTAACACACCCACATCGACTTTTGCTGATGATACGGCAATCTGATACGGCAATGAGAATCCATCAATTGCATTTCGATTTCTGCAAACCCACATTTCCCAACTAGAAGATTGCCTGGAGAAAATCAAAGTTAATGAGCAGAAAAACATCCATATCACTTTCACCCTAAGAACGGAAACGTGCCCGCAGATACAAATTAATAATCATAACCTACCCCAACACACGAACGTATAATTTCTCGGCATTCACTTTGACCGCCGCACAGTGGACCATTTTACGAGAGGGCGGTCAAAAATCAATATCTTTTGATTGGATTGGAATGTTGATATGCGGTTTTTTTTTTTGTTTGGTAGGTGAGACTTTAGCCTTTAAGTTTTGTTATAAAACGTAATTCTCAACCGAAAATAAAAAAGTTACGGAGGGTTTAAAATACATTTTCATTTGTAGTTGAATTTTAGTACAAAAGTGAAGTGTTAAAAGGTAAAAAAAGGTTTTTTTTTAATATAATGTCTTATTTTTTCAGTTAATTTTACAGCTAATACTTTTTAACAATTTTTTAAGTTAATTTTTTCAGAAAGTGCCAAACTTTGGCCCCGTAAAATTTTTAGTCCTAATGTGCACAAGGGCCAAAGGAAGTTTTTTTTTTTAAAGATACCGAGTTAAAATATAATTTATTAAGCAGCGAACGTAAAAGTTACCTTATATTGGTTCAAGATAGAGAAGTTTCAATGAAAAACTCGCATGTTTTTGCTTTAGTTAAATTTTTTTTTATTGTCTTTTAAATATTTCTATATTAATTTTTATGGTAAATTTATGAAATATAACAATTTTGACTGTAGATTTACAAAATATATAAATTTTTAAATCAAGAAAATTTTTTAACTATATAAAAAAAAGTGTAGCTTATTGTTAGTGTAATGAAAAAGTACTTTAAATCAACCAATTTTAGGCAAAATTTTTACTAAATAGCCTTGATTTTCATCTTCTAGAAGTTGTTTAGCTTCTTCGTCTAATTCAATAGAGGTAGTTTTCCATTTTTGACGAATGTTGGACATATATGGATCTGAAGTGCACAACAAAATAGTGATAAGGACTTCATTAG
The DNA here is from genome assembly GCA_963682025.1 of Cordilura impudica. NCBI lineage: Eukaryota > Metazoa > Arthropoda > Insecta > Diptera > Scathophagidae > Cordilura > Cordilura impudica. The sequence goes on from OY821521.1 coordinate 127,545,646, forward strand.
TACAACATCTGGACATTTTCCTTGTGTTGTGCTCGCGAAAGAATCTGTAGTCTTTGTTCCTTTTTTCTTGCGCTTCTTCAGATAGATCTCCTATTGGTAGCATATTGTTTTGAATTATTTGTTCCCCATGGTAAAAATTTTATGAAGATGGCATATATCTCCAAGAGTATTTTTCATTATAAAGTATAGCTGTTTTATTGGCGTACTCTCCAAATTTTTTTGCATTTATCTTTCTGTTGCATGCTAGAACTTGTAATATGATCTACACCTGTGATAGATGCTGCAGTTTCCGGATCGGAAAAAAATCTCCTTGCAGTATTTCCATCACTTGTGTTTCCTTCGCCTTGTTTTGGTTGGTCGATTACGAGGCCTAGCTCTAGATATTTTTGTTGAATTTGTTTTTTTTTTGCTTTCTTTTTTCTTCATTTTCTTTGTTTTTTCTCACTGTTTCGCCTAACGGACCAAATTCCAAATTATAACCCAATTTAAGAATATGCTCCATGAAACGAATTCTAGCATGAGTAGGGGACATTCCAAATTCGCAGGCTTACTTAAAACTATCGTCTTCTGGTGGGAGTTGGCTTAATTGACTTGATGTATTTTGGCATATAATGCAGCTTGACGCTGACTTTGTTCCAGTTAAAGCTTGTGCAACTTTTCCGTCAATCATTGTGAGACACATTTTAAAACGTACTTCAATGTCTTGGTCATCAAATTTAAATATTACTGGTTGAAGTTCCTTAATTTGATCTTTTATTTTTTGAACTTCTTCAGTTATGACATCTTTGGTTTCCTTTTTGAATGGAAATTTTATTGGTCTGCAATACTTTGTTGAAGAAGGAATTTCATTTTTCCATATATCAATTTCTGTTGCTCTACTAGTTGACGGCTCTAAGACGCTATACCTTTTTGTTAAGTGCAATGGAACGAAAGATATCATAAGTAAATTAGCATCTGATTAATTTTCGGCATTATATTGCTTGTATTGTTTCTGACCAGAAGATCCATCACATCCCCATTTAGAAATTAAAGTAATGCTGCCATTACCAATTTTTTTTAAATGATCAGTATCAAGCGTATTTAGCAATCGTTCTGCAGTATGTTCAAGGAGATCTTGCAATTTTATTTCTGCTGATGTTGAAGTGATACTAATAGCAGATTGTGAAGGTAAGCATTCTTTTTTGGCAGAAACTAAATCTCGATACTCTGGAAAAATCCCACAATTCTTTTCATTGGTTCGCTTCCGCAATTCCTTATATTGATTTTTGGTCAATTTCAAATCCAAAAATAGGGCGAACGCTTCTTCCGGCGTAAGTGTCTTATCTTCAATTGGTGTAGGAATGCTTTTCAAAATCCTCTTTGTGCGCCTTGGGCTCGCTTCTACTATTTTTTCAATTATTTCAATTTTATTTTGGGTTGGTTGAATTTGGTGCAAAAATGAATCCTTAATAATTCTTTGAGAAATTTCTTTATTGATATTCTCCAGCTTGCGCCTTCGAGATCTTTCACTAAATCCGTCAATTGGTTTTGCTGGTCGACCGTTTTTCCACTTTCGTTGGCAGTCGTAGATGCACTCTCAAAAATAAGTTCCTTTATTAACCTGTCTTGGTAACGTTTGTACATATTTGCCTTGCTATGAGAGCATTCAATGTACCGTCTTTTCAAATTCGATGCAAAATTAGTAATTTTTCCTTTGTGCATTTCAATGTCTTCTAGGTTACAATTCTTAAAGAAGTCGTTGCTCACTAAGTGCAAAATTACATCGTCTACATCATTTCGTTGAAAATAGATATATGCCAGATCTCTGTAACAGTACTTAGCCATTGCACAAATTGTAATGAATAATAACTATGGAAACATTATTATAAATACTATTTCTTGCAATTATGTAAAATAAAAATTTGTATCTTTTATTACCATTTTTAGAAGCATAAAAAACCCACACCCTAACCCCTTTTAAAAGGTGAAGCATACCTGCTCATATCTTAAAGGGCTATGTCGCAATAATTTTTTTTTACCATTTACCTGTTATTTCAATTGTTTCCCATTTTGTCAGGTATGTAAACTACATAACTCTAATTCAGACTATTAATGTTTTTGAAAGATACCTATGTAAATATACCTGTAACAATTAAGCGCATTATATCTCAACCCTTTTTTAAAAGTATATAACAACTCCTGACAACTCTACCGACACGCAAAAAATACACCGCGGTGCACCGGTACGACCAACTTTTGTATTCATAACACTCAGACGGACGGACGGACATCGTTTAATCGACTCAGAAAGTGTTTTTGAGTCGATCCGTATAATAAAAGATGGATAAAGGTCCAATATTTTTGGCAATTACAAACATCACCTCAAACTTAATATATCCTAACCACTTAGTGGACAACTTTTGTATTAATAAATTTTGCAGAAAATATCTAACCTTGGGTCAGAAAAATTGTTCTGGTGCACACGGGCGGAAACTGGCGGGTGCATAATAGGGCATAGAGGTATAGGGGAGGGTTCGGACTATAGAAGACTGCAAGTTTTTTTCTGACTGCTTTTGACTGGCAGGAGTTATGCTCTATTAAGTAGGAGATTTACGGAAAATTTGGACCTTTTTTAAAAATTTTTTTTTTTTAAATTTCGGAATGACTCAGTGATTTTATATTTTTAACATTAATAGTATGGAAGCCACAAAATTACACAAAATTTATTTCACTTCAAAATCTTTTAAATCAAAAAAGTTACAGTCATTCAAAAATAAAAATTTACAAAGAAATTTTTAATTTTAGCAAAATACTGAGAAAGCCCATTTTCGAAGACCCTGTTCGCTGTGATATAGTTGATATAGAGTCGCAATTTTTTGGCTCCCGAGGTTTACTAGTATTTACTTTCAAATAAATAACATAACTTTAAAATCGGTAACAAAAAAAAAATGATTTTTGGCCGCCTTCTCAAAATATGGTCCACTGTGCGCCGCCTCACTCGAAAAATACATATAGACGCAAAACATAGCCAGATGAAATTAAAAACTTCACAACTTACATGTCTTATGAGCAGAAACTCAAAACTTAGCTTAGATTGTAAATGACTACTTTGCAACTGTATTATAATACCCCTGGTATGGCAAAAACTCTAAATGTTCCTTTGGTCAAAGATGAAATTATGAGACACAGTGTTAAATATTTGCATAAACTTGAAACTCATCCGAACATGCTTGCCCGAAATCTACTCAACAACTGTGACCACCTACGCCTTAGAAGGTTGGACACAGCCGCTCTGATACGCTGAGGCGCATGACCTTGAAAACATATTTTTTTATACTTCAAAGAGCAATTAAATTTTTGTCTGGCACTGGCTGGACTTTATAATCAGAATTAGTTTTAGAGTTGAATAATTATTGTTAGTTCACATACAAATATGTGATGATTTCATAAATTAAATAACGTGAAAAAAAACAAATGCCCATTTTGAGGTCGTTGCGAAATACTATTATTTTGAAGGGATAGAAATTGGAGCAACGTTGGACAAAGTGTATTGAGTTATATCGAGATGTTGAAATATATATATATATATATATATATATATATATATTGCTTTATTTATCCACCTTCGCAGCATTGATGTCCCTTATAATTTTTAACACAAAAAAGCATAGTGTTTCCTTAATTTTTAATATAAGCCAATGTTTTTATACCCTCCATACCACTGTGCAAAGGGTATGTATCAGTTTTTCATTCCGTTTGTTTTAAATAGAAAAATATATTTGCGACCCCATAAAGTACATATTCTTGATCCTTATAACAACTCGCGTTTATATAGCCTGTTTGTACGTTTATCCGTCTGTCTGTCCTTCCATCTGTCCGTCTGCCTGTTGAAATCATTCACAAAATAAACCATTTACCTGGTTAAATATTTTTTTCACTACTTCGAACATATTGCTAGTGTTAACGGAGTATTTGTGCCAACATATGACCTTAAATATGGAGACACCTCTTAAAAATCATTGTGTTTGTTGTAATAATTTGGAACTAAGTTGATCGAATTGTTTACTTTTTCAAATATGTTGTTTACATTTGTTATAAATAGTGCAATATTAATGTTATCATAAAACCCAGGTGGAAAGTACCAACGATTTGGTATAGCCCAATTTAACACTCTTACTTGTTTTTGTTGTATATGATTTTTTTTTATATTAACATTTCAACATTAACAAAAAAATGTAGTTTAGTACGATTTTTGTTTTTTTCTTTTTTTTATCAAAATATGTATTCATGAAATATAACATAAGCATACAAATAGTACTGTCAATTACCGGCAGTTTACCTTAATGAATATCGGGAGACTTTTTTTTATATGTGTGCAATGACTAACATTGGTCTACACCATTTGTTTTTGAAACTATTAGTTTACGAATATTAAAATATAAAAATAGATACAATAATCTGGATTTTATGTAAATTAATATGCATTACACGCACCGCTTTTCACCAACTTCTGGTTATATACCAAAGTTGACGTAAATACATTTTTAATTTGTATTACAAACTTTACAACTTTTGAAAAGTTTTCTCTCTCCTTTAGCCCTATGGTCAAAAATTTAAATCCTGAATGCAAATTATCTTTTCACATTAAATCTTTTTATAAATTAAACTAAACTCTGACATTGTAAACGCACCTTTACGTTTTCATGTAAAACTAATTTCCTGTTATAGACGCCATAAAGCTATGCCCGTGAAGCGAGGAATGACTTTATATAAACCTGGTATTAACAACACCTTTGTACATTAGTCACTTATTTAACAAAAATTATTAAACAGAATAATTTTGCAAATATTTGCTTTCATGAAATATGAATTCGAAAAAAATTGACATTTTTACTGTATCCTTACGGAATTGACCAGTCTTCGAAATTTTAGTTGTTCACGTTGTTACGCCAAAAAAAAAAAATCAGTGATGGGCTTCTAATATTTATGAATGTATTCGCACTCTAAAAAAAATATTATGAAAAGAAAATTATTGTCATATATGTACAATACCTAAAAAATATTACCATTGCGAATGAATTAACAAATTAATAGCTACTGATTGGAGGCTAAAACCTTTTAAACGACTAATTTCAATGATAATTCCATGCTTTATTTAGTTAACAGCATGCGATTCACACATCTCAATATACGAATATTGATATAAGCTTCCTTCTTTTGTTTTAAATAATGTTTCAGAAGAATTGTGAAACATAGATTGCGTATTGGGAAGTATTATTTGTTGGAAGCGTTTATGTGGTTTGCTGTTGTAAATACAGCTGAAACTAAATTGTATCAACAACATCCGAAGCAACAGCAAGGAAACACACACTGGGGGAAATTTATAATCAAAGCAATCAATGTTTGGACATTTTTAATACTTTTGTTTTATCCCTTTGAGTGTTTGTCAAGAGTCTTCTAGTAAGTAAAACTTTCTCGCTGGCAAAAGTTCAACAACACACAAAGCTCTCTAGAGATTTTTTAGTCGCTATAACGACGACAATGAGGATAATGATTAAGCTTTAAAATGAGCACAAATTGAAATTTATGTGTGTAAAATTTTAAAACAAGAAAGACAAACTCCATTTAACATCAACTATGTGAGACACATTGGGATTTTCACTGACCCCTTACTTAATGCCATTACGCATTTCAATTAGACCGCTGAGTCGTTACTTGCAACTAACAGTATTATTGTCCTTCAATATAATTGTACTAACAATCTTACCACAACAATTTAGGGGATTATATGTCAGGGCTTACATACAATTTACATTATCAATTGAATATCATTTACACATAATTTGCATTTGCAACATACAATTGCGATAACAACGCGGAACATTGTAACATGAGCATATGCTCATGCATATGTATGTGCAATACGTGTACGTTATATATTTGACTATAACACAATTCATTATAATGTGCTCAATATAAACAGACAGCTGACAACCTCATTGACGTGACGAGTGCTGTGAAAAACCAAGGCTGCAAGTAGTGTTAACAAGTCTATGATTATGTGAAATAATTATTTTTCAAAAATTTCTAATTCAAAACAAAACAAAAAAGTTATAATCGGTCTGGACCGACAATACGATACCATATACCATGAGTTTCCAAGTAATTGGATATAGAAAATAAGCATAAACCAAATTTGAGTGAAGTTGATATGAGATTGTATTTGTATTTTGTGATAGATTTAAGTAAAGATCGACTGGTTAATAACTGTAATATATACACTGGAGTGGTCCTACGTTATATGGACATTTTTCAAATTGCGATTTTGGGGATAGGTGGCCTCCAGTTTGTTACCTTTCAATATAAAACTAATAAATGTGAAATTTGGGGACAATCCGATAAAGAAAAGTAGCGCCGGAAATCGATTGAAAATTTCAAGTGTGTTTATATGGGGAAATATGACTTTTTTTTTTTTTAATTAATCAACACTCAGGGGATGCCCCCTACAGATGCAGTGCATTGTGTTGATCTCAGGAAAATAGGTTAAGGAGGAAAGAGGAAGTAGTGTGTTCATTTTTTTTTTGCAACGACAGACCAAAGCCTCTGGTGGGAATCGAACCCACGACCCCTCGCATGATAGGCGAGCACGCTACCTACTCACCTACCGGGGCGAGATTTTACGAAAATTTCGTTCTGTAGTTTAATTTTTCCGGAAAGTTGTTGTAAGAATCGGGATCAGCAATAAATTATCTTTTCAAAAAGCTATAAAAATTCAAAATCGAATACAAATTTGCCAAGAAGTAGCAAATGCCCAAACCACTTTTGTGCAAAAAAAAACTAGGTCATGAAATTTGAAAGCATTTTTTCAACTTTGAGAAGTTGATTAAGGCCATAATTTTTTTTGTCTCTATACTTATAAGTAATCAGATATGAAATATTATTCTAGTACCACGTTGTTAACCTATTGCGCATTGAGACCGAAAATGGGAAATTTTTTGATAAAATTTTGAAAAGTCCTTTTTCAAGTTTTAAAAATTTTCTTAAACAAAAGTTTTATTAAAGTTTTTTAAAGTTTTATTAAATACATGTCAGAGATTAACTGTGTGAATTTGTAGGTAAATCCCTATGCCAGAATTTTTTTGACAAGGATTTTTGCGGATTTCGAGAAAAATTAGATTTTTGTCAAATATTCTGTATATGTAATCTTTCTTAATTTTTTATATCAAAAATTAATCAGTTCTCTACTTTTAAATGCTATATTTTACCTTTGTATCCTAGGGTTTCGGAAAAAATAATATGACCCCATTAACCCTTTTGGAATTGGGGTCACATATGACCCCAAGCTAATGAAAAACAATTTATTCAAAAAATTCAAATATTTTGCAAACATTGTTGAATTTTTAAAAGCGTGACTTAAAATATTATAACCAAATATGTATAACTTCCGTTCCAGAATTAGGAATAAGTTCGAGAACGCTAACCCATTATTTGCCAAGGCCAGCTTTTATTTTTAAGATATTTCTAAATAAAGATTACTGAAAACGAGTTTTTCTATTAAACTCGATGAAACCACTTTGTAGAATGTAAGAAATATAATTCGATTAATTTTTATTTTTATATAACCCTTCAGTGCTCTGGATTCATAATTGTCGATTGTGATTTATCTCTGTCTGCTTATTGCTCGCGAATGTAAATTTAAACAACTATCTATATGTTTCCAAAAAATATAAGAACATTTTTGAAGCTGCCCGTAGATTGGTAAAGGGTACAAACATTCGAAAAAAAAAACAAAAGTTAGGCAATAATGACAGATATGTTAACTATACTGTCTCAAATTATGAATTCTTTCCCGTTAAGGCTCAAACCATGCGTATTTAAGATATTAAAATTACTCTTTGTGATATATATTACTTATCAGAACAGCTGAATGAAACGTATAATGCAAACGTATCATATTATATTCATAACTTGCATGAATTCAAATCACCACTCTTTGAGTTTTCGGAATAAATTAGAACTTTCATTAATCTGGAGATCCTAGATTTATTTACATTATATCTACATTACATTATATCTTTATTTATTGACACAGCTTCCTTGAATTTACACAATGCCATCTTTAAAACCACAACAACACAGATGCCAACTTACTGCTTTTCAAATCAAAAGAATTTTTTATCTAGTGCCAATAAAAAATTAAGTCTATTCTTGTTAGCAAAAGTTTTTTTCGGAATGTGTAAAGTTGTACGTATGCGTTTATGCGTTATGCGTTTTATCACTCTGGGCATTTAGCTTTGTCGGACAAAAAAATTTAAAACTTTGGCGGGGAACATAAAATCCCTTATACCTCGAAAAATAATTATATATCAGATTAAAAACACCATTTTCAGAAACGGCCTCGAACATGTTCTGATCCCACAAATCACCAGCTTTTTTTTAATTATGCCTTTAACTTTACGCTGCCGAATCAATAGAAAAAAAAAAGTTGTGTTCCATAATTTTTGTTTGAACAACTAGTAAAAATTACTAAACTGAATTGTTTTGTATGGACTGGCTGCATAAAAATTTTAGTTCATTTCTTTTTGAGCCATTTTTTATTTTTATACCCTCCACTCCAGTGTGCAGAGGGTATATATAAGTTTGTCATTCCGTTTGTAATAATTAGAAAAAAAATTTTGGACCCCTTAAAATATATATATATGTAATCCTTATAACAACCGGAGTTGATATAGCGATGTCCGTCTGTCCGTCTGTGGAAATCACGATGACGACATCAATCGGGCAGCTAGGGTGCTCATTGACATAAAAAATGATTCATTAACATCCTGAAAAGTTTGCCATTTAAAATCGTCCAAGTCGGTCGATTAGGGCCCGAGATTTGAATGAAGAACTAAAAAAAAGTCTTGAAAAAATATAATTTTCTATGTTGTTCTTGTCACGATCACGCCCTGAATAGTGCAGCTACAGTGATCATTTTTATTGGGAATGATTCACCAAATTCGTGGGAAGATTTCTGTTTCAAAAATAATTAAAATCGGTGGAAAAGGTCCAGGGAAATCTCTGAAAAAGTAAAAAAAAAATTAAAAATATGATGTTTCTATATTGTTCTTGTTGTTATTCAAAATGTTGTGTTGTCGTCATAGCTGCACTTGTTGTTTTTGTGGTCGTTGTGGTAATAATATAATAAAAACTAACCCTATATACATTTTTTTTTTAACTCTGGTAGAAAAATTTAAAAGTTTCCATTGTTTTGGCATCACTCTAAAAATTTGTTAGATCATTATTACCACGAGCCTGCCTGCAAAATTTCAGATCGAATGGCTCACGCAAAATTGGTTAAAATCGATCCAAATTTTTTTCGACAAGCAGACACTACGAGTTAATATAAAGGGAGTAAAAATTCACCAACATCTATAGCAAATAATGCTAAAATACCTAGTTTTTAATAAAAAAAAAAACAATGTAAATATAGGAAAAAAAAACTTTATGTATAAATTTATTTATAAATTTATATAAACATATTAAATAATACAAATAATATACATATATTATATATGTATATCCATAACAACTGCATGTTAGAAATAAGTCGGTATATTATTTTATTTACACAAAATTCTGCAATATTTTGTTGTGGGGAAAATACATTTCTTTTGCATTAACAGAGTGTCACTTCATTTTGCTCAGCGTGACTATGCCACAGTAGATGACGCCACAATTTTTGTTTGTTCTAATTAGCTTTGCAATAGTTATTTCTATTTTAATATGAATGTTAATATTTTCAACTGGGTATCATGCAGAACAATGTTAAGAGTATACACGGGCTGGTCTTTTATTTCATACGTATTTTCATTATTCTTTTACAAATATGAACATAAGTTTGGCATATTAACTTTTTGTTGTCTTTACAAAATAGAGTTACCGAGTTCATCAACGAGTTTTTTGCTTTCAAAACAGTTCTACATAGTTATATAGAATTATTATTCTGCTTTACCTACAAAATATCTGATTGCGATTACATCTAATTGCACTTTTTAAATTTTCCATTCAAATTTAAGAAAATATCAAATCTAAAAACTTTAATTAAAAATTTCCAATTATAAATTACAATAATTGAATTTCAGAAAATATATCAAAACGTCGGAAATTATAATTTTAAATTTAGAAGACATCAATTGCATCTTTAATATATAAATTTTATTCGTTAAACACAAATTGAAATTCCAAAAAAAAAAAAAAACAGCAAATACCTATGTTTACATTTAAAAAATTTTTACATTTAAAAAAAATCTTGACATTCAGGAGAAATTAATAGCTTTTCAGTACCGCGATTCAGTAAAAAAAGAAAATTGCAAAATTATCAGTAAAATTTTTAAACGATATTCGCTATTGTTAAAGTCAGCTGTTGTTGTTATCTAAACGACAACCATTTTTGTGTTGTTTATTCAATCGCTACAAACTTAAATTTTTAGGTTGAAATGTCGTCATACATAAATAAAAACCATAAAATAGTGAAAATATTTTGCTTTAATTAAAAAACTTTTTTATATAAATAAAAAAACTAAATAGCATATTCAATTCATTATTTTATTTTCAAATAAATACACAGAAATATTAGTAAAAAAAATAAAGTAATTTGTTTTTTTTTTCTATTCTTCTTTGTGTTTTCGCTTATTTTGACAGAGATGCCACTCGTTTACAATTTAAATAAATAGAAAAATAGATTTGTCGACTGTCGTTAAGATGTATGTACTTAGTGAATCACTTAATCCTTAGTGCAAACAACAATAGCTGTCGATATATTTTGCGATTGTCGGATCGTTCAAATTTACAGAATCACACTATAGAAAACATTAATTTAAATTCAATGAATTTTAGAAAACGTCAAATGAATTTAAGAATTGCGAACATAAAAACTGTTACATAAATAAACGCAATTTGACGAGAATGTTATTTTTTATATATAAATTTTCACAATTTTTTTTGGATGAGAAGTTTTGAAGTTTTTCAGAAAATAAAGAGAACAAATTATTTTATTTAAAATGTTTGGGACATTTGGTTTTTTGCGTTTGGCATCCCTAATTTGAATATTTATTATTATAAATTTATTCTCTATGTTTTCCAAATATGGCAATATTTTAATAAAAAAAATTGAGAGAGTTTTTTTTGGTTATTACTTTCTTACTCCATCCGACCTATATGGCCGCAATGAAGAAATATTTGGCCTGTTAAAAGAAACTATACAGCCATCTCCAATTAGCACGATTTAGTGCATATAGCCACCCTACACAACCATTACCTTTGCAATGGAGGTTAGAGCGAGCTATTTAATTAGCAAAAACTAAATTAAACGAGAAGTTATGTCATATAACCGGAAACGCTGCATATAGGTATATAACATAAATGCATGCCGATCAGCAACCACGATGAAAAGACGAAAACCAACCCAAAGAATTCGCTGAAATAATTTGGTATTAAGTTTAACAAATTGTTTACTTTTTCATTTACATTTATTATCAAGACTCAAACCGAGGTGGAGGATATCAAAGATTCGGCACAGCCGAATTTAACACTCTTACTTGTTCATAAAGTATTTAGAAGTTATCAGAACTGCAACGGAATTTATCGTCTGTTGTTTGTTTTATTTGTTTCCTTTAAATGAAATTGATATTTTGTTTGTGACGGGTGTAAAGTGTAAGAAAATTAACAAATCGAAATGAAAGAAATAAATTAATTTACTATAAGTTTAGATGAATTAAGAACATATTGTTTGGAAAAAGGTCGGCAGTAAACTGCTTTATGTAAATGATCAGAAAATGATTTAAACAAAGAAATCATCTTATAAAGACACTACAAAGTAAGAGTGTTGGAGAAGCACATGCCTGAAGGAAAAATCAAAAGGAGTCTTAGTTATTTAATCATTCGTTTCATTTCCAAAATCTGCCCTGGATGTTATTGAAGCGTTCCAACTGGAAAGAATATGGACCAATTTTGATATCTCTAGAGATACGGAAAATCCGAGACCATTTTATACCGCTTATATCATAGAAGAGAGCTTTTCCCAATGTGTATTTTCGCCGATGAAGTCCATAGTTAGCAAAACAGAAAAAAAAATTTTTAAGAATTCGTGTGATAGCAGGCAATTTTTTTTTAATCGCTGCTAGAAGAAAGAACTTTTAATAGCAATAAAAAATTACGTGATTTAAACATGAATTTTTTTCCTTGAAAGCTTTTCTATAATTAATATTTGCAATATTTTTTGTCCTTCTGATAATCAAGAGTCAAAGTTCATATGAGCACATGCTGCAGTACATCAAGGACAACATACTCAATATGAAACCGAACATATTCGTCTCAGATAACGAACTTCAAAACTATCTTTACTAATGCGCGATTAGTTGGATTGTAACAGATTTAGAATTTTTTAATATGGTTGTTTACAGAGTACGTCAAATTTTATTGTCTAATAGATATCTAACTTCATATAATAATTTATTTCTCAAATACAAAAACAAACAAAAAATAAGATAAAACCAACATAAGCAGGCTACATTAACATACATTTTGTTTACAATTATGCTCAAAGCAGGAGCATGACAAAAAGTTATTTAATAATTCATTTCAATTAAATTTTTATGCTGACGTATATTTCATGGTCTGCTATGTGTGGCTAATTATCAGACTCGATTCCCGCTGAAATACTTCACGGGGGATACCTATGTTTGAAATAATAGTCAATTATCGATAACTAATTTAGCATGCCTAAAACAAGCTGGTGAGATAAATTACTTATTCCGTTCCTTCTTCTTTCTAAGCTGACAATCAACGTGATAAGTTTTAAATTCATTAAAAAAAGTAAGAAAATTATAGACGGTCTAGACCGACTATACGATACCGTATACCATGGTTTAGAAACCCTATCCCTTCGGTCCAACTAATTGGATGTAGAAAATAAGCACAAACCAAATTTGAGTGGCATTGTTATTAATATGTTTGGCTGCAGATATGAAGAAGTTCATATCGGGTACTATATTTATATGGGGACTAGGCCGAAAAATGGACTGACCCTGACCATATTTGGTGAAGTCACTTATATTTTGAAAAAATATATACAAACCAAATTTGAGAAAAATCTGTGCAATATTTTTGTGTTTTGACAGATTTAAGTGAAGATCGGGAAGCAGCTCTATATGGTGCCTATGACTAAGAATTGTCCTATAGGGATTCTTTTTGGACTACTGATTAATGGGCATAATAAACACATACAAACCCAATTTGACTGAGATCAATTATCCGATTCAATTTACGCCGATTTCATAGGGTTCATTTGTATGGGGACTAGGTCTGAGCATGGACCGGATTTCACCAATTTCAACAGCGTTCATCCTATGGTTACAAACAGCAGCACAAAGTCATTATACCCAAACCACATAGTGGTATAGGGTATAACAAATTTCATTAGCTTGAATCGTGGTTTCACCTTAATCCTTTTCATCAAATATTTTTATGAAAGATTTTTTTAAATATTATGAAGTAATAAGTGAATTTTAGGGATTTAAGAATGGATTCAATTTCCGACTAAAATCATTCATTTGAGATTTAAAGAAGTAATACAGCCAACTTCAATTCAATATAAAATCGATCCACATAATTTAACATATTGTATTGTACCAACTGATCAGCACCCAAATTAAGCCTCATCAAATTTTGCTTTATGCGATGATTTTGAAGTTCAATATTTTGATGACTCCTATGCTGAATAGTATCAAGAAGTCAGACTAAAAAGGCATAGTTCACCGGTAAAAACTTAATCTCTTTATACAAAATATGACAAAAATATCTATGCGATAAAATTGGCGTTATACAATTGTGGCGCACTGTACATTTATTTCAATGAATGTTATAGTACCCATCTTCGGAAAGTTATATCAGTTATTTAGTAGCAATCAACTAACGCCATCAATTAAATAATGATAAGTATAAATTTTAACATAACTAACATAATATCTTTCTTTTGTATAACGCTGTTGATTTACATTTTTACATTAATGTAGAGTGAGTTACATATTTAATTTTTTGTATAAAGTATTGATAATGTTTATGTTGCCAGTTTATACTTTTATATTGTAAAATGTATGGATAAAACCATATATCTTCGTGCAAAAAACACACATGTTTTTTTTTTTGTTACAATTTAACACATCTCGCACCAAGCCCCAAAATCGCAATTCACTCATTCGGGCTAAATTTTTTTTTCCCTGAAAACATTCTGTATAGGTCCACTTATTGCATATTTGAAAACATAGGTTTTCAGTAATTTTTTTCTTTCTGTATTATTTCAGACGAATTAATTCAGCTACTTTTAAAAAGAGATGAAAGATGTCAGGGGAAAAACTTAGTGATAAAGAGATAAGTTAAACTTTGAATGCTGATCTCTCTGATGTGTCAGTTTTTGGTGGCATAAAAGATGATGATGATGTTGATAGAGACAGGGATTACATTCCTTCTAGTAGTGATGAAGAGTCAGACGTAGAAGTTGTTCCATTCACTTCAAAGAGTGTGGACCAAATAATATGCATCACAGTACCACCTCCATCTGCGTGCGATGATTCTCAAGATAATATGGTAACAGCCAGACAATATGGTAACAGCTAGACAATCCTCACGTTCTGCTAAACCGTCAATATCTCGTTCATTCAACATCCTTCTACCAGATTTTAGTTCAACGCCATCAATATATCGTGTTCTTAAGGAGCAAGTGGATGACCCGGACCATATTTTTGAGGAAAATAATATAAATCTGGATGTATCAGAAACAGTTTTTGAGTCAATATGGCAGTCAGTAGAAGGGGAAAGAACGACATTTGCAGACGTAATACTTGGAAGCACCGGAGTTCCACCTGATATCTGCACGAAATTACATCAGAAGGGGAATGCTTCAATCATTTAATAGACGATGAAATAATTGGCCTATTGGCCTACTAAAAATTAAAAATTAAACATTAAACATTAAAAACTAAAAATTAAAAATTAAATATTAAAAATTAAAAACTAACAAGAGTGCTAAATTCGGCTATGCCGAATCTTTGATACCCTCCACCTAGGTTTTACGTTTACATTAATATCTGGACTTCTTGCACTATTTGTAACAAATGTAAATAAAATATTTGAAAATGTAAACAATTTGATAAACCTATTACTGAATTATTACAACAAATGCGCCGAATTTTCAGCATTTATAGAGGTGTCTACATATTTTAGGTCATAAATTGGCACAATGACACCCGATTTATCCCATTGAATACTAACCTGATCCAGATAATTACAAACAATATTAAGTTTAACCAGGTAAATGGTTTATTTTGAAATTTTCTTTTTAATTAAGATGCATTTTATTTTTTACAATCCTTTTCAATTTTCCAAAACTATTAGTATAGGCACATTTGTGAGTCCGC
The DNA here is from genome assembly GCA_963682025.1 of Cordilura impudica. Classification (NCBI taxonomy): domain Eukaryota; kingdom Metazoa; phylum Arthropoda; class Insecta; order Diptera; family Scathophagidae; genus Cordilura; species Cordilura impudica. The sequence goes on from OY821521.1 coordinate 127,561,080, forward strand.
ATAGATCAACTTTCAACTCTTACTTGATTTTATTGTATTAAATGTATCTTTGTGCCTTTAAATTAATTAAAATAATTAAGGTGAAAATATTTAACAAATTGTTTTTTTTTTAGTTAATATCTGAACATTTTACTGATACAAGGCAAAACTAAAACTGCCAAAAATTTCAGTCAAAACTATTTTGAATGTATTTGTTAAATATCGCATAATTTTTTCCAATTTTAATCTTTAAAGTCTTTTTTAAGTCTGGTAATAACTCTATAATATGAAGGAAGTAAATATGTGGTTTCTTTAATAACAATGACAAGTATAAAACACTTTTTTGTGCATTACATTAAAATATTATAAATTTGAACATAACTAATTTTAGATATATAATTAATTTTAGAAAAATGTCCGATTCGTTTTTCGATGATGCTGAAACACATCAACAGAAAACAACGATTTTGCTTCTGTTAGTTTTTGAGACGAGGAGCTAATGGATGGCTGGAACAGGTCAAAGATGACGACTATAAAGGCAGATGCAAGGCTTGTGAAAAAATATTAAAATGCGATAAATCAGATCTAAGTATACATGCTAATAACCACTGTTATAAAAAATCTTTTAAAACCAAGAACAAATATTCTGTTTGAGTTATAACATCTCATTTGCAAGCCATTTTAACTAATTGTGTAAATTTTAAATGCAAAGATGAATTATACAGAATTGTAAAAATAATTTTTTTATAATATCTGTTAGTTTTTTATATTATTCTTATGTAATTCTCATGATATTCTTATCTTATTTTTTATATTTTTTTTTTGTTTTTATGTTATTTTTACATTATGTAAATTGACAATGTACAAATTAAAAATAAATTTTGAAAAAAGTAGTGTAGGGGAAAAAGTGGGTGTAGGGAAAAAGGGAATATTTTTCATAAGCGTAGAGATTTCTGAAAAAATCTCCTGGCATCACTAGTACCTATTAAAAATTAATGTAAAAATTTCACAAGACAACGAGACATAGACTTGCTTCGTTCAAAAGCTTCCATAAGACTAATGCATGAAACACATAGACGACAGCGGCTACACGAACACAGCCTGTCAAAACTAAAATACACACGTTTATATGAAAACGATTATTTTGACATCAACACAGCTACACGACTACACGACCACTTTTGCTACTGTAGTCAACTTAGGCTAATTTCTATTTTCGTTGACTACAAAACAAAAATAGTGTTGACAATATAACAAAAAATGTATGTAAAAGATATTAGTGCTATGAAATATTTTATTTTGTTAAAAAAATTAATCGCAAAAAGAAGTGCTATAATAATTCCATTAATAATCAAAAGGGGTTAAGTAAATTTATTTATTTATTTTTACGTTATAATAATGCATTATCTATAATATTAATAGGCTAGGCGATTTCTTGTGACCGATGTTTTGTTCTACCGTTTAATCCCGATTTTTACCAAACGTATATTATTTGAAAGGTATTTCTTTTTAGCCGTTTTGCGTGTAAATCGCATTTAAAGTTGCTACTAACGTATACATAAAATTATACAATGCTATGTGTGTGTTTATTAAATTTGTTAATGTGTTTGTAATAAATGTGAGTTTGTTTTTTTGCATACCTTTAGGGTCTTTATTTAATGAAAAAATAAAATTTCCTAGAATTTGCACTCGAATTTCGAGGGCTGGAATCTGCTAGTAAATAAATAATTGTATATATAAGTCAAGTTTATATAGAATCATGTATGTTTTTCTATTTTAATAAAGTAAAAAAAAAATATAATTGGCACTACTGAAATAAAAATGCTTTTGTATAAAAACAGCTGTTTATATTGATGTTATATGTTGCTGTCGTTTTCAAAAAAATTAAGTAGCTGACTACACGACTACAATTGCAGCCAGCAGCATTTGCAGTCGTGTGTTCGTGTAGCCGCTATCGTCTATGTGTTTCATGCTTGAATGAAATTGTTGCTTACTTTACTCTTTGCTGAGTATTTTCGTTTTTGTTCGGCTGTATCCATATAAGAAGCCGATTAGAGTTCGGGTTACTGGTGCCGTTATGCATATGTGTGTGTGTTAACAAAAATATACGATATCCCAATCATCATTTCGAAGATTGTTTTAACAAAAATCACCTTACTGTGTATTCTTCGAGCACTTTTGATGATTAAAAACTGATTAATCACATGCGCTATTAGAAAAAAATTAGAAAATGATTTTTGCTTACGCTTAAAAAGTGATTTATAGAAAAATGATATTAAATACGACTCAAAAGTGAGTCGAAACTGATCAGAAAAGCGGATAAAAAGGACTCTCAAGAAGATTCGCGGGTAAGGTAATATTTTCTCCCGAAAAAAGTATATTTTGTGATCAGCAAAAGAGCGCATTTATGACTGTTTTAATAGCACAGATGAGTCAAAAAGACTAGATGATCATTTATTGCATAAAATGATTCTGGGATTTTATTCACTATCTGTAGAAACAGGTTTTTTAAGTAAAACAAATCTGCACATAATTTCAATTCTATTTCGTTCACAATGATACGATCACTTTGTTTACTAGCCACCAGTAAAATAAGAAAATAGTATTATAATACAGCGTAATGATGAATTGTACTTCTCAATTATTTTATTTTTAATGTGCCATAAGACGTTCGGTTTGTGCTAAGAAAATCATGAATATATGTTTCCCAGGGCGAAGCATTTATAGTCGTCATCTTTGACCTGTTCCAGCCATCCATTAGCTTCTCGTCTCAAAAACTAACAGAAGCAAAATCTTTGGTTTCTGTTGATGTGTTTCAGCATCATCGAAAAACGAATCGGACATTTTTCTAAAATTAATTATGTATCTAAAATTAATTATGTTCAAATTTATAATATTTTAATGTAATGCACAAAAAAGTGTTTTATACTTGTCATTGTTATTAAAGAAACCACATATTTACTTCCTTCATATTATAGAGTTATTACCAGACTTAAAAAAGACTTCAAAGATTAAAATTGGAAAAAATTATGCGATATTTAACAAATACATTCAAAATAGTTTTGACTGAAATTTTTGGCAGTTTTAGTTTTGCCTTGTAACAGTAAAATATTCAGATATTAACTAAAAAAAAAACAATTTGTTAAATATATTCATCTTAATTATCTTAATTAATTTAAAGACACAAAGATACATTTAATACAATAAAAACAAGAGTTGAAAGTTGATCTATGCGGACTCACAAATGTGCCTACACTAATAGTTTTGGAAAATTGAAAAGGATTGTAAAAAATAAAATGCATCTTAATTAAAAAGAAAATTTCAAAATAAACCATTTACCTGGTTAAACTTAATATTGTTTGTAATTATCTGGATCAGGTTAGTATTAAAATGGGATAAATCGGGTGTCATTGTGCCAATTTATGACCTAAAATATGTAGACACCTCTATAAATGCTGAAAATTCGGAGCATTTGTTGTAATAATTCAGTAATAGTTTTATCAAATTGTTTACATTTTCAAATATTTTATTTACATTTGTTACAAATAGTGCAAGAAGTCCAGATATTAATGTAAACGTAAAACCTAGGTGGAAGGTATCAAAGATTCGGCATAGCCGAATTTAGCACTCTTACTTGTTAGTTTTTAATTTTTAATATTTAATTTTTAATTTTTAGTTTTTAATGTTTAATGTTTAATTTTTAATTTTTAGTAGGCCAATAGGCCAATTATTTCATCGTCTATTAAATGATTGAAGCATTCCCCTTCTGATGTAATTTCGTGAAGATATCAGGTGGAACTCCGGTGCTTCCAAGTATTACGTCTGCAAATGTCGTTCTTTCCCCTTCTACTGACTGCCATATTGACTCAAAAACTGTTTCTGATACATCCTGATTTATATTATTTTCCTCAAATATATGGTCCGGGTCATCCACTTGCTCCTTAAGAACACGATATATTGATGGCGTTGAACTAAAATCTGGTAGAAGGATGTTGAATGAACGAGATATTGACGGTTTAGCAGAACGTGAGGATTGTCTAGCTGTTACCATATTGTCTGGCTGTTACCATATTATCTTGAGAATCATCGCACGCAGATGGAGGTGGTACTGTGATGCATATTATTTGGTCCACACTCTTTGAAGTGAATGGAACAACTTCTACGTCTGACTCTTCATCACTACTAGAAGGAATGTAATCCCTGTCTCTATCAACATCATCATCATCTTTTAAGCCACCAAAAACTGACACATCAGAGAGATCAGCATTCAAAGTTTAACTTATCTCTTTATCACTAAGTTTTTCCCCTGACATCTTTCATCTCTTTTTAGAAGTAGCTGAATTAATTCGTCTGAAATAATACAGAAAGAAAAAAATTACTGAAAACCTATGTTTTCAAATATGCAATAAGTGGACCTATACAGAATGTTTTCAGGGAAAAAAAAATTTAGCCCGAATGAGTGAATTGCGATTTTGGGGCTTGGTGCGAGATGTGTTAAATTGTAACAAAAAAAAAAACATGTGTGTTTTTTTACACGTAGATATATGGTTTTATCCATACATTTTACAATATAAAAGTATAAACTGGCAACATAAACATTATCAATACTTTATAAATAAACAAAAAATTAAATATGTAACTCACTCTACATTAATGTAAAAATGTAAAGCAACAGCGTTATACAAAAGAAAGATATTATGTTAGTTATGTTAAAATTTATACTTATCATTATTTAATTGATGGCGTTAGTTGATTGCTACTAAATAACTGGTATAACTTTCCGAAGATGGGTACTATAACATTCATTGAAATAAATGTACAGTGCGCCACAATTGTATAACGCCAATTTTATCGCATAGATATTTTTGTCATATTTTGTATAAAGAGATTAAGTTTTTACCGGTGAACTATGCCTTTTTAGTCTGACTTCTTGATACTATTCAGCATAGGAGTCATCAAAATATTGAACTTCAAAATCATCGCATAAAGCAAGATTTGATGAGGCTTAATTTGGGTGCTGATCAGTTGGTACAATACAATATGTTAAATTATGTGGATCGATTTTATATTGAATTGAAGTTGGCTGTATTACTTCTTTAAATTTCAAATGAATGATTTTAGTCGGAAATTGAATCCAATCTTAAATCCCTAAAATTCACTTATTACTTCATAATATTTAAAAAAATCTTTCATAAAAATATTTGATGAAAAGGATTAAGGTGAAACCACGATTCAAGCCAATGAAATTTGTTATACCCTATACCACTATGTGGTTTGGGTATAATGACTTTGTGCTGCTGTTTGTAACCATAGCATGAACGCTGTTGAAATTGGTGAAATCCGGTTCATGCTCAGACCTAGTCCCCATACAAATGAACCCTATGAAATCGGCGTAAATTGAATCGGATAATTGATCTCAGTCAAATTGGGTTTGTATGTGTTTATTATATCCATTAATCAGTAGTCCAAAAAGAATCCCTATAGGACAATTCTTAGTCATAGGCACCATATAGAGCTGCTTCCCGATCTTCACTTAAATCTGTCAAAACACAAAAATATTGCACAGATTTTTCTCAAATTTGGTTTGTATATATTTTTTCAAAATATAAGTGACTTCACCAAATATGGTCAGGGTCAGTCCATTTTTCGGCCTAGTCCCCATATAAATATAGTACCCTTTTTCATATCTGCAGCCAAACATATTAATAACAATGCCACTCAAATTTGGTTTGTGCTTATTTTCTACATCCAATTAGTTGGACCGAAGGGATAGGGTTTCTAAACCATGGTATACGGTATCGTATAGTCGGTCTAGACCGACTATAATTTTCTTACTTTTTTTAATGAATTTAAAACTTATCACGTTGATTGTCAGCTTAGAAAGAAGAAGGAACGGAATAAGTAATTTATCTCACCAGCTTGTTTTAGGCATGCTAAATTAGTTATCGATAATTGACTATTATTTCAAACATAGGTATCCCCCGTGAAGTATTTCAGCGGGAATCGAGTCTGATAATTAGCCACACATAGCAGACCATGAAATATACGTCAGCATAAAAATTTAATTGAAATGAATTATTAAATAACTTTTTGTTATGCTCCTGCTTTGAGCATAATTGTAAACAAAATGTATGTTAATGTAGCCTGCTTATGTTGGTTTTATCTTATTTTTTGTTTGTTTTTGTATTTGAGAAATAAATTATTATATGAAGTTAGATATCTATTAGACAATAAAATTTGACATACTCTGTAAACAACCATATTAAAAAATTCTAAATCTGTTACAATCCAACTAATCGCGCATTAGTAAAGATAGTTTTGAAAGCTTGCTGTAGTCCCCTATCGTAATCTGAGACGAATATGTTCGGTTTCATATTGAGTATGTTGTCCTTGATGTACTGCAGCATGTGCTCATATGAACTTTGACTCTTGATTATCAGAAGGACAAAAAATATTGCAAATATTAATTATAGAAAAGCTTTCAAGGAAAAAAATTCATGTTTAAATCACGTAATTTTTTATTGCTATTAAAAGTTCTTTCTTCTAGCAGCGATTAAAAAAAAAATTGCCTGCTATCACACGAATTCTTAAAAAAATTTTTTTCTGTTTTGCTAACTATGGACTTCATCGACGAAAATACACAGTGGGAAAAGCTCTCTTCTATGATATAAGCGGTATAAAATGGTCTCGGATTTTCCGTATGTCTAGAGATATCAAAATTGGTCCATATTCTTTCCAGTTGGAACGCTTCAATAACATCCAGGGCAGATTTTGGAAATGAAACGAATGATTAAATAACTAAGACTCCTTTTGATCTTGGGGACACAAATGTTTTTAGTTTCATCATGAAACCTGCAAATGTTAAACATTATATTTTAAAAATTTATGTATTTAAAACTGTTCAATATTACCTTCCACATGCACTCCTGTAGGCGGATTTAATAGCATTAACGGCACTTTATTGTCCTCCTAGGGTTGCTTTGGTAGCCAAACATTCCATTTTAATATAATTTTTTGCGTTTTGTTCCTGTAAAGCTTCTTCTTCGGTATTGTGATTGTGTTGAATAAATTTTTTCGGCAAATCAATTTTTCCTTCAGGCATGTGCTTCTCCAACACTCTTACTTTGTAGTGTCTTTATAAGATGATTTCTTTGTTTAAATCATTTTCTGATCATTTACATAAAGCAGTTTACTGCCGACCTTTTTCCAAACAATATGTTCTTAATTCATCTAAACTTATAGTTAATTAATTTATTTCTTTCATTTCGATTTGTTAATTTTCTTACACTTTACACCCGTCATAAACAAAATATCAATTTCATTTAAAGGAAACAAATAAAACAAACAACAGATGATAAATTCCGTTGGAGTTCTGATAACTTCTAAATACTTTATGAACAAGTAAGAGTGTTAAATTCGGCTGTGCCGAATCTTTGATATCCTCCACCTCGGTTTGAGTCTTGATAATAAATGTAAATGAAAAAGTAAACAATTTGTTAAACTTAATACCAAATTATTTCAGCAATTTTTTTGGGTTGGTTTTCGTCTTTTCATCGTGGTTGCTGATCGGCATGCATTTAGGTTATATACCTATATGCAGCGTTTCCGGTTATATGACATAACTTCTCGTTTAATTTAGTTTTTGCTAATTAAATAGCTCGCTCTAACCTCCATTGCAAAGGTAATGGTTGTGTAGGGTGGCTATATGCACTAAATCGTGCTAATTGGAGATGGCTGTATAGTTTCTTTTAACAGGCCAAATATTTCTTCATTGCGGCCATATAGGTCGGATGGAGTAACAAAGTAATAACCAAAAAAAACTCTCTCAATTTTTTTTATTAAAATATTGCCATATTTGGAAAACATAAAGAATAAATTTATAATAATAAATATTCAAATTAGGGATGCCAAACGCAAAAAACCAAATGTCCCAAACATTTTAAATAAAATAATTTGTTCTCTTTATTTTCTGAAAAACTTCAAATTCTCATCAAAAAAAATTGTGAAAATTTATATATAAAAAATAACATTCTCGTCAAATTGCGTTTATTTATGTAACAGTTTTTATGTTCGCAATTCTTAAATATTATTTGACGTTTTCTAAAATTCATTGAATTTAAATTAATGTTTTCTGTAGTGTGATTCTGTAAATTTGAACGATCCGACAATCGCAAAATATATCGACAGCTATTGTTGTTTGCACTAAGGATTAAGTGATACACTAAGTACATACATCTTAACGACAGTCGACAAATCTATTTTTCTATTTATTCAAATTGTAAACGAGTGGCATCTCTGTCAAAATAAGCGAAAACACAAAGAAGAATAGAAAAAACAAATTACTTTATTTTTTTTACTAATATTTCTGTGTATTTATTTGAAAATGAAATAATGAATTGAATATGCTATTTAGTTTTTTTATTTATATAAAAAAGTTTTTTAATTAAAGCAAAATATTTTCACTATTTTATGATTTTTATTTATGTATGACGACATTTCAACCTAAAAATTTAAGTTTGTATCGATTGAATAAACAACACAAAAATGGTTGTCGTTTAGATAACAACAACAGCTGACTTTAACAATAGCGAATATCGTTTAAAAATTTTACTGATAATTTTGCAATTTTCTTTTTTTACTGAATCGCGGTACTGAAAAGCTATTAATTTCTCCTGAATGTCAAGATTTTTTTTAAATGTAAAAATTTTTTAAATGTAAACATAGGTATTTGCTGTTTTTTTTTTTTTTTTTGGAATTTCAATTTGTGTTAAACGAATAAAATTTATATATTAAAGATGCAATTGATGTCTTCTAAATTTAAAATTATAATTTCCGACGTTTTGATATGATTTTCTGAAATTCAATTATTGTAATTTATAATTGGAAATTTTTAATTCCAGTTTTTAGGTTTGATATTTTCTTAAATTTGAATGGAAAATTTAAAAGTGCAATTTTGGATTTATGTGAATAATAATGCTTTAGTAATTATAAACAATTTTTAAAAATTAGATGTAATCGCAATCAGATATTTTGTAGGTAAAGCAGAATAATAATTCTATATAACTATGTAGAACTGTTTTGAAACCAAAAAACTCATTGATGAACTCGGTAACTCTATTTTGTAAAGACAATAAAAAGTTAATATGCCAAACTTATGTTCATATTTGTAAAAGAATAATGAAAATACGTATGAAATAAAAGACCAGCCCGTGTATACTCTTAACATTGTTCTGCGTGATATCCAGTTGAAAATATTAATATTCATGTTAAAATAGAAATAACTATTGCAAAGCTAATTAGAACAAACAAAAATTGTGGCGTCATCTACTGTGGCATAGTCACGCTGAGCAAAATGAAGTGACACTCTGTTAATGCAAAAGAAATGTATTTTCCCCACAACAAAATATTGCAGAATTTTGTGTAAATAAAATAATATACCGACTTATTTCTAACATGCAGTTGTTATGGATATACATATATAATATATGTATATTATTTGTATTATTTAATATGTTTATATAAATTTTTTGTTTTTTTTTTTTATTAAAAACTATGTATTTTAGCATTATTTGCTAAAGATGTTGGTGAATTTTTACTCCCTTTATATTAACTCGTAGTGTCTGCTTGTCGAAAAAAATTTGGATGGATCTGAAATTTTGCAGGCAGGCTCGTGGTAATAACAGAAATGATCTAACAAATTTTTAGAGTGATGCCAAAACAATGGAAACTTTTAAATTTTTCTACCAGAGTTAATAAAAAAATGTACAAAGGGTTAGTTTTTATTATATTATTACCACAACGACCACAAAAACAACAAGTCCAGCTATGACGACAACACAACATTTTGAATAACAACAAGAACAATATAGAAACATCATATTTTTAATTTTTTTTTACTTTTTCAGAGATTTCCCTGTACCTTTTCCACCGATTTTAATTATTTTTGAAACAGAAATCTTCCCATGAATTTGGTGAATCATTCCCAATAAAAATGATCACTGTAGCTGCACTATTCAGGGCGTGATCGTGACAAGAACAACATAGAAAATTATATTTTTTCAAGACTTTTTTTTAGTTCTTCATTCAAATCTCGGGCCCTAATCGACCGACTTGGACGATTTTAAACGGCAAACTTTTTAGGATGTTAGTGAATCATTTTTTATGTCAACGAGCACCCTAGCTGCTCGACTGATGTCGTCATCGTGATTTCCACAGACGGACAGACGGACATCGCTATATCAACTCCGGTTGTTATAAGGATCACAAATATATATATTTTATGGGGTCCAAAATTTTTTTTCTAATTATTACAAACGGAATGACAAACTTATATATACCCTCTGCACACTGGAGTGGAGGGTATAAAAATAGAAAATGGCCCAAAAAGAAATGAACTAAAATGTTTATGCAGCCAGTCCATACAAAACAATTCAGTTTAGTAATTTTTACTAGTTGTTCAAACAAAAATTATGGAACACAACTTTTTTTTCTATTGATTCGGCAGCGTAAAGTTAAAGGCATAATTAAAAAAAAGCTGGTGATTTGTGGGATCAGAACATGTTCGAGGCCGTTTCTGAAAATGGTGTTTTTAATCTGATATATAATTATTTTTCGAAGTATAAGGGATTTTATGTTCCCCGCCAAAGTTTTAAATTTTTTTGTCCGACAAAGCCAAATGCCAGAGTGATAAAACGCATAACACATAAACGCATACGTACAACTTTACACATTCCGAAAAAAACTTTTGCTAACAAGAATAGACTTAATTTTTTATTGTCACTAGATAAAAAATTCTTTTGATTTGAAAAGCAGTAAGTTGCCATCTGTCTTGTTGTGGTTTTAAAGATGGCATTGTGTAAATTCAAGGAAGCTGTGTCAATAAATAAAGAAAGCTTCTTGTTATGGTTATGATGATGGTGGCAATCGTTGTAATAGATATAATGTAAATAAATCTAGGATCTCCGGATTAATGAAAGTTCTAATTTGTTCCGAAAACTCAAAGAGTGATGATTTGAATTCATGCAAGTTATGAATATAATATGATACGTTTGCACTATACGTTTCATTCAGCTGTTCTGATAAGTAATATATATCACAAAGAGTAATTTTAATATCTTAAATACGCATGGTTTGAGCCTTAACGGGAAACAATTCATAATTTGAGACAGTATAAATTAAAAATTAAAAGAACATGAGAAATGTTTTTTCTTTCTTTTCATACGAGAGTTAGAACGAACAAGCAGAGTTTTTTCCAATTTATAGCTTTCTCTACATTAACATCGCTTTGATCAGTTACAAATCTCGTAATGTGAAAAAAGCTCTTTATGTTTTGCCAACCGTCCCATAGATGGGAACTGTAATGGCATGTGAAATCTTAACAGATTTATCACAATTGCATTGGACCGTATGTTTTGTATGTAAGTTTTTATGTATTGTCGATCTTGTGTTGTAATAATAATTAGTTATTTATAGTTCGGTTCGAGATCATGTATATATTTTCTAATACTAGAAAAGATAATACTTTATGCAATCTAAGAGAAATTTGGAAAAAAATTGAAGACAGCGCTAGATGGAGTAGCTACTTTCGAACAAAGCGACTTGTTCATCTTCAGCATCCTTCTGCCTATTGCTTCAACTCATGCTTAATCAACTATTTAACTCAACATTAGAAAGAAAAGAACATGAGAAATGTTTTTTCTTTCTTTTCATACGAGAGTTAGAACGAACAAGCAGAGTTTTTTCCAATTTATAGCTTTCTCTACATTAACATCGCTTTGATCAATTACAAATCTCGTAATGTGAAAAAAGCTCTTTTTGTTTTGCCAACCGTCCCATAGATGGGAACTGTAATGGCATGTGAAATCTTAACAAAAAAAAAGAGCTTTTTTCACATAACGAGATTTGTAATTGATCAAAGCGATGTTAATGTAGAGAAAGCTATAAATTGGAAAAAACTCTGCTTGTTCGTTCTAACTCTCGTATGAAAAGAAAGAAAAAACATTTCTCATGTTCTTATCTTTCTAATGTTGAGTTAAATAGTTGATTAAGCATGAGTTGAAGCAATAGGCAGAAGGATGCTGAAGATGAACAAGTCGCTTTGTTCGAAAGTAGATACTCCATCTAGCGCTGTCTTCAATTTTTTCCAAATTTCTCTTACATTGCATAAAGTATTATCTTTTCTAGTATTAGAAAATATATATATGATCTCGAACCGAACTATAAATAACTAATTATTATTACAACACAAGATCGACAATACATAAAAACTTACATACAAAACATACGGGCCAATGCAATTGTGATAAATCTGTTAAGATTTCACATGCCATTACAGTTCCCATCTATGGGACGGTTGGCAAAACAAAAAGAGCTTTTTTCACATTACGAGATTTGTAATTGATCAAAGCGATGTTAATGTAGAGAAAGCTATAAATTGGAAAAAAAACTCTGCTTGTTCGTTCTAACTCTCGTATGAAAAGAAAGAAAAAACATTTCTCATGTTCTTTTCTTTCTAATGTTGAGTTAAATAGTTGATTAAGCATGAGTTGAAGCAATAGGCAGAAGGATGCTGAAGATGAACAAGTCGCTTTGTTCGAAAGTAGCTAGCTACTCCATCTAGCGCTGTCTTCAATTTTTTCCAAATTTCTCTTACATTGCATAAAGTATTATCTTTTCTAGTATTAGAAAATATATACATGATCTCGAACCGAACTATAAATAACTAATTATTATTACAACACAAGATCGACAATACATAAAAACTTACATTAAAAATTAAAAATTCAAAATTAAAAATTAAATATTAAAAATTAAAAATTAAAAATTAAAAATTAAAAATTAAAATTAGAAATTGAAAATTAAAAATTAAAAATTAAAAATTAAAAATTAAAAATTAAAAATTAAAAATTAAAATTGAAAATTAAAAATTAAAAATTAAAAATTAAAAATTAAAATTTAAAAATTAAAAAATAAAAATGAAAATTTAAAAATTAAAATTGAAAATTAAAAATTAAAAATTCAAAATTCAAAATTCAAAATTCAAAATTCAAAATTCAAAATTCAAAATTCAAAATTCAAAATTAAAAATTGAAAATTAAAAA
>OY821521.1:127584158-127692346 GCA_963682025.1 Cordilura impudica
AATTAAAAATTAAAAATTAAAAATTAAAAATTAAAAATTAAAAATTAAAAATTAAAAATTCAAAATTAAAAATTAAAAATTAAAAATTAAAAATTAAAAATTAAAAATTAAAAATTAAAAATTAAAAATTAAAAATTAAAAATTAAAAATTAAAAATTAAAAATTAAAAATTAAAAATTAAAAATTAAAAATTAAAAATTAAAAATTAAAAATTAAAAATTAAAAATTAAAAATTAAAAATTAAAAATTAAAAATTAAAAATTAAAAATTAAAAATTAAAAATTAAAAATTAAAAATTAAAAATTAAAAACTAAAAATTAAAAATTAAAAATTAAAAATTAATAATTAAAAACTAAAAATTAAAAATTAAAAATTAAAAATTAAAAATTAAAAATTAATAATTAAAAATTAAAAATTAAAAATTAAAAATTAAAAATTAAAAATTAAAAATTAAAAATTAAAAATTAAAAATTAAAAATTAAAAATTAAAAATTAAAAATTAAAAATTAAAAATTAAAAATTAAAAATTAAAAATTAAAAATTAAAAATTAAAAATTAAAAATTAAAAATTAAAAATTAAAAATTAAAAATTAAAAATTAAAAATTAAAAATTAAAAATTAAAAATTAAAAATTAAAAATTAAAAATTAAAAATTAAAAATTAAAAATTAAAAATTAAAAATTAAAAATTAAAAATTAAAAATTAAAAATTAAAAATTAAAAATTAAAAATTAAAAATTAAAAATTAAAAATTAAAAATTAAAAATTAAAAATAAAAAATTAAAAATTAAAATTAAAAATTAAAAACTAAAAATTTAAATTAAAAATTAAAAATTAAAAATTAAAAATTAAAAATTAAAAATTAAAAATTAAAAATTAAAAATTAAAAATTAAAAATTAAAAAATAAAAATAAAAAATTAAAAATTAAAAACTAAAAATTTAAAATTAAAAATTAAAAATTAAAAATTAAAAATTAAAAATAAAAAATTAAAAATTAAAAATTAAAAATTAAAAATTAAAAACTAAAAATTTAAAATTAAAAATTAAAAATTAAAAATTAAAAATTAAAAATAAAAAATTAAAAATTAAAAACTAAAAATTTAAAATTAAAAATTAAAAATTAAAAATTAAATATTAAAAAATAAAAATTAAAAATTTAAAATTTAAAATTTTAAATTTAAAATTTAAAATTTAAAATTTAAAATTTAAAATTTTAAATTTAAAATTTTAAATTTAAAATTAAAAATTAAAAATTAAAAACTTAAAATCAAAAATTAAAAATTAAAAATAAAAAATTTAAAATTTAAAATTAAAAATTTGAAATTACAAATTTAAAATTAAAAATTAAAATTTAAAAATTAAAAATTAAAAATAAATATTAAAAATTAAAAATTAAAAATTAAAAATTAATAATTAAAAATTAAAAATTAAAAATTAAAAATTAAAAATTAAAAATTAAAAATTAAAAATTAAAAATTAAAAATTAAAAATTAAAAATTAAAAATTAAAAATTAAAAATTAAAAATTAAAAATTAAAAATTAAAAATTAAAAATTAAAAATTAAAAATTAAAAATTAAAAATTAAAAGTAAAAATTAAAAACTAAAAATTAAAAATTAAAAATTGAAAATTAAAAATAAAAAATTAAAAATTTAAAATTAAAAATTAAAAATTAAAAATTAAAAATTAAAAATTAAAAATTAAAAATTAAAAATTAAAAATTAAAAATTAAAAATTAAAAATTAAAAATTAAAAATTAAAAATTAAAAATTAAAAATTAAAAATTAAAAATTAAAAATTAAAAATTAAAAATTAAAAATTAAAAATTAAAAATTAAAAATTAAAAACTAAAAATTAAAAATTGAAAATTGAAAATTAAAAATTAAAAATTAAAAATTAAAAATTAAAAATTAAAAATTTAAAATTTTTAATTAAAAATTAAAAATTAAAAATTAAAAATTAAAAATTAAAAATTAAAAGTTAAAAATTAAAAATTAAAAATTAAAAATTAAAAATTAAAAATTAAAAATTAAAAATTAAAAATTAAAAATTAAAATTAAAAATTTAAAATTAAAATTAAAAATTAAAAATTAAAAATTAAAATTAAAAATTAAAAATTAAAAATTAAAAATTAAAAATTAAAAATTAAAAATTAAAAATTAAAAATTAAAAATTAAAAATTAAAAATTAAAAATTAAAAATTAAAAATTAAAAATTAAAAATTAAAAATTAAAAATTAAAAATTAAAAATTAAAAATTAAAAATTAAAAATTAAAAATTAAAAATTAAAAATTAAAAATTAAAAATTAAAAATTAAAAATTAAAAATTAAAAATTAAAAATTAAAAATTAAAAATTAAAAATTAAAAATTAAAAACTAAAAACTGAAAATTAAAAATTAAAAATTAAAAATTTAAAATTTAAAATTAAAAATTAAAAATTAAAAATTAAAAATTAAAAATTAAAAATTAAAAATTAAAAATTAAAAATTAAAAATTAAAAATTAAAAATTAAAAATTAAAAATTAAAAATTAAAATTAAAAATTAAAAATTAAAAATTAAAAATTAAAAATTAAAAATTAAAAATTAAAAATTAAAATTAAAAATTAAAAATTAAAAATTAAAAATTAAAAATTAAAAATTAAAAATTAAAAATTAAAAATTAAAAATTAAAAATTAAAAATTAAAAATTAAAAATTAAAAATAAAAAATTAAAAATTAAAAATTAAAAATTAAAAATTAAAAATTAAAAATTAAAAATTAAAAATTAAAAATTAAAAATTAAAAATTAAAAATTAAAAATTAAAAATTAAAAATTAAAAATTAAAAATTAAAAATTAAAAATTAAAAATTAAAAATTAAAAAATTAAAATTAAAAATTAAAAATTAAAAATTAAAAATTAAAAATTAAAAATTAAAAATAAAAAATTAAAAATTAAAAATTAAAAATTAAAAATTAAAAATTAAAAATTAAAAATTAAAAATTAAAAATTAAAAATAAAAAATTTAAAATTTTAAATTAAAAATTTGAAATTACAAATTTAAAATTAAAAATTAAAAATTAAAAAATTAAAAATTAAAATTTAAAAATTAAAAATTAAAAATTAAAAATTAAAAATAAAAAATAAAAAATAAAAAATTAAAAATTAAAAATTAAAATTTAAAAATTAAAAATTAAAAATAAAAAATTAAAAATTAAAAATTAAAAATTAAAAATTAAAAATTAAAAATTAAAAATTAAAAATTGAAAATTTAAAAGTTAAAAATTAAAAATTAAAAATTAAAAATTAAAAATTGAAAATTTAAAATTAAAATAAAAAATTAAAAATTTAAATTAAAAATTAAAAATTAAAAATTAAAAATTAAAAATTAAAAATTAAAAATTAAAAATTAAAAATTAAAAATTAAAAATTAAAAATCAAAATTAACAAGTGTAAGAATGTTAAATTCGGCTGTGTCGAAACTTTGATACCCTCCACCTTTGTTTGAGTATTGATAATAAATGTAAACAAAATATTGTAAAAATATGCATGCGTTTCCTATATGCATGCGTTTCCGGTTATATGACATAACTTCTCGTTTAATTTAGTCTAATTAAATAGCTCACCCTAACCTCCATTGGAAAGGTAATGGTTGTGTAGGGTGGCTATATGCATTAAATCGTGCTAATTGGAGATGGCTGTATAGTTTCTTTTAACTGGCGAAATATTTTTTCATTGCGGCCATATATGTAGGTCGGATGGAGTAACAAAATAATAACCAAAAAAAGATCTCTCAACTTTTTTATTAAAATATTGCCATATTTTGAAAACATAGAGAATATATTTATAATAATATATATTCAAATTAGGGATGCCAAATGCCAAAACATTTTAAATAAAATAATTTGTTATCTTTATTTTCTGAAAAACTTCAAATATTCATCAAAAAAAAAAATAGAGAAAATTTATATATAAATAACATTCACATCAAATTGCGTTTATTTATGTAACAATTTTTATGTTCGCAATTCTTAAATTTCATTTAAGGTTTTCTAAAATTCATTGAATTTAAATTATTGTTTTCTGTAGTGTGATTCTGTAAATTTCAACGATCCGACAATCGCAAAATATATCGACAGCTATTGTTGTTTGCACTAAGGATTAAGTGATTCACTAAGTACATACATACATCTTAACGACAGTCGGCAAATCTATTTTTGTATTTATTTAAATTGTAGACGAGTGGCATCTCTGTCAAAATAAGCGAAAAACACAAAGAAGAATAGAAAAAAACAAATTACTTCGTGTTTGACAGGATGATTGTTGTATAAGTTTAATATCTCTATTTTTTTTACTAATATTTCTGTTTATTTCATTTATATAAAAAAGTTTTTTAATGGAAGCAAAATATTTTCACTATTTTATGATTTTTATTTATGTATGACGACATTTCAACCTAAAAATTTAAGTTTGTATCGATTGAATAAACAACACAAAAATGGTTGTCGTTTAGCAGATTTTAACAATAGCGAATATCGTTTAAAAATTTTACTGATAATTTTGCTTTTCTTTTTTTAACGATTCGACTATCGTTAAAAGAAGTTACTGAAAAGCTATTAATTTCTCCTGAATGCCAATATTTTTTGTAAATGTAAACATTTTTTAATTGTAAACATATTTGGTGTTTTTTTTTTTTGATGCAAGTGATGTCTTCCAAATTTAAAATTATTATTTCCGACGTTTGATATGATTTTCTGAAATTCAATTAATATTTTCTAATTTATAATTGATTCCAGTTTTTAGAATTGATATTTTCTGAAATTTGAATGGAAAATTTAAAAAGTGCAGTTTTGTATATATGTGAATAATAATGCTTTAGTAATTATAAACAATTTTTAAAAATTAGATGTAATCGCAATCAGATATTTTGTAGGAAATGCAGAATAATAATTCTATATAACTATGTAGTACTGTTTTGAAAGCAAAAAACTCATTGATGAACTCGGTAACTCTATTTTGTAAAGACAACAAAAAGTTACTATGCCAAACTTATGTTCATATTTGTAAAAGAATAATGAAAAAACGTATGAAATAAAAGACCTGCCAGTGTATACTGTTAACATTGTTCTGTATGATATCTATTTGAAAATATTGACATTCATGTTAAAATAGAAATAACTATTGCAAAGCTAATTAGAACAAAATTTGTGGCGCCATCTACAGTGGCATAGTCACGCTGAGCAAAATGAGGTGACACTCGGTTAATGCAAAAGAAATGTATTTTCCCCACAACAAAATATTGCAGAATTTTATGTAAATAAAATAATATACCGATTTATTTCTAACATGCAGTTATTATGAATATACATATATAGAATATATGTATATTATTTGTATTATTTAATATGTGTATGTATGTATATGTAAATATTACACTCAAAAACAAGTAAGAAAATTATAGTCGGTCTAGACCGACTATACGATACCCTATACCATGCGTTTAGAAACCCTATCTCTTAGGCCCAACTAACTGGACATTGAAAATAAGCAAAAACCAAATTTGAGTGGGATTTTTATTAATTTTTTTGGCTGCAGATATGAAAAAGTTCATATCGGATGCTATATCTATAAAGGGACTAGGTCCAAAAATGGACCGATCCTGATCATGTTTGGTAAAGTCTCTTGTATTTTGCAAAAATATGTACAAACAAAATTTGAGAAGAATCAGTTCAATATTTTTGGTTTTTAAAAGATTTAACTGAAGATCGGGAAGCAGCTCTATATGGGGTCGAAGGGATCATTTTTGGACTACTCATTAGTGGATGTAATGAACGCATACAAACCCAATTTGAGTAAGATCTATATGACAATTTGGATCTTATGGCAATTTATGTCGATTTCATATGGGTAATTTGTATGGGGGCTAGGTCTGAACATGGACCGATTCTCACCAATTTCAATAGCGTTCATCCCATGGCCGATGAAAGCTTATATACCAAATTTCATCAAAATATATTCATATTTGCGACCTGCAGTTTGATTACAAGCTTTACATGGACACACAGACGGACGGACGGACGGACGGACGGACGGACGGACGGACGGACGGACGGACGGACGGACGGACGGACATTGTTAAATCAACTCAAAAAGTGATTCTGATTCGATCGGTATAATTAAAGATGGGTCTAGGTCAAATATTTTTGGTTGTTACAAACAGCAGCACAAAGTCATTATACCCAAACCACATAGTGGTATAGGGTATAAATACAACATCAAACGTTATTTTTGTGTTTTTCTCTTAAATAAATTAATACATAAAAATTTTTTTTTCTAAATTTACATTGTTTTTTTTTATTAACAACAAGGTATTTAAGCATTATTTACTTTAGATGCTGGTGAATTTCACTCCCTTTATATTAACTCGTAGTGTCTGCTTGTCGAAAAAATTTTGGATCGATTTTAACCCCTTTCCCGTGACCCAATCGATCTGAAACTTTGCAGGCATTCTCGTGGCAATGACAGAAATGATCTAGTAAATATTTTCAGTGACGCCAAAACAATGGAAACTTTTAAATTTTTCTACCTGAGTTGAAAAAAAAATGTACAAAGGGTTAGTTTTTATTATATTATTACTACAACGACCACAAAAACAACAAGTCCAGCTATGACCACAATACAACATTTAGAATAACAACAAGAACAATATAGAAACATCATATTTTTCATTTTTTTTTACTTTTGCAGAGATTTCCCTGGACCTGTTCCACCGATTTTAATGATTTTTGAAATACAAATCTTCCCGTGAATTTGGTGAATCATTCTCACTAAAATGATCACCTTAGCTATCCTATTGAGAGCGTGATCGTGACAAGAACAACATAGAAAATTATATTTTTTCAAGACTTTTTTAGTTCTTCATTCAAATTAAATTAAAAATTAAAAATTTTAGTTTCATTCTTTAGTTTCTTACCTGTTTTATTATTTTTGACTATTTTTTTGTATTAAATAAAATTATCTTAAAATTTCCTATTAGTAGTAGTAGTATTCTTTATTTTTTCGTTTAAAATTTAACAATACACATATGTACATAATTATAACAAGTAAGAAAATTATAGTCGGTCTAGACCGACTATATGATACCCTATACCATGCGTTTAGAAACCCTATCTCTTAGGCCCAACTAACTGGACATTGAAAATAAGCAAAAACCAAATTTGAGTGGGATTTTTATTAATTTTTTTGGCTGCAGATATGAAAAAGTTCATATCGGATGCAATATCTATAAAGGGACTAGGTCCAAAAATGGACCGATCCTGATCATGTTTGGTAAAGTCTCTTGTATTTTGTAAAAATGTGTACAAACAAAATTTGAGAAGAATCAGTGCAATATTTTTGTTTTTTTAATAGATTTAAGTGAATATCGGGAAGCAGCTCTATATGGGGTCAAAGGGATCATTTTTGGACTACTCATTAGTGGATGTAATGAACGCATACAAACCCAATTTGAGTAAGATCTATATGACAATTTGGATCTTATGGCAATTTATGTCGATTTCATATGGGTAATTTGTATGGGGGCTAGGTCTGAACATGGACCGATTCTCACCAATTTCAATAGCGTTCATCCCATGGCCGATAAAAGCTTATATACCAAATTTCGTCAAAATATATTCATATTTGCGACCTGCAGTTTGATTACAAGCTTTACATGGACACACAGACGGACGGACGGACGGACGGACGGACGGACGGACGGACGGACGGACGGACGGACATTGTTAAATCAACTCAGAAAGTGATTCTGATTCGATCGGTATACTTAAAGATGGGTCTAGGTCAAATATTTTTGGTTGTTACAAACAGCAGCACAAAGTCATTATACCCAAACCACATAGTGGTATAGGGTATAAAAAGGGATTAAATTAAGAATATATCTATATTCGTCTTTGGCAATATGTCTTCAGCCGAAAGACTATTTAAACAAATAAAAATTTTACAATTTAAATATTCCTAAGGATTAAACTCTGCTATTAAAAAGTTTCTATAATTTACACATGTTTTCATATAATTTGATACAGATTGCCAGCCTGTCATCTAAAATATTGATTATTTCGATTTCACTATGTACAGATTTTCCAAAATGTAAAATTCTACACTCTTTCAGAGTATTGCAACGGCCTATAAAATGTTCTATGTATTCTTTTTCCTTCAAATTACAAAGTGAACATAAATCTGAAACACTTAACTGGTAATTATTACCATTAATATTATTTTAGCCTTGAAAATCCACGTTATGTCTTCTAACCGCAACTCGTCCATCATGTATCTGATTCCTGCCATTGGGTCAAGTTTTCTATATATTCTGCTTGTTTCAGCTGCTTTCATTAATCAAAATCAAAATTAATCAAAATCAAAAATCAATCAAAATCTCATTTGATTGAGATTTTGCTCTGTCCATGAGATACCATAATCAGCTCCTATTCTATTCATAGCATTCACCCATTGAATTTGCCGTCTAATAAGTATTTTGGAGAGTTGATTGGGAAGTCTGTCCTGATTATAATAGAACAAAGTCTTGTTTATATACCTCATGTGCAAATCCAAAGTATACAGATGACCATTTTCTATTCCCGTTTCAAGTCTTAGCGTGTATGTTGGTGTAAAACTAGGAATCCTCAATATTTTCTTTAAAAAGTATAGCTGTAGTTTATCCACTTCATCGAACAAAGAGAATCGTCAGACTTGTGCGCTATAGCTTTGCACTGCTCTGCAAACTGCCACAAACAGTTTCCATTTGGATCTTAGAGATATCGAGGGTTTGTTCAAAAAGTTGTTCCATGTCTGATTTATGTTGCTTTTGGCAGAAGCGGTTCTTATTTCAATATGTTTTTTGAAAATCATATTTGGTGTCAAGGTAACGCCAAGATAGCAGTATTCGGATGCTATTCTAATATCTTCTCCTTTAAAATGACATTTTTCATTTCGTGACATTATTCCACCTTTTCTGAATATCATAATCTCAGACTTACTTAAATTTACCTCGAAATCCCATATTTTACAGTAATCTTCTAATTTATATATCATTTTCTGCAAAACGTTTATATCATCAGCACGAATAACGATATCATCTGCATATAGCAACAGTCGTATATTTAAGTTTCGATATTAAGTCTTCCTTCTAAAAACTCATGAAGATCATTAATATAGAACGCAAAGAGTAGTGGTGATAGCAGACAACCTGGTTTTACGCCTGATACAGTTAAAAGTCCTCTGATAATTCTTGACCAGTCCACACTGCCGAGTTTGTAGTTTTACAGATGTTTTCTATAAGCTTCACTGCTTTTGACGAAAGACCTATTGTATATAGCTTGTAAATGTGCATTTATAGAAACTAGCAGATATCAGCCCTCGAAATTCGAGTGCAAATTCTAGGAAATTTTACTTTTATAGCCAATTCACAAATTATAACAAAAAAAAGACTCTTTTTATTACAAACACATTAACAAATTTAATAAACACACACATATCATTGTATAATTTTATGTATGTGTTAGTAGCAACTTTAAATGCAATTTACTCAAAATAAAGGAAAAAATTTAAAAATCTGTAATTCTGCAAAACGGCTAAAAAGAAATACCTTTCAAATAATATACGTTTGGTCAAAATCGGGATAAAACGGTAGAGCAAAACATCGATCACAAGAAATCACATAGCCTATTAATATTATAGATTTTATCGAATGCGAAAAATGCATAAGTTTTCTTCTTCGCATTTAGATTTAAATGTACTAAAGCTGAGAGGTTATACATATATGTTATCAACTGTTCTTCCTAAAACCAGTTTGATATTCATTCAAGATTTTGTAACGTTCGGTCCATTCTGAGAGTCTATTCGTTAACAAACCCACCATTATCTTTGGTAGAGAGTTCATGAAAGAAATTCTACGATAATTACTTGGTATTGCCATATCTCCTTTTTTATGTGTCGGGTAAATTATATTTAATATAAGCGTATCGTCTATTTTTCCACTATCATACATTATATTACATATTGTTGCTATCTCTTCTAACAATTCTTCTTCGCCTGGTACCTTGTGGTTTTATGGTCTTATCCACCTCATCATTTGCTCGGTACAGGTAAGCATATTGTAACCCTATTGCATTTTGTGTTGGATTCAACAGTTGTTGAAAATATGACTAGCTCTCCCGCTTGTACCGTTAATCTTGGACATTCATCACCATTTCTTATTTCCTTAGCAATTTCCAACAATCTTTACTGTTATTGAATTGATCTATCTTTTGTTCTAAGTGCAATAGGTACTTTGATTTTTCGTCCCTACAAATTTCTTTAAATCTTTTATTTGCTTTTAAATATTTGTCTTTGTTTTCTTTGCTACCGGTTTTTCTGAATTTACCTAGCCATTTAAAAGAAGCTTTTCTTGCATTGTGACATTTAGCATTGAACCCCTTTTGTTTTTGATGAAATTTTAAGCCTTCTTTATAGACCATTTTATACGCCTCCTTTACTACTTTAGATATATCTCCAAATTCCAGGGATTCTTTTTGGTTTTTTGCCATCTCCAAACATTCACGAATCTTCATCTGATATTGCGATATGTATTCATTATTCCAATGTAATTTTGGCAAGAGATTTGGATTTATTTTACATCCGTCATCTATTTTAAGTTGAACTGATCGCACTATTGGGATGTGGTCAGACCATACCTGATTGTCAACCATAAAATTATCAATGTTATGAATAAAATCTTGGTAAACAGCAAAAACATCATTACCGATGAGGTAAACTCTCCATATGCGTCACCAATCATCATTCCATTCGTTACCACCATCCCATTATCACAACTTCTTTGTCTTTGGATCTTCTTTCCTCTTTTACTGCATTAATATTTGTATTAAACATATCATATACATAATTTTGCAAGGCACCGATGCGTACATTTAAGTCTCCAATAACTATTGGGTTTTTTGAATCATTTTCATTAAAAAGCGTATTTATTTTAGCAAATTCTTCATCCGATATAGCATTTCTCATGTAGATAGGTATAATATTAAAGCGCATTGCATTTATTTGGACGTAAATAACCGTAATTTGTCCAACAGTTATGTATGAGTAACTAAAACCTAGCTTACACAGCTCCTTTTTTACTCCCATAAACACTCTTCTATAAACACTTTCTCTTATTGCTGGTATCCAAAATAACTCAAAACCACGAAAGTTTTTATCAAAGTTTTAATATTTGTTTAAACAAACATAGGTTTCTTGTAAGGCAAAAATGTCAACTGATTTTATATAATTAAGAAAATCTACATAGAAGAATTTATTATTTAGACCGTTAATGTTGTATGACAAAATATTTACTTTTCCATAATCTTCTTTATCTGTTCTATTACATATGTATTTGCTATTATTTAGTTTTTTTCATAAATTTTTTCTAATAAAATATTATAATTAACGTTAATAGAATTTGTTTTCTCTCCATAAAGCTCAAATAATACCTCATTTTCGCTCTTTTTCCCGCAAACCAGCTCTCGACTGTTGTGACCGATAAGCTAAAGGGAAGACATTGTTGCCTTTAGCTTTTAACGTGAGGTTTATGTAGTTAATGTTGCCACATTGCCACATCTGATGTATGAAAAACAAATTCACATCAATTAATTTTGTAAGTAAATTTATTTACATATACTTAAATATATGCTTGTATATTTTTTAGAAAGTTTTATTACACATTTACAACAATTATGCAACTTATAATAAAGGTTTTTGGTTTTTATTCTATTGTTCTTTTTGTTTATTTGCGAACAAATAAGGGAACATTGCCACTACGTATTTTGATAAAGCAATTCATTTGTTCAAAAGTAACCGGTGTTTCCTTTGGTGTTGCAACAATATCAAAAATATTAATTTCATTTTACTAGGAAGTTGTAATAATAAAAAGAAGTTAAAGGTAACTTTATTGCTCACTTTATTAAAGTTACCTTTAACTAACATTTACTTTAAAGGCAAGTTGTAATTATGGCCCTTAATGTTGATATATTCTATTTGATTTTTAATTTCCTCAATATCTGCTTTAGTTGATACAGTCTCTAGCTTTTCTTCTACATTTTTGAGCTTTTCCCCCATTATTTCCTCATTCGAGCATTTCATCAGTTACATTAGATCTTTAAGCGCCACATTGCCTACAAAGTTGTCTCCTGTTTTAATTGTATCTTCTGGAGATGCCTCTTGTAGTTTACGTTTAGCTTGTTGTGTAAAACTGGAGGTTGATGCAAGTGCGTTAGTTTTTGGCGGAGTACGTTGCATATCAGGCATATCAATTAAAATGGTATTGCAGTGAATCAAAATTAACAGGTGGCAATACGGTTCAACTAAAAGAAGTGGCGGTAATGTGGTTCAGTAAGGTAGATACGTATGGTTATTCGTTATTTACAAGTACGCAACAAGAATATTGGTAGCACCTTACTACAATCAACCAGTATTTGCATAAGCGAAACACCTCGTGTTGTTTACGGTTTCCAATAATTCTTGTAGATTCAGCGAGATCGGTTGTCCCATTCAATTTGAGTGATTTTTAAGATTTTGTTTTTTTCTTGTTTATAATGTTAAAAATTTAATATTTAAATGACAAATAAATTGTCACAAAGGAAAGCAACGCGATAATCTCCAACTACAACAGTCGCGACTCACAACGACAATCATTCACCGTCGCTTTTGGTTGGATCTAAGTGATTTTAATGGGTTTTTTGCAGGTTTTCACGAGCCGGTAAAAAACACGTATCCTTCGCCGGAATATCTGTTACACTCTAAGGTCTCAAAACAGGCTTATACGGATCAGATTTGGTTATTATTATGATGCCGGCTGCGTTAAATAAGGAATTTGATTGGTTTGCTATGAAGTGTTTAGGGGTTATCTACTCTAGTATAAGAAAAATAATGAAATTTTTCAAATAGTAATTAATTCTTTTTAATGATCATTGCTTTTTTTGTAATAGAAATTTGCCAACAGGAATCCATTTAACTATAATTTTAATTGGTATTCGGATTTAATGTTTCAGTATCGGCAACAGTTTCAAAGTGGTAGCCGTAACCGATATTGGGTGGAGGGTATCAAAAATTTGGAATTTAACACTCGCATTGAGTGGAGGCAGAAAACTTGGGTCTTTCATCGACAAGCGGTATAAAAGCATGGCATTGAGCGGTGCCATCGAATCTGCTCTTCAGTGTTTTCAATGTTTCTTCATGATCCTCTTTGCTACTATAAACTATTTTAGTTTCTTGACAATAATTCTTTGCCTAATGGAATAAAACAGTCGCACCTAAGATGCGATCTTGATGAGAGCACTGGAGGCTATAGATCGCAGTATTTCTTTTTAGGTTTGCTCAAATACCATCACACGCTCCTTTGCCATGAGCAGTAGGATGAAAATGCCACTCAGCTGACATTCCAAAATCTTTTTTATGAGCTATAAGATTTGCGAAGATACTTTTGTTTTTAAAATGTTGACTAGCTCCGTCCGAAACGTAGTATACCTTCTCTACTGTAAATTTAGATTTTAGATACTCATAAGCTGCAACTGCTGTTTTAAGTCGTCGGATATGATTGCCATACCTTTGTGTTCCAGTTTTTCATCTTTCATGTAATAAATTACTGCCGTGAATATAGTTGCTTGGTCGTTATTGAAGTGGATTGCTTGTATGACATCCTGACGAACATATTTATAGTTTTCTACGAAATCATAACGAATTCACCAGACTTCAAATGTATCTTCAAATCCTTGAAGAATGACCACTGCTCTTTGACTAAAAAGTCATGGGTTCTCAAGTTACATTTGAAATTATTGTTTTCAATGTGCATCTGTCAGTCTGAATACATGTGTTTCACTCGGATTGATTCTCTTTAATGAATCACCTTGTGATATATTACATTATTCGTAATGTTATGAGGCGCAAGAACAAATAAAGCAGATGGTCATGGCGAATACAAGGCGAATCGGAAATTGAAACCGTTTAAACTCAAAGGACATATTGATTGGGATCATCGGAATCCTCGGAATGGGAACTTCTTCAGCTTTAAATTTTGCTTTGAGTATCGTCGCGTGAATCACATCGATCATCAGTTTTGTTATCAGCAATCGCGTTCCATTGGATAGTTTTGGTTTAGATTTGTAATCATGATGACTATCGAGCCAATCTTCAGCCAGGCACATCGAATGAGTTAAAAATTTAGTTAGATAGTTGGTTACACAGTCAATAGATTCTAATGAATGCAGAAGAGCAAAGATTTGATTCTGAATATTATTTAAATTTAAATTACGAAATTTAAGTCATCCACATCTTTCATTTTAGCCGCCATTTGTTAGTTTTTAGGTTAGCAATGATATTCGGAAACACTTTGTTAATGAGCTCGTCTTTCGATGAGACAAAATTACAATTATTCAGAGGAAATAAAATCAAATTGCTCGATTCGTCGACAGAAACACGGCTATTACCGACATTCAGCAATTGCTTGGAGAAATCTTGAGGAAATGGATCATTTAGCAGTGTAACTCTGATGCTTGCTGCCTGCTGAGGTTTCTTCTCTTAGACCCACAGATTTGATGATTTGAGGCAAGCGTTTATTTCATCGACAGCAGTCTACGCCCATTTTTTGGCGACCCTTCCAGTTACAGCACGAATACTAATATTAAAAACATATGACGTCACACAAATTCGCAAAGCTCTCCCTATTACAGTATTCGAGATACTTGATATTGAATATTACTTAGTATTCAGCACGACTACATTCACTATTAACCAGCTAAATCTCATAAAGTTACGTTACGTTGCCTTTTATAATGCTCAAGATATGGGATATTAAAAATTCACTTTGTACTGGAGGTGACACGCCCACATTTGCGATTCTGCACATTTTTAGTATAGATACTCATGTAGTCACAGATACTCGACATATATGAGATTTAATATTACCTTTTTATGGGAGGTGCCAGTTATTTTAATACATGTTCTGCTATTCGGGGCGGAGACGAATCCAACAACTCAAAAGTCTTTACAATCGGTCCAACCGCTCTTGAGTTATAAATGGTGTAACAAAACCGACTTTGTTTTCTGTATATAGATTTTTTTTTATAACTCGAAAGATAGTTTTGACCAAGAAGAAATAACATATCTGAAGAATTGAACGAGTTCCAAATATAGCAGAAAAGTGGATTTTTTTAATTGAAACCTCCAACAATTTCTTTCGTATTAAAATCACTGTTATATTAAATGTTTTAGGCGAAATTAAGTCATAAATTTTTGTAATATATTGTTTTCATAACGTTTGCATAAAAGCGTCGGTTTTAGTAAAGCTATGAATTCAAATTAAACAATTTAAAACCATTTTTGCTTCCACATAAACTAAAAACAATTAAAAAAGTATTTTTTGAGTGCTTGAAATTTTTAAGTTCTGGAAATTTATTGGAAATCAGTCAATGTAGAGCAAAATGCATATCGCTCAATCTACGAACCTTCGGCAAAGAAAGAAATTTATTTATCTAAGGTCTTGAATCGAGATTTCCTTAATCAGACCCAAAGTACTCAAAAGAATTTTATTAATTTCTTTTAATTTTTTCAGAGTTATAAATGTAATTCGACAATCAATTGAAAAAAAGGCATAATGCTCAGCGGTTTCCTAGACACTCAAAAGGCGTTCGACAGAGTTTGGCATATTGGTCTATTGTCAAAAATAAAAAGGCTTCTTCCAGCTCCATTATATCAATCATCAAATCTTTTCTTAAAAATAGAATTTTTACGTCAAGATCGCTTACGAAACTTCTTCTCTTTTTAATATAAAAGCAGGAGTTTCTCAAGGCAGTGTACTGATTCCTGTCTTTTATAGAGTATTCGCTGACACGCCAATTTCAGAAAGTATCAGTATATCAACATATACTGATAACATGGCTGTATTATCGACAGTTGAATTGCCATCCATAGCATCCAGTTATGTACAGTTATTTAAAATTGTTAGAATTGCGGCTACGAAAATGGAAGCTTAAGGTTGCCGCAGAAAAGTCAGTACACATTACATTTGCACTAAGAAGAGGTGATTGTCCTAATCTTTTTATTGATAATACCAAAATTCCCAAATGGATACCTTGGGATGCACTTGGATCGTCGACTGACATGGAAGCAAGACATAAAAGCCAAACGACAACATTTAAATATACAAAATAAAAGACTTTATTGGTTGATTTGACCTAAATCTCAACTATAATGATCTGAAAATTTCATTAGTGAAAAACATTTAAGCGAAAAGTATTTGACTAGTCTAAGCAATCATGTCAACCCCACGGATATTGCCTTATTAGATTAAAAAGACGAAATCAAAAGACTGAAGTGATACAACATCCTAGACTTCCTCTCCGAAGCTAGTTATATTATTTAATACAGAATTTCTGTTATTTAAATAGTTAGCGTAGCTATTTTTTTTTTAAACAAACTAAGCATTCATAAAATCTTTGTTAATAATGTAAATAATTCTTTAAATTTGCTGTAAAAATGTGTGTATTGTTAAACTTAAGGGTTAATTATCTGAACTTACAGTTGTAATTATAAGAGTACATTTACCAACGTTATTTTAGCACTCATCTAATTTGCTTATTATCTTTATGTATGTAGATAGATTGCAATTTAAATAATGACACAAAAAAAAAATATATCTTAATAATTATTAATATAATTGAGTTTAAAATTATTCAGGCTCAAGATCAAATGTTTTTACTTTAAATAAAGCAAAAAACTTTGGCAAATTTGTTTCACAAATTGATCCATATTCTGCATGACATGTTATGCAGCTGTTTCGGGAAGAGTCACCAACCCTCATCAGTAAAGCAGTAGATCGTTTGTTTGGTAAAAAGTTAAATTCATATATATTTGCTGAAAACAACCAAAAATATAAAACAAATTTGCAACAAATATGTTTGTATATGAGTACACACTGCATACTACAATATACATGTTTGTTTTAGCGTTAACGGCGTGCCCTCCGTATTTTTAATTTCATTATTTTCTATAAAATAAAAAATGTTATTTTCGATCTTTACCATTTTAATGATTGAGTTTGAAATTATTCAGGCTCAATATTATGTGTTTTTAGTTTAAATAAAGCAAAAAACATTGGCAAATTTGTTTTATATACAATGTGTACTCATATACAAATAAACAAATTCTGGAGCAGGGATTTACCTAAAAATTCACACGGTTAATTTCTAACACGTATTCAACAAAATCTTGAAGTACCAGGAACATTTTTTAAAACTTGAAAACAAAGTTTTCATAATTTTATCAAAAAAATTTCCCATATTCGGTCTCATTGCGCAATAGGTTAACAAGGTGGTAATAAGGCAATACTTCATATTTGAGTACTTATAGGTACAGAGACCAAAAAAAATTAGGGCTTTAATCAATTTGTTAAAGTTGAAAAATGTCCGTCAAATTTCATGACCTAGTGTTTTTTGGCACAAAAGTGGTTTGGGACATTTGCTATTTCTTCACGAGTTCTTATTCGATTTTGAAGTTATATAGCTTTTTGAATAGATAATTTAGTACGGATATCGATTTATGTAACTACTTGTCGAAAAAATTAAGCTATAGAACGAAAGAGACATATTTTCCCCATATAAAAACACTTAAAATTTTCAATCGAATAAAAAAAGTCGCTCCGGAAGACTATTCTCTATCCGATTGTCCCCAAACTTCACGCTTATTAGTTTTATATAGAAAGGAAACCTCGACACTACTCAAAATTACAATTTGAAAAATTTTTATATAACGTAGGACCACTCCAGTGTACATATTTTTAGAAAATATGGAATTTTATCAATCCTATATTTTTGGTGTACTCCGCTTTGCAATGATTAATGCTCCTTTTAAAAAAACGTTTCACCATTATTCTATATTAAATATTTGAAATATTTGGATTATTTGTTAGAACATCGCGAATCAAAAAAACTTCAGAAAAGGGTTGGCCGCTACTTGACTTCAGTCGTCGCAGCGACTGTTTTTTTTTTTGAAAGTAAAGTAAATAGAATTAATTATTTTGAATATAAGAAGTCAGATCGGGAAAATCTTATCACACTTAAAATGTAATAATAAGGAAATAATTTAACCTAGAATTTGATTTTTTTAATTTAATTTAATTGATTTTTTAATTTAATAAAATTATAACTGATCTTACAAAAAATGTAAATTTTATAGTTCTAAGCACTACTTATGAACTTAAGAATCTTTGGAACAGGTATTCCATCTCCTACCTTGGTGCAACAACTACGTTATTGTTCGTGTACCATTCAAAAGCTTTGTTATCGTAGTGACAGGATGCCAAATAGGGCCAAAAATATATGGACACATTGAGTTAGCTTAAGAAAGCAATTAGTCTTTTCTGCAAACACTCCTTCTTAACGCCAACACATCTTACATCATCCAATAATACTTTGCTCAACCTTTTTTTTGTCTCCAATGAATTAAAAATCTTATTATGTGACCAGTTGTCCGCATCGTGTTTTTTTAGGCACGATCTGATATTCTTAATTTTTGACATTCCACTTGGAACTTCTACTGTAAAAATCCAATTTCGTAACTTGAAACGTTGCAGAAGAGTTTGTCAAAATCGACTGGGATTGCATTTATCATATGATATCGGTTAATGATCAATTGGCTTCCTTAGAACAAAACATAACAACTTTATTTAATATAATAGTGCCAATGCAAACGAAAGAAGTAGGTTACCGCCAGAAACCTTGGTTCACAGCTGAAAGAAAGCATCTCATAGCAGATCGTGACCATGCTTACTCTTGCTGGAAGCGCTTTTAAACTGATGATCTATATAATACCATAAGAAACGTAAAGTCAAAAACCTAAGCCAACAAATTTTCAAATTCAATTTCTACAAAAATTAAATTGAAAACCATTAAAGAAATTTGAATAGTTAATAGTAAATATAATCATTTTAATATCTCGTTAATATCATATCGGACCATAGTTATTATATTAACTATCATGCTGCCAATTTTCAGCATATCCTATTCAATTTCGAAAGTGTAAGTCCGTAAGATGTACTCAAAAGCTGTCTACCCATAAAATCACAAGCTACAGGCATTGATGGTATCCAGCCCGCTTTTATAAAAATTATTCTCCCGTCACTACTACCAATATATTCAATAAAATAATTATGACAAGCATTTATCCACTAAGATGGAAGCAGGCTAAAATTCTTCCAATACCAAAGTCACCCACTGAGTATCGGCCCAGAGCCATATTGTCATATCTGTCAAAAGCATTTGAAAAACTTCTACATTTACGGATAATTAGTAACATTAATCATCACAATTTGTTGACCGATAAACGATAAACAGTGTGGATTTCGAGCCAAATATAATTGCATTACTGATGTAGCCGAAGATCTCAGAAAGGAAATTGACGATGGCTGTGTTGCAATGTTGGTGTTGTTGGATCATTCAAAGGGTTTTGATACCGTTCACCACACCATATTGATTCAAAAATTAGAAAAAATCAAGAATTTTTCCTCAACATCTACCAAATTAATTGAGTCATATCTAAAGGATCGAGTGCAGTGTGTTGAAATAAAACCATTAACAGCCTCAAACTTTCTTCCCGTTATCAGGGGTACTACACAGGGCTCCATTCTCGATCCTCTCCTCTTTTCCATCTATGCAAATGGTCTTCCTGAACAGTTGCTCCACTGCAACATTAGAATGTATGCTGATGACGTCCAATTGTACATAAGCAATATACAAGGAAAAATTGAAGAATATACTGCAAAATTAAATGATGACCTGCAGCATGTTTCTCTCTGAGCTCATGTGAATGGTTTAAGTTTAAATCCTAAAACTCCAAATGTATCGTTATACATAAAAGGACAAAGAAAATTATTAAAAGTTCCAGTGTTTGTATTAACAACCAACAAATTGAAATGGTTAATAAAGCAAAAAATCTTGGTATCGTATTTAATAACACTCTCACTTGGTCAGATCACGTAATAGCTGCCTGTGGCAAAACATACGGGATGCTCAGAACACTTTGGCCTACGCAATATTACACACCAATAAAAATAAGGTTACTGCTTGCTAAAACGTATCTGATACCTACTCTTGCCTACGGATGTGAGATTTTTGCAAGTTGTGATGGCACTAGCAAATCAAAATTAAACGTTACATATAAGTTAACAACAATTTAATTTCATTTTCAATTTTGCCAATTTAGCATTCGCTCATTTAAATATGTCACTATTCATATTGCGACAGAAATAATTCTTTTTATTAGCAATTCTGTTGATAAAGCAACACGAGTTTAACTTCACCTTAATAACACCAAAAACTGCTGACGCTATGTCTGCAGTTTTGAATTGTAGTATTTCTAAATAAATTTTAATTTCATAAACAATGTAAGCATAAAATTGTATTATTAAAAGATAGTAATTTCGTTTAATAAAGTCAGTCGTAGTCAAGTACTCGAGCTGTGTTTTTATTTATTTAAACATAATATTAACTAACTGGCGCCCAACAAAATAAATACACTCAAGTAGTGAAAATAAAAAATCAAAAAATACTTAAAGTGCAGTGGAAAAGTTTAAAAACTAAAACAGTGTAAATTAAATTCATTAAAAAAATGAAACAGTTCCTTAAGTAACAACAATTAAAAGGACACTGAAGCAAGAACTCTAATAAAAATATTCTAAACATTAACCTAAGTGAAAACTGTTAAAATATTAAACTAACCTAGAAATAAAAGGTTAATAAAAACTTTTTAAAACTAATAAATTAAAAAAAATTAACTATAACCTAAATTCTAATAAACCTTGATACGAAACTTTTAAAATCAATTGTAAGCTCCACTTAAAGAGAAGTACAACATCGTCACCAGGCAACGATTTTGCCTGGGCAGCAAGAGGGAAAAGGATTAAACATCAACATCAAATCGGACATCAACACCGTCACTAAATTGTAGCAACACCGCATCAAATCCAACTCCAACATAGACGAAAAAATGAAGTTACCTATCAGCTTAATGTAAGTCAAAACAAATAACTGCAAAAATCAGAATTTTTCAAAAGGAAAAACAAGATATTTATAAAACTTTCAAATCGAACATATTTAAATTTAAGAAATAACTTTTCATTGCCTTCTTAAGAAAGAAAATACATTTTTAAAAGATCTTTAAATTGAAAAATATTTTCTACAAAGAAACTTACCTAAAAATAAACTTTTAAATTGAATATTTTGAACTAAATTCAAATTACTTAAATTAGAAAATATTTCATACAAAGTGTTAATATTAAAATTAATTTACTACAACAAAAATATAATTCCTAAATTAAATATCATTTAAATTAAAGGAAATTTTCTATAAATTACTAGTTTTAAAACTAAATTACTATAACAAAATAAAAGAAATTCTTTCTGCGAAAATATAAATCCTAAATTAAATCTTCACGTTGTATCACTTATGTTAAATTAAATATTTTTTATTAAATTAAAATCAATTAAATTGAAAGATAGTTTCTACAAATAAACTTTTTAATCCATCTATATCAAATTGAATATTCTAATTAAGCATTAATAATCACCCTCTAAAACTCGAAAATTTATTTTATCGAAACCAAACCTTACAAATTTTTAGAAATTAAAAAACAAAATGTCCAACCCAGAAAATTTAATTCGCCCTCCTATACTAAATCCCAATAATCCCAACATCCCACCCATCCATCAAAACGCTCAATTTGAGGCGAACATCATTAATGTAGTAACTAGAATTTGTAGGGAACAGTGTAGAAATGCAGTAGAAAACATACTAAATCCCAATGCGGAAATTTCAGGGGTAGATCAGGGAATAGACGAACGATATAGGGAAAACCTTACAGACTTGGACAAAGTTCCCGACATTGTTCGCTGTCTGCGAGAATTTTCAGGCAATCACGCGGAATTTAGCTCCTGGAGGAAGAGCGTAGAACGGGTTTTGGGTTTGTATGAATCAACAAGAGGCACTCCGAAGTATTTTGCGATCCTTAATGTTATTAGAAACAAAGTCATAGGGGCGGCCGATGCCGCATTGGAATCCTACAACACTCCTTTGAACTGGGA
Source organism: Cordilura impudica (assembly GCA_963682025.1). Lineage (NCBI taxonomy): Eukaryota > Metazoa > Arthropoda > Insecta > Diptera > Scathophagidae > Cordilura > Cordilura impudica. The sequence goes on from OY821521.1 coordinate 127,606,295, forward strand.
ATCCATTTCACGTTGCCTCGCGTTACACTACGCTGACAAACGTGATCTTGGCACATTGGAATACCAAATGACCACTCTCGTTCAAAGTAATAACTCCGTCCAAGATTTCTATCAGGACGTCTACTCACATTTGTCTTTAATCGTGAATAACATCTCATGCATGACAATTGGTAGAGAAGCCATGGACACTCTGATCCAGACTTACAGGGACAAAGCGCTAGATACATTTATCCGTGGACTACGAGGCGACCTTTCCAAATTATTATGCATTCGGGAACCGACAACTCTCCCACAGGCATTGCATCTGTGCCTAAAATTACAGAATCAAAACTTTCGTACAGAATATGCTTACAACAGAAATATCAGAAATTCACAAGCCCCTCTGGGGAACAATCGGAATTTTAAACCACAAATCCCTAATAAGCCGAACAAATTTTTCCCTACTGTAATGACAACCCCAAACCCAAGATCTCAATTTGAAGTAAATCATCCCAATAATTTCACCCCACACCAATATTATAACTACAGACCGCAACAAGTTCTTGGCCAAAGGCAATTCCCAAATCAACTCCAAGGAAATATAAATAATAATTTCAGACCGAATATTCCACCACCACGTCCACTTGCGCCAAAACCACCGACAAAACCAGAACCAATGGATATAGATCAATCAATGCAAACAAGAAACATTAATTATATGAACCGACCCAGACCTAATGATAGATTCATGGGAAAGAGACCAACCGATCAATCATTACAACAACCACAAAAATTTCAAAGGAATTTCCACGTTGATACGGAACCTACAGAAGCAGCAAACCCTGAAGAGGAACTTGCTGCGGGCTACTATAATGAGATGTCATCTTACGAAGCAGAAGAGGAATTACAACCGCTGCAAGAATACATTAATGATCACGCGCAATATATGTCAAATGAACAAGAATACGACCAACACTACGCAGACATTCATTTTTTAGAATAACGAACTCGTCTTTGCCGTATTTCGAAGCAAAGACGAAAGACGGGGAAATACTGAGGATATTGGTGGACACAGGATCAAATAAGAATTATATACAGACTTCACTTATAAGAACAGCCATTCGGAACGAAAACACCTTTTATGCAAATTCCGTGGGAGGGAAAGTTCCAATAACCCACCACACATTCATTAATCTTTTTGGAGTAAGAGACCTAAAAATAAAATTTTTCGGATTACCAACACTAAAATCTTTTCATGCCATATTGGGTAATGATAGCCTTAAGGAACTATCAGCTGTTATTCATACAGCAAAAAATTTAATGGTCGTGAAAAACAACATTAAAATTAAATTGAGACAACAAATATCACAATGTGTAAATAATATTACGATTAGAACAGACCATATGAAAGAGGACCAGAAATGCAAGATAAATAATCTAGTATTAAAATATCCAAATCTGTTTGCTGAACCCAATGAAAATCTCACTTACACGACAACCGTAAAAGGGGAAATCCGAACAACCACCGATAATCCTATCTACTCCAGATGCTACCCCTACCCGATGAATCTGAAAGATGAAGTCGAACGTCAGATAGAAGATCTTCTGAACCAGGGTATCATTAGACCCTCCAAATCACCATACAATGCACCAGTATGGATTGTATCAAAGAAAATGGATGCCTCAGGCGTAAAAAAATTTAGAGTAGTCATCGACTACAGGAAACTTAACATGGTCACGGTCCCCGATAGATACCCAATTCCCGAAATTAACGAGGTCCTTTCTCAGTTGGGTCAGAATAAATATTTTTCAGTAATAGATCTAAAGAGTGGTTTTCACCAAATTCCCCTTAGAGAAAGCGACATGGAAAAGACTGCATTTTCAGTTAACAACGGAAAATATGAGTTCACACGACTCCCATTCGGTCTTAGAAATGCTCCTTCAATTTTCCAAAGAGCATTAGACGATATACTACGCGATCACATAGGGAAGATCTGTTATGTCTATATAGACGACATCGTCATATTCGGTAAAGACGAAAAAACACATTTCGATAATATCGAAAAAGTTTTTCACACACTAGAATCAGCCAACATGAAGGTACAACTGGATAAATGCGAGTTCCTCAAAACAGAAGTAGAATTTTTGGGATTTTTAATTTGCGATAAAGGGATACGAGCCAACCCGAAGAAAGTGGAAACAATAAATAGATTCCCAGTCCCCGAAACAATAAAAGATTTAAGATCATTTCTAGGTATGTCAGGGTTTTACCGCCGCTTTATTAAGGACTATGCCAAATTGGCAAAACCCTTAACAACGCTTTTAAGGGGGGAGGAGGGACGAATGTCCAAAAATATGTCTAGCAGAGTGAAGGTCAAAATGAGCGACGATGCCTTAAATGCATTTAATAAAATAAAAAAGACATTAATATCAGAGGACGTTATGTTAACATACCCCAATTTCGAAAAAGAGTTTCACCTCACTACAGACGCATCAAACTACGCGATTGGTGCGGTATTAGAACAAGATGGGAGACCAATTACATTCATTTCCAGGACACTTAATAGAGCAGAAGAACATTACGCGACAAATGAAAAGGAGATGCTCGCGATTATTTGGGCAGTCAAAGCATTTAGAAACTACCTCTATGGCTCTACAAAGTTTAAAATTTTTACGGACCATCAACCACTCACATACGCACTAACCAACAAAAATTCTAACGGCAGACTTAAAAGATGGAAAGCATCTCTAGAGGAATACAATTATGAACTACTTTACAAACCAGGTAGGACCAATGTCGTCGCGGACGCATTATCTAGACCGCCGCAACAGGTATTTCAGATAGGTTCAACAATCGCTACCCAACATAGCAATCAAAGCTCTCCCAAAAACCTCATCCAGTATACTGACACACCAATAAACGCGTTCAAAAATCAGATAATATTAGAACAACATGACAAACAGTCGTACGAATTCCAAATCGTGTTCCCAACATATCACCGCCACATCATTTTGGAACCGAACTTCACCGAGGAACGATTGAAGCAAATTCTGAGTAAATATTTAAACCCCTCAGTTACAAATTGCTTAAAGACCACGGACCAAATACTTGGCAAGGCACAGGAAATATATTCCAAGAATTTCTACAGATTTAAAGTTCTTTACACGAGGAAAATGGTAACAGATATCCCTAACGAAACAGATCAAGAAGTAGAAATCATAAACGAACACAACAGGGCACACCGAAACGCTAACGAGAACAAAGCCCAACTTCTTGAAAGATGTTATTTCCCTCAAATGACAGCTAAAATTAAGAGAATTAACAAATTATGTAAAATATGCAAAGAAAATAAATACGATAGACATCCTAACAACATAAACATTCAAGAGACACCAATCCCACAATATCCAGGACAAATTGTGCACATTGATATCTACATAACAGAAAAGACATCTATTCTGACGGGAATCGATAAACTTACCAAATATGCACAGGCACGAATATTAAAATCAAGGGCAACAGAAGATATTAGGCAACCCCTAAGAGAGATACTTTTGAATTTTGGAATGCCCGAAATTGTCGTAATGGACAATGAGAAATCTTTCAGCTCAAAATCTATAATATTCATGATGGAGAATCAGTTCAATATAAAAGTTTTCCGAATTCCACCGTACGCCAGTACCGTAAACGGACAAATAGAAAGATTTCATTCAACCCTCTCAGAAATTATGAGATGCCTCAAATCTGAAGGAACGCAACTTAACCTGTCCGAACTTTTAGACAAATCTATCTTTGAATACAACAATACAGTCCACTCATCCTTGAAAAAAAAACCAGTTGAGGCATTTTTCGGTAGAAAATCTCATGGTAACCCTAAAGAACGCGAAAATGACATAACGAAAATGGTCAAGGATATTAAGGATAAACAGTTGTCAGATCTAAATTACCACAATCGAGACAGAATTATCCCTAGAACATATAAAATAGGGGAGGTAATATTTGTTAGGGTCAATAAGAGATTGGGGACTAAACTTTCTAGGAGCTATAGGCCAGAAATAGTTAAAGAAGACAAGCATACCACTGTGTTGACAGATAGTGGGAAAATTGTTCATAAGAACAACATCCGCAACTAGCGAGATATAGATTTCTTAAATTTTTCTCTCTTTTCTAGCGTTACATTATTATCTCTCACTTATGGCGAGGTGAAAATACTGGACTACACCAATTCAAGGGTGGTAGCTATCGATACTGGGTCTGCTAGAATCCAGTCTGGTACAGTGAAATTGGTACATGTGGTTGATATGGACAATTACGAAAAGGTAATCGACGATATACGGTCCATCGTCCACTCAAATGTGAGCACTTCCCATCCTCTCTATCCTTTCCTTTCCTATGAACTAGAACAACTCAAAATACACATTGATGGTATAAAACCAAGAAACAAGAGATCCTTAGATTTTATTGGATCAGCATGGAAATGGGTCGCAGGCAATCCAGACCATGCTGATTTCGAAATTATTGAGCAAAAAATAAACAATGCATTACAGAATAACAATAGACAAATTATAATCAATAGAATGTCACTAGAAAAATTAAACGAATTAACTTCGCAAACGAATAATATTTTGAAATCGGTAAAAAGTGAAGAGTCAAGAAATTCCTTAATAGACAAATTAACTTATAAATTACGAATTATTAAAAATGAAATTTTGAATCTCAAATACGCGATAGATTGGGCGAAAGTAGGGGTCATTAATTCGTTCATATTATCTAAATATGAAATGGATATGATCAAAACTTTAGCTGACAAAGAAAATATAACTTATTTAAATATCGAAGAATCTCTTGGTTTCGGCGAGATAAGAATAGCCTCTAACGCCAATTCTCTAATTTATATTATTAATATCCCTACCACCTACAATGAACCATGTAATAAAATAAGAATTAAACCTGTAAAATTTAACAGAATTGCTACTAAGATAGAATTTGAGGAAATCCTAATTTGCAATAAAAAAACATTTGGTATTAAGAATGAATGTCAAAATTTCAATGAACTAACGATATGCAAAGACGGCAATATTGAGGATATTAGTGAATCCGAATGTATCCCTAAACTCGTACGTAGTAAACTTTCAAATTGTACCATGATAAACAATCTCCATATGACTACCGTAGAGGAAATAATGCCTGGCACAATGTTGCTAAATCAATTTAATGGCACAATTCTGATAGGTCAAGAATCCTACGACTTAAATGGTACTTATCTTATTAAATTCCACAACGAAACGTTGATAGTGAATGGCAGAACTTTCTCATTCTCAGAGGTCTCTTTTTCTAACCCGTTACCTGCCATAGTACAACCAATAGTTGGAGACCCATATGTGGAGGAAACTCTTACATTGGAACTAATAAAGGAAATGAATGCCAATAATACAGAGGCCATAGAACTTCTTAATATTGAAAGTAAATTAGGCGATATTATAAACTATGTTTTGGCGACTTCCGCGGTCATCTTAATGATATTAATCTGCCTAAGAAGAAAATGCAATCATGAGAAGAAACAAGATCTTAATAGTTCTGATATTAATGCTCCATGGCCATTACAGCACGTAACTCTGGGTCGAAACGATGCTAGGGAATACTCAATAGCAAAAATTACTCAAATACCCTACTTTTGATTGTGGACAATCAATTTAAAGGGGGAAGAGTTAACAACAATTTAATTTCATTTTCAATTTTGCCAATTTAGCATTCGCTCATTTAAATATGTCACTATTCATATTGCGACAGAAATAATTCTTTTTATTAGCAATTCTGTTGATAAAGCAACACGAGTTTAACTTCACCTTAATAACACCAAAAACTGCTGACGCTATGTCTGCAGTTTTGAATTGTAGTATTTCTAAATAAATTTTAATTTCATAAACAATGTAAGCATAAAATTGTATTATTAAAAGATAGTAATTTCGTTTAATAAAGTCAGTCGTAGTCAAGTACTCGAGCTGTGTTTTTATTTATTTAAACATAATATTAACTAACTTATATCAACATTGCAAGATACGTTTATGGTGTCAGTAATTATAGATCTTACGGAGATTACCTCAATATAACTCATTACTCTAAGAGAATATTTGGTGTGTTGTTCGGCGACCTGCTAAAAATAAGAACTGTAATATTTCTTCATAAAATTATAATAACCCGAGAGCCATGTCATATTTTTACTCGTTTGAGATTCAGTCAACTCAGAAGAAATAGAAATTTAGTTCAATTTAGTCATCGTACATTGATATCCGAATGTCAATTTTTTATATCTGCAAAACGTCTTTGGAATATTATTCCTCCAACAATTAAAGAAACCAGCATCGCGTTAGGATTTAAAAAAAAATTATTTGAATTTTATTCATAGATAGCTTTTTATTTTTAATAGAATATTGTCGTATATGTAACACATTCGTTTATGCATGTATGCAAGCACAAGAAAGTGCCCGTAACAAGAGAGAATTAAAACTAACAAACATACATATACACACACGTACATTTGGCTAGCGACAATAATAAATAGAACAAAAAGTATCAAGTAAACTTGGGGTAGGGCAAGAACGGTAACTAACAAATGACTCAGTGTGTTTGTTGACTGAGCAAGTTAAAATACAAAGCAATGAAATCGAATAGAGTTGAACGATCAATATGTAATACACTAGATTTAATTTCATATGCAAACTGTATAGAATACACATTCCAATGTATTGTATTCGGTATGTACTTTAGCCAGTACAATTTCTACTCGTTTGTTTGAAATTGTACTCATGTTTGAATTATGCGTAATTATAAAATATAAAGAAACCACCCTTCTTTTTTTCCATGATCGCCTAATGCCAATGTACATAGCCACTATTAAAATCATTATGATAGAACCAATATTGAAAAGAGAGGATTGATTTTAATTATGGAGTGACTTATAAAGAGTCCGCCAAATAACTTTTTTTTTTGAAAATGCTATTAAAAAAATCTACTGAATATTATCTCAAATTTCTTTTTTTGTTTGAAAGTATAATCCTTTCGGTTAATAATGGAAAATAATTTCGTTCAAATGGCTGCCTCGGCTGGCTCACGATCGGTCCAATTTTTAAGCACATTATCGATTGTGTGCAGCTGTATTTCACCAATGGCTTCACGAATATTGTCCTTTAAAGAGTCAATTGTCTCTGGCTTGTTGGCGTAACACTTATTTTTGAGGGCACCCCACTAATAATAGTCCAACGGTGTCAAATCGCAGCTCCGAGGTGGTCAAACGACATCAGCTCTGCCACAGCAGCAATATTCTCGGGTGTTCGCCCTGTTTTTGGCTTTTCACGCTTTGGTTTATCGATGAGGATGCCAGTTTCTTTCACTTTTTTCGGACATACGGAGCTGACTGTGCTTCTCTTCTTGCAAAATCCGTACGCAATTTTCGCACACATTTTGCAACATTACCATGATTTTCTCAAAGTAATGTCGCAATATTTCCCAGCGTTGTACACAACCATATTCGTTCAGCGGAAGGATAAAACTAATTATCTGTCAAACCAGACATGAGCTAAGTGTTACCATTCACGAAATAAGCACTAGTTGAAAAAAAAAACGTTAGATGGCGGACCCTTTAGAAAGCACTCATTATTATTCATTTAAGTATTTAGCATTTTTATATATAAGCATGAACTTTAACAATAGAGGGAAGTTCTACTTGACAGCTTAGATGAAGAGGTTTTCTTTGAAAACAAGTCTTATCTAAGCATATCTTTAAAAGGAACTTATAAAAATATTTAAAAATAAAAAATGTCTTTTTATTAAAACACATCCTGCATAACAATTGCACACAATCCTTGTAAAAACACCACATGGCGATCCTGCGAACTATCAGATCCTGGCACTGCTGAAACAATAAATCCTGCCGAACTATCAGATCATGCCACTGCTAAAATAACAGATGCTGCTAAACAATAGATCCTGCCAACTAAAAGAAGGATGTCAACAAATTAATCCTGCCAAACTCCAACAACATTTCAAATAAATTGGTTCGTATAAAACTTGTAAAAGAAATAACCAACAGACATCGCGTGTGCGAGGTTGGAACAATTTCTAAAGAAAGAAAAATTGTTAAAAAGAAAATTGTGAAAATATTGTGAAAAGGAAAATAGAAGAACAAAGGTGTAATATTGTATGGTAAAAAAAAAAACTTGCATAATTGTGAAAAATTAATTCAATGTTAAATTAAGAAACATTTTGAAATATAAAGTAAATTCAATTTCGTTTAAATAAAATAAATAAAATGGTAATGAGAAATTATATTTTTGTGCAACAAAAAGTATATAAAAAAATTTAAAGAAAAATGTTATAACATTTTCAATTATAAAAATTTTTTTTTAAATGAAAATAAAAATTTGTAATGAATAAATAGCAAAAATATTGATTGAAAAGGAATTTTTTTTGTGAAGATAATTTTGAATAATAATCCATAAATTGTTGAATGGTAGCAAAGTGGTTTTGAAAAGAAAATTTTTTTTGCGTATGAATGCAATTATATGTCAGCGTAGGTAAATCATTTTACGTAAAACACCACAGTTAAATGAATAAAACGAGGCCAATAGAGAATAAAGGAGAAATTTTAACCACAAACTATTTCCTAAAGAAACGAATGGAAGAGTCTTGGGAAGAAATTGTTGAAGGAATGAAAATTGCGGAAAGAAATTGGAAAACACAACTAGAGCAATACGGAGAAGAATCACCAAAACCAGAAATTTTGAAGTTGGGTCCGAAACCAATTCAGATCAAAAAGAAGTTCGAAATTGATGAACCAAAATATGAAATATTCCCATTGCCAAAAATTCGTGAACCAAGGACAGATTTTGTAAATCGTACAAAGAAGGAGCTGACTATAGCAAATTCAGAATTGTCATATGCCGAGGGCTCGGAATTGAAAGTGAAAATACAACAACGAATAACCAAGATCAAATTAGAAATAAAAGAATTCAGAAAGGCAAAGAAAATAAATAAAAAGAAATGGGGAATGCACAAACAAAAGTAAGTGAGGTAATAACAGCCACAACGCAAGCTCCAACGACAATACGCGTTAGTATTGAAATCGTAAAATTTATCTGTGTAGTGGTAACTATAATCGTAATAATGAAATATTTACGCAGATTGTACGTAAAGAAACAAATCCGCAGACAAAACATAAGAGCTGGTTTACAGCAATAGAAACTTTAAAGCCACATGTCAAAATATTAGAATATATAAAGATTTTTATTTAAAGAGAAAAGAAAAAACGCATTGTAAAACAAGAAGAAAAATACAAAATTATAATAAGAAAATAAAAATATGATTTATACTTATATGTATATAAGATACATATTATAAGAAAAATATACACAATACATGTTGATAAATAAAGATATATAAATAAATCCATTTAATTGATAATTAATAATTGTTGCGTCTCATGGATTCAATATTGAGATCATTGGAATCTATAGTATTTAATGCAAGAAAATCATTAGGTCGTCCATATTCGACGGAAACTATTTCCACAAAAAGATTAGACATACAAGAATTAGAAAAAGATTTAGAAAAGATATTGGTGGACACAAACAATACAGAAGGGCAAACATTGAAAATAACAGAAAAATTTAGAAAGTTACGTGAGGAGGCATTAGATTTGTTAACACAACATTCAAAGGGTAAAATTGCATTAGACAGACGACAAGTTGCTGCGATGGAGGCAATGGATTTAATCGAGATAACTGCTATAACCAAATTGATTTATGTTTTTACGGGTAAAAGAAGCGAACTTAACAGTTTTGCTGCAAATGTAGAATTAGTGACGGACACTATACCAGCAGCGAAACAAAACGCATTTTTCAGTTTTGTGTTCAGAACACGTTTGGATGCTAAGGTTCAGAATGTGGTAAGCCAGGAAACTGTTCCAGCAACAATAGTGGACTTAATAACCGCATTGCGGAAGGCATATAAGCCAACGGAAAACTCGAATAATGTTTTGAATAGAATAACTCACTCCACACAGAAAGGTGAATCGGTTAGGGAATTTGCGAACAGAATACAAGAATTGATTTCAGAACTAAATGAGATTCAAATATTAGAAGTCGGAGAGACAGATAGAGCTTCTATAGTGAGGACGAATAATATTATAGCATTCAACACTTTCAAGGCCGGTTTAAGAGATCAACAGATTTTGTCAACACTTAATGCGAGCAGAGTGGCGAATTTCGTTGACGCGTTGAATGTTGCAGAGGAATCTGAGGTTGATTCGACGCAAAGGCAAATATTATATGCTAACAACAACTATGTTGCGAATGGAAGACAAAGACCGAGATGTAATATGTAATAAGTGCAGAAAATTTAATAGTTTTTCGAAATTATGCCGTTCCACAACAATAGCAAAGACAATGCCAAACCACATTTCAGCAAAGAAGTAGGAGGCACCCAATGTAATCATGGCATACTGTTTGATTTGTTGGCTTTTACAATTATATTGCCACTACTACCGTCTCTTCTGGAATACTTTAAAAATAATGATAGTTCCGGCTTGTATGCTGTGTTAACGGATCGTATCAAATGGTTCCAAGAATTAATAGGAGCACCAGATCGTTACAATTCGTAATTGTTTGGTGGCTTTTTGGGTTCCATGTTTAGTTTTCTACAATTTGTTGCCAGTTTGTCTGATTACTATGGTCGAAAACCGGTTATTATGATATGTGCAGTAAGTTGTTTGACTATTTTCTTTTATTTTTGTTTTTAAATTAATTCATTTTGGGTTTTTTCTAGACATAACTTTTTTCACGTAACTTTGCCGTTTTTGTATTAGCCCGTTTTGTTGGTGGGTCTTAGTAAGGGTAATATTTCATTGTGTATGTCAATTATTACCGATGTTTCCAGCGAAAATCGTGGTCAATTTTGTTTCAAAATAGTTTAAATACCAACACTTTTCATCAATAACATCAAATACCATCAATTTTGTTTCAAAATAGTTTAAATACCAACACTTTTCATCAATACCATCAAATACCATCAATTTTGTATCAAAAAAGTTTAAATACCAACACTTTTCATCAATACCATACCATCAATTTTGTATCAAAAAAGTTTAAATACCAACACTTTTCATCAATACCATCAAATATCAATTTTGTATCAAAAAAGTTTAAATACCAACATTTTTTTTCAATACCATCAGATACATAAATTTTGTATCAAAAAAGTTTAAATACCAACACTTTTCATCAAATACCATCAATTTTGTATCAAAAAAGTTTAAATACCAACATTTTTTATCAAATACCATCAAATACCATAAATTTTGTATCAAAAAAGTTTAAATACCAACACTTTTCATCAATACCATAAAATACCATCAATTTTGTATCAAAAAAGTTTATATACCAACACTTTTCATCAATACCATCAAATACCATCAATCTTGTACCAAAAAAGTTTAAATACCAACACTTTTCATCAATACCATCAAATACCATAAATTTTGTATCAAAAAAGTTTAAATACCAACACTTTTCATCAAAAAAGTTTAATACCATCAAATACCATCAATTTTGTGTCAAGAAATTTTAAATACCAACACTTTTCATCAATACCATCAAATATCAATTTTGTATCAAAAAAGTTTAAATACCAACATTTTTTGTCAATACCATCAGATACATAAATTTTGTATCAAAAAAGTTTAAATACCAACACTTTTCATCAAATACCATCAATTTTGTATCAAAAAAGTTTAAATACCAACATTTTTTTTCAATACCATCAAATACCATCAATTTTGTATCAAAAAAGTTTAAATACCAACATTTTTTATCAAATACCATAAATTTTGTATCAATAAAGTTTAAATACCAACACTTTTCATCAATACCATAAAACACCATCAATTTTGTATCAAAAAAGTTTATATACCAACACTTTTCATCAATACCATCAAATGCCATCAATTTTTTTTAGAAGTCGGAGAGACAGATAGAGCTTCTATAGTGAGGACGAATAATATTATAGCATTCAACACTTTCAAGGCCGGTTTAAGAGATCAACAGATTTTGTCAACACTTAATGCGAGCAGAGTGGCGAATTTCGTTGACGCGTTGAATGTTGCAGAGGAATCTGAGGTTGATTCGACGCAAAGGCAAATATTATATGCTAACAACAACTATGTTGCGAATGGAAGACAAAGACCGAGATGTAATATGTAATAAGTGCAGAAAATTTAATAGTTTTTCGAAAGTATGCCGCTCCACAACAATAGCAAAGACAATGCCAAACCACATTTCAGCAAAGACGTAGGAGGCACCCAATGTAATCATGGCATACTGTTTGATTTGTTGGCTTTTACAATTATATTGCCACTACTACCGTCTCTTCTGGAATACTTTAAAAATAATGATAGTTCCGGCTTGTATGCTGTGTTAACGGATCGTATCAAATGGTTCCAAGAATTAGTAGGAGCACCAGATCGTTACAATTCGTAATTGTTTGGTGGCTTTTTGGGTTCCATGTTTAGTTTTCTACAATTTGTTGCCAGTTTGTCTGATTACTATGGTCGAAAACCGGTTATTATGATATGTGCAGTAAGTTGTTTGACTATTTTCTTTTATTTTTGTTTTTAAATTAATTCATTTTGGGTTTTTTCTAGACGTAACTTTTTTCACGTAACTTTGCCGTTTTTGTATTAGCCCGTTTTGTTGGTGGGTCTTAGTAAGGGTAATATTTCATTGTGTATGTCAATTATTACCGATGTTTCCAGCGAAAATCGTGGTCAATTTTGTTTCAAAATAGTTTAAATACCAACACTTTTCATCAATAACATCAAATACCATCAATTTTGTTTCAAAATAGTTTAAATACCAACACTTTTCATCAATACCATCAAATACCATCAATTTTGTATCAAAAAAGTTTAAATACCAACACTTTTCATCAATACCATACCATCAATTTTGTATCAAAAAAGTTTAAATACCAACATTTTTTTTCAATACCATCAAATACCATAAATTTTGTATCAAAAAAGTTTAAATACAAACACTTTTTATCAAATACCATCAAATACCATAAATTTTGTATCAAAAAAGTTTAAATACCAACACTTTTCATCAATACCATCAAATACCATCAATTTTGTATCAAAAAAGTTTAAATACCAACATTTTTTTTCAATACTATCAAATACCATCAATTTTGTATCAAAAAAGTTTAAATACCAACATTTTTTTTCAATACCATCAAATACATAAATTTTGTATCAAAAAAGTTTAAATACCAACACTTTTCATCAAATACCATCAATTTTGTATCAAAAAAGTTTAAATACCAACATTTTTTTTCAATACCATCAAATACCATCAATTTTGTATCAAAAAAGTTTAAATACCAACATTTTTTATCAAATACCATCAAATACCATAAATTTTGTGTCAAAAAAGTTTAAATACCAACACTTTTCATCAATACCATCAAATACCATCAATTTTGTATCAAAAAAGTTTAAATACCAACATTTTTTTTCAATACCATCAAATACCATCAATTTTGTATCAAAAAAGTTTAAATACCAACATTTTTTTTCAATACCATCAAATACATAAATTTTGTATCAAGAAAGTTTAAATACCAACATTTTTTATCAAATACCATCAAATACCATCAATTTTGTATCAAAAAAGTTTATATACCAACACTTTTCATCAATACCATCAAATACCATCAATTTTGTATCAAAAAAGTTTAAATACCAACATTTTTTTTTCAATACCATCAAATACATAAATTTTGTATCAAAAAAGTTTAAATACCAACACTTTTCATCAAATACCATCAATTTTGTGTCAAAAAAGTATAATACCAACATTTTTTTTCAATACCATCAAATGCCATCAATTTTGTATCAAAAAAGTTTAAATACCAACATTTTTTTTCAATACCATCAAATACCATCAATTTTGTATCAAAAAAGTTTAAATACCAACACTTTTCATCAATACCATCAAATACCATAAATTTTGTATCAAAAAAGTTTAAATACCAACATTTTTTTTCAATACCATCAAATACCATAAATTTTGTATCAAAAAAGTTTAAATACCAACACTTTTTATCAAATACCATCAATTTTGTATCAAAAAAGTTTAAATACCAACATTTTTTTTCAATACCATCAAATACCATCAATTTTGTATCAAAAAAGTTTAAATACCAACATTTTTTTTCAATACCATCAAATACATAAATTTTGTATCAAAAAAGTTTAAATACCAACACTTTTCATCAAATACCATCAATTTTGTATCAAAAAAGTTTAAATACCAACATTTTTTTTTCAATACCATCAAATACCATCAATTTTGTATCAAAAAAGTTTAAATACCAACATTTTTTTTCAATACCATCAAATACCATCAATTTTGTGTCAAGAAAGTTTAAATACCAACACTTTTCATCAATACCATCAAATATCAATTTTGTATCAAAAAAGTTTAAATACCAACATTTTTTTTCAATACCATCAGATACATAAATTTTGTATCAAAAAAGTTTAAATACCAACACTTTTCATCAAATACCATCAATTTTGTATCAAAAAAGTTTAAATACCAACATTTTTTTTCAATACCATCAAATACCATCAATTTTGTATCAAAAAAGTTTAAATACCAACATTTTTTATCAAATAGCATCAAATACCATAAATTTTGTATCAAAGAAGTTTAAATACCAACACTTTTCATCAATACCATAAAATACTATCAATTTTGTATCAAAAAAGTTTATATACCAACACTTTTCATCAATACCATCAAATACCATCAATTTTGTATCAAAAAAGTTTAAGTACCAACATTTTTTTTTCAATACCTTCAAATACATAAATTTTGTATCAAAAAAGTTTAAATACCAACACTTTTCATCAAATACCATCAATTTTGTATCAAAAAAGTTTAAATACCAACATTTTTTTTCAATACCATCAGTTTTGTAACAAAAAAGTTAAAATACCAACATTTTTTTTTTCAATACCTTCAAATACATAAATTTTGTATCAAAAAAGTTTAAATACCAACACTTTTCATCAAATACCATCAATTTTGTATCAAAAAAGTTTAAATACCACCATTTTTTTTTCAATACCATCAAATACCATCAATTTTGTATCAAAAAAGTTTAAATACCAACATTTTTTTTCAATACCATCAAATACCATAAATTTTGTATCAAAAAAGTTTAAATACGAACACTTTTTATCATATAACATCAAATACCATCAATTTTGTGTCAAAAAAGTTTAAATACCAACATTTTTTTTCAATACCATCAAATACCATAAATTTTGTATCAAAAAAGTTTAAATACCAACACTTTTTATCAAATACCATCAAACCATCAATTTTGTATCAAAAAAGTTTAAATACCAACATTTTTTTTCAATACCATCAAATACCATCAATTTTGTATCAAAAAAGTTTAAATACCAACATTTTTTTATCAAATACCATCAATTTTGTGTCAAAAAAGTATAATACCAACATTTTTTTTCAATACCATCAAATGCCATCAATTTTGTATCAAAAAAGTTTAAATACCAGCATTTTTTTTCAATACCATCAAATACCATCAATCTTGTACCAAAAAAGTTTAAATACCAACACTTTTCATCAATACCATCAAATACCATAAATTTTGTATCAAAAAAGTTTAAATACCAACACTTTTCATCAAATACCATCAATTTTGTATCAAAAAAGTTTAATACCATCAAATACCATCAATTTTGTGTCAACAAATTTTAAATACCAACACTTTTCATCAATACCATCAAATATCAATTTTGTATCAAAAAAGTTTAAATACCAACATTTTTTGTCAATACCATCAGATACATAAATTTTGTATCAAAAAAGTTTAAATACCAACACTTTTCATCAAAAAAGTTTAAATACCAACATTTTTTTTCAATACCATCAAATACCATCAATTTTGTATCAAAAAAGTTTAAATACCAACATTTTTTATCAAATACCATCAAATACCATAAATTTTGTATCAATAAAGTTTAAATACCAACACTTTTCATCAATACCATAAAACACCATCAATTTTGTATCAAAAAAGTTTATATACCAACACTTTTCATCAATACCATCAAATGCCATCAATTTTGTATCAAAAAAGTTTAAATACCAACATTTTTTTTCAATACCTTCAAATACATAAATTTTGTATCAAAAAAGTTTAAATACCAACACTTTTCATCAAATACCATTAATTTTGTATCAAAAAAGTTTAAATACCAAAATTTTTTTTCAATACCATCAAATACCATCAATTTTGTATCAAAAAAGTTTAAATACCAACATTTTTTTTTCAATACCTTCAAATACATAAATTTTGTATCAAAAAAGTTTAAATACAAACACTTTTCATCAAATACCATCAATTTTGTATCAAAAAAGTTTAAATACCAACATTTTTTTTCAATACCATCAAATACCATCAATTTTGTATCAAAAAAGTTTAAATACCAACATTTTTTTTCAATACCATCAAATACCATCAATTTTGTATCAAAAAAGTATAAATACCAACACTTTTCATCAATACCATCAAATACCATCAATTTTGTATCAAAAAAGTTTAAATACCAACATTTTTTTTCAATACTATCAAATACCATAAATTTTGTATCAAAAAAGTTTAAATACCAACACTTTTTATCAAATACCATCAAATACCATCAATGTTCTATCAAAAAAGTTTAAATACCAACATTTTTTTTCAATACCATCAAATACCATAAATTTTGTATCAAAAAAGTTTAAATACCAACACTTTTTATCAAATACCATCAAACCATCAATTTTTATCAAAAAAGTTTAAATACCAACATTTTTTTTCAATACCATCAAATACCATCAATCTTGTATCAAAAAAGTTTAAATACCAACACTTTTCATCAATACCATCAAATACCATAAATTTTGTATCAAAAAAGTTTAAATACCAACACTTTTCATCAAATACCATCAATTTTGTATCAAAAAAGTTTAATACCATCAAATACCATCAATTTTGTGTCAAGAAAGTTTAAATACCAACACTTTTCATCAATACCATCAAATATCAATTTTGTATCAAAAAAGTTTAAATACCAACATTTTTTTTTTCAATACCATCAGATACATAAATTTTGTATCAAAAAAGTTTAAATACCAACACTTTTCATCAAATGCCATCAATTTTGTATCAAAAAAGTTTAAATACCAACATTTTTTTTCAATACCATCAAATACCATCAATTTTGTATCAAAAAAGTTTAAATACCAACATTTTTTATCAAATACCATCAAATACCATAAATTTTGTATCAATAAAGTTTAAATACCAACACTTTTCATCAATACCATAAAACACCATCAATTTTGTATCAAAAAAGTTTATATACCAACACTTTTCATCAATACCATCAAATACCATCAATTTTGTATCAAAAAAGTTTAAATACCAACATTTTTTTTTTCAATACCTTCAAATACATAAATTTTGTATCAAAAAAGTTTAAATACCAACACTTTTCATCAAATACCATTAATTTTGTATCAAAAAAGTTTAAATACCAACATTTTTTTTCAATACCATCAAATACCATCAATTTTGTATCAAAAAAGTTTAAATACCAACATTTTTTTTTCAATACCTTCAAATACATAAATTTTGTATCAAAAAAGTTTAAATACCAACACCATCAAATACCATCAATACCATCAAATACCATCAATTTTGTATCAAAAAAGTTTAAATACCAACATTTTTTTTCAATACTATCAAATACCATAAATTTTGTATCAAAAAAGTTTAAATACCAACACTTTTTATCAAATACCATCAAATACCATCAATGTTCTATCAAAAAAGTTTAAATACCAACATTTTTTTTCAATAACATCAAATACCATAAATTTTGTGTCAAAAAAGTATAATACCAACATTTTTTTTCAATACCATCAAATGCCATCAATTTTGTATCAAAAAAGTTTAAATACCAACATTTTTTTTCAATACCATCAAATACCATCAATTTTGTATCAAAAAAGTTTAAATACCAACATTTTTTTTCAATACCATCAAATACCATCAATTTTGTGTCAAAAAAGTTTAAATACCAACACTTTTCATCAATACCATCAAATATCAATTTTGTATCAAAAAAGTTTAAATACCAACATTTTTTTTCAATACCATCAGATACATAAATATTGTATCAAAAAAGTTTAAATACCAACACTTTTCATCAAATACCATCAATTTTGTATCAAAAAAGTTTAAATACCAACATTTTTTTTCAATACCATCAAATACCATCAATTTTGTATCAAAAAAGTTTAAATACCAACACTTTTCATCAATACCATCAAATACCATCAATTTTGTATCAAAAAAGTTTAAATACCAACATTTTTTTTCAATACCATCAAATACCATAAATTTTGTATCAAAAAAGTTGAAATACCAACACTTTTTATCAAATACCATCAAACCATCAATTTTGAATCAAAAAAGTTTAAATACCAACATTTTTTTTCAATACCATCAAATACCATCAATTTTGTATCAAAAAAGTTTAAATACCAACATTTTTTATCAAATACCATCAAATACCATCAATTTTGTATCAAAAAAGTTTAAATACCAACACTTTTTATCAAATACCATCAAGTACCATCAATTTTGTATCAAAAAAGTTTATATACCAACACTTTTCATCAATACCATCAAATGCCATCAATTTTGTATCAAAAAAGTTTAAATACCAACATTTTTTTTCAATACCATCAAATACCATCAATTTTGTGTCAAAAAAGTTTAAATACCAACACTTTTCATCAATACCATCAAATATCAATTTTGTATCAAAAAAGTTTAAATACCAACATTTTTTTTCAATACCATCAGATACATAAATATTGTATCAAAAAAGTTTAAATACCAACACTTTTCATCAAATACCATCAATTTTGTATCAAAAAAGTTTAAATACCAACATTTTTTTTCAATACCATCAAATACCATCAATTTTGTATCAAAAAAGTTTAAATACCAACACTTTTCATCAATACCATCAAATACCATCAATTTTGTATCAAAAAAGTTTAAATACCAACATTTTTTTTCAATACCATCAAATACCATAAATTTTGTATCAAAAAAGTTGAAATACCAACACTTTTTATCAAATACCATCAAACCATCAATTTTGAATCAAAAAAGTTTAAATACCAACATTTTTTTTCAATACCATCAAATACCATCAATTTTGTATCAAAAAAGTTTAAATACCAACATTTTTTTTCAATACCATCAAATACCATCAATTTTGTATCAAAAAAGTTTAAATACCAACATTTTTTTTCAATACCATCAAATACCATCAATTTTGTGTCAAAAAAGTTTAAATACCAACACTTTTCATCAATACCATCAAATATCAATTTTGTATCAAAAAAGTTTAAATACCAAAATTTTTTTTCAATACCATCAGATACATAAATATTGTATCAAAAAAGTTTAAATACCAACACTTTTCATCAAATACCATCAATTTTGTATCAAAAAAGTTTAAATACCAACATTTTTTTTCAATACCATCAAATACCATCAATTTTGTATCAAAAAAGTTTAAATACCAACACTTTTCATCAATACCATCAAATACCATCAATTTTGTATCAAAAAAGTTTAAATACCAACATTTTTTTTCAATACCATCAAATACCATAAATTTTGTATCAAAAAAGTTGAAATACCAACACTTTTTATCAAATACCATCAAACCATCAATTTTGTATCAAAAAAGTTTAAATACCAACATTTTTTTTCAATACCATCAAATACCATCAATTTTGTATCAAAAAAGTTTAAATACCAACATTTTTTATCAAATACCATCAAATACCATCAATTTTGTATCAAAAAAGTTTAAATACCAACACTTTTTATCAAATACCATCAAGTACCATCAATTTTGTATCAAAAAAGTTTATATACCAACACTTTTCATCGATACCATCAAAGTAGACTGAGCCAGCTGGCAAGGTGGCAATGACTTATCGCCAAAACAAAAGCTCTTGATCGTATACCCATTTTGGCAACAATCTTATCTGAAACCAAGCTTCAACGGCAATGGAAGCGGTAATAGAAGTGTCAATAGGAACAACAATGGCAATAACAATCGTAAAAGGAATAATAATAATAACTACCATAACAATAGAAATGGCGACAACAATAATAATTACCATAACAATAGAAATGGCAACAATAGAAATAATAATAATAATAATCATAACAATGGAAATGGCAACAACAGAAATAATAATGGAAACAATAACAGAGAACCTAATAGAAGTTTCAACGTACTCAGGGAAACTTCCAAATGCCGGAGATTACGCAGAGAGAATCTCCACGGGGCATGAATTGGAAATAAATAGAATATTTAAAATCTCATCGAATCTCAGAAATTACATCAAACTGAATATATGAATACTGATCATACCTTGACATTTTTGATTGACACGGGAGCAGACATCTCTCTGTGCAAAATAAGTTTTTTTAGCGTTATGATGTGGATTCGAATGATGATTGTTGTTTAACAGGGATATCAAGGGAACAAGTTAAATCTATTGGTTCCACAATGATGAGAATGAGCATAGATGTAATGGTGCGGCGTTGGTGGAAGATCCGCTTCCGTTTCCCTGAGCCTTTGCTGGTCGCACGTGCTGGCGTAGGGCCTAGCTCGCCGGATGGGTGGGGTCTTGCTCAGGCCCAGGGAAACCGCACTACAGATTTTCACGTGCGATTTAAAAAAACTGTCAAAACATTCTATGGTCACTAGTGGATGGATGACCATACTTACCTTGGGATTGGGGACTAGGTGTTCTGCCCCTTTTGCCCTCCCAACCATGTTACCTCGACTCCATCTTACTTGGAGGTAACCCACTTCAATAAAAAGAATTTGGTTTGGTTTGGTTTTCTACATTGGGTTAAATTAATAAACTTTTATTACAAATTCATTTTTCCGTTTCCGTTTTGTACATTAACTACAAATTTTATTTATGTCTAATGTGGCTGGAATGAAAGTGGTTTCAAAGGTTTAAGTTGATCTTATAGAACAATTTTAATTTCAACTTGAATAGAAAATTTTGTAATTTAAATTATTTGAAAATTTTGTTAGTTTAAAAATTTTTTTATTATTAATTTTTTTTTTTTTTTTTTTTTTTTAAATGTCTAGTTCGATCGAAAATTCTCAATTTAAATTTTTGGTGGAGGAATGTTTTTTTTTTACATTTTTGTTTCTGAATATACTTTTTCTTTCTTATTTACTATGGCTAAAACATTAATATTTGAAGCCGTTAAATATATGTTTTCTTGTTTTATATGTATAGTGGTAAATTTTAAACGGTTACAAAACCCCATATTAGGTATATATTGTTTCTTTTTTTTTTTTTTTTTTTTGTGCACACTATATTCAGAAAAATTTTAAACTCTTTGAATCATTTTTAATTTAAGGAAAATTTTAATGTTTTAAAATTCTAATTAAAAAAATGTTAATTTTAGAAATTTGATAAACTTAGAAAAATCTCCTTTTTTCTAATTTGTATAGAAATAAAATCTTATGTTTAGAAAATGTATATACTTAGTCGTTTAAGTTTATGTTAAAAAGTTTAATGTAGGAAATTTGCGCTTTTAATATATTAATAAATTTTTATGTTCTTCTAAATTTATATTTAGAAAACATTTTATTAGAAAAATTTTGTATTTAGAAAAATTTTATATTTAGTTTAATTTTATATATAGCAAAAAAATTTAATATAGTAAAAATTTTTAATCTTTTAAAAATATTTATATTTTACAAAAAGTTTTAATTTATAAAATTATTTGTAGTTTTGGAAGAAAAAATAAAAATTACCGCCTTATTGCTGGTCGTTGTCGCTTGACGTCGGGGATGTGTTTGCTGCTGGCACGGCCTGTGATGATTTCTGTTGACTTCTTTAATTTGCAGCTTAGTTTTTACACCAGGTTTTCGAATTTTAGTTTTCCGCGGTTTCAATCAATGTTTTTTTTTTTTACATAATTTTCAGGTTTTCATTTTAGATTTTAAAATTTTTTCAGTATATTTTTTTTTTTGTATTTTTCACAATTTTCAATCAAAGGTCTTTTCATAAATTTTCAGGTTTTTATATTTTTAGTTTTTTTTTCAGGTCTTCAAATTAGTTTTTACACGTTTTCTTTTCATGCTTAGTACAGTCTTCACTTAAATTTTCCCACGTTTTTTTTTGTCTTTCCCGAATCTTTAATTTTCAACTGTCTCCTCCGATCGCCAAAACTTCAAATGAATTTTAAATTCTGGCGTCATCTTCATAACACCAATTATACAAGCGTTTTTTTTCTTACTAGCACAACCAAAAAAATAAACCTGTTTTTTGTATTACCTACGCTCACCCACTCATAGAATAGCCTATGTATGTCATTATGTAACTTTTTATCTCTTTATCCCTAATACACATAGATATACATACACTCGTTCATAATCTCACTCTTTTTGTAAAAAAAAATACCAACTCATATTAAAAGGAGTGAGTAAGTGAGATTATTGAGCGAATGAAGGGGCAAGCTAATACCAATAGCTGAAAACCAAGTGGGAGAACGAGAAGGATTGCAAGCTGTAGTTGACCCATACATACATGCATAATCATGAATTCATATAAACAACGAAGAGACAAACAAATCGCTCCATTATCCAGTTTGCAAAAATAGAACAAAAAATTTTCCATTCACATGTACATTCTTGAACTTGAAAATAATTTCAAGATCAAGGTTATTATTTTTTTTCTTCTTTCTTATTCTGCTTGTAACAGAAATTCTTTTGTTACAGTAAAGCGCAAAACAGATCACCGTCACAAAACAGATGGTTTTGATTTCCATGAAAGGAAAAATCAACTGAAAACGGATATGTAGGGTATTTACGCATTGGCTTTTTGCAAATCTTTCGCGTGATACATGCCAAGGTCTTTTCCGGCTAAATCCACCAATCTATAATTGCAATAACCAATTTTCTTTAAAATTTTGGCCTTCAAAAATTTAAGGGCAAGTTTAGAATTATATGCAGAAGCTTTATTGCTCTGCGAAAAATTTCGTCGGTAAACAACTTCACCTTCTGAAAAATTAACTGCCCTAGTTCTCAGATCGTAGGTTTTCTTATTGGTGTCATAGGCTCTTTCTAAATTTTCCTTCACTTTTTGTCGAACAAGATGTAATTTGTCGGAGTTATCTACCACATCTAAACCTTCTTCTAATAAATCTAACGTTTTAAAGACTTCATAGGATTGTCCGTGAGTAACCATTTGGTGTCCAAACAGAACATAATACGGTGAAAAACCTAATGAACTGTGATATGAGCTTCTCAAAGCAACTCCTATTTGGCTCAAATTCGTATCCCACATACGCTGATCTTTTCCTAGATACGAACGTATTCCAGCGATAATGGATCGATTAACTCGTTCAGAGTTATTAGATTGGGGTGAATAAATGGCTGTGAAAATATCTTTTACTCCATATTTAGTTAAAAAACTTTCAAAAAGTGAGGATCTAAATTGAGAACCGTTGTCTGTAATAACGACTTCAGGCACGCCGAATAAATGAAAGACATTTTTCTCAAGAAAATCAATAACCGAAGTGGTCGACATTTTCCGTAACGCTTTAAATAACGGATATTTTTTGAAGTGGTCTAATACCAAAAAAATAGCTACATTGCCAGCTTTTGACCGCGGATAAGGTCCAATAAAATCTAAATATAATCGTTGAAAAGGTCTAAACGATTTGGCTTGAACACCCATAGGTGGTTTTAAAATAAAATTTGGCGCTTTGCTTTGTTTGCAAATGTCGCAACTTAATACAAAGGATCTAACCTGAGTAGCCATATTGGGCCAATAAAAATTTCGCCTCAATCGTTCGAGGGTTTTTCCCACACCTCCA
Organism: Cordilura impudica; assembly: GCA_963682025.1. Lineage (NCBI taxonomy): Eukaryota > Metazoa > Arthropoda > Insecta > Diptera > Scathophagidae > Cordilura > Cordilura impudica. Next base: position 127,630,356 of record OY821521.1, read on the forward strand.
TGTGCAAACATGGGTGGATTATGAGCGCGTTCGATCACACAAGAGGTAAGTTCCTGTGGAACCCACAACTTCCATGATCGAGCCTCTGAATATTCATCGCGTGAAAACTCTACGCGTTTATAGATGAAACCATCTACGACTTTCAAATCGGGCAAACGATTTTGATTGTTTTCGATATCAGCGATCAATTTAATATATTGTCCTGATGAAAAATATGGAGAAGATAAATCTATCTCTGGTTCTATCGTATCTAAGCTGTCAATGTTTGTAAAATTCAAGGGGTTTTCATTTTCGGACGGTAACCTCGATAATGCATCGGGAACAATATGTTCACTTCCCTTACGGTGTAAAATCGAAAAGTTGAAACCTTGAAGTTTCATAGATCAACGAGCTAGCCGGCCATTTAGGTCTGCTTGACGCATTAACCATTTTAGTGAAGCGTGGTCCGTAATGACACAAAATTCGTGACCTTCTACATATTCTCTAAATTTTTCTATACTTAAAACTGCAGCAAGGCATTCGAGTTCGGTGAAAGAGTAGTTCTGTTGGGCTCTATTTAATTTATGCGAGAAAAATGCAATGGGCCTTTCGACACCATTGTCATCTTCTTGAGCCAGAACTCCACCAACTCCAGTTTTGCATGCATCGCAAGAAATTATGAACGGTCGTTCGAAATTTGGTGTTATTAATAACGGAGCGGATGTCAGTTTTTCTTTAATCAAATCAAATGACTTTTGCGCTTCAGGGTTCCAGACAAAAGTTTTACATTTTTTCGTGAGGTCAGTTAACGGACTAGTTAACGAAGCAAAATTTTCTAGAAATCGTCTGTACCAACCTACAAGACCTAAAAATTGACGAACCTCTTTAGCTGATTTTGGTTCAGTTAACCCTTTAATCGCGGAAACTTTACTGGGATCAGGTTTTATACACCCAGAACCAATTATATAGCCTAAATATAGGACTTCCTTCATGCACCATTTGCATTTTGCAATATTTAACGTCAGACCGGCTTTGCGAATTAATTGTGCTACTTCGAGCAATAAAGAAATATGTTCTTCGAAATCATCGCTTACTAAGAGCAAATCGTCTAAATAAACGAAGACTCGATTTTTAAGATGCGGTGGAATAATAACATCCATTAATCGGCAAAGAGTCTGGGGTGCATTGGTTAAACCAAAAGGCATCACTTTAAATCGATATAAGGGTCGATTAGGAATGGTGAATGCTGTCATATCACGAGATTTTTCTTCTAAACTAACTTGCCAAAACGCATGTTTTAAATCCAAAGATGAAATGAATTCTGCTTTAGGTAGTCTAGATAAAATTCCGTTGATTTTGGGTTGAGGGTAGGCATCGCGAATAGTTACACTATTTAATTTTCGAGAGTCCAGACATAGTCTGAATTTTCCTTCTCTCTGGACGCAAGCTACAGGACTACTCCAAGAACAAGTAGGAGGGGCTTTTTCTATCACTCCGAGCGCCAACATGCGATCAACTTCGTCATGAATTTTCTTTTCTACTGCGGGAGAGACAGAAAAGTACCTTTGCTTGATGGGTTTGACTCCTGGCTCTATTTCAATCGAATGCTCTAAAATGGTGGTCTTACCTAAACCTTCTTTGTCAGAATCTGGAAAAATCTTTATAATTTGATCTAATCTATTTCGCTGTTCGTTGGTTAGAATATTCTCTTCGCAAACTTGATTAAGCTCTTAAATTTTTAATGGGCTGTTCCCAAAAATCATAGACATAAGTCCAAAAGCGTGCCAAAAATCGATACCTAAGTATACATCATGAGTTAAGTCGGGTATTATATACAAACGAACTAGTTTGGTTATATTTCGATAAGTAATATTTATTTCTACGAAACCTAAAATTTTATATTGCTGACCGCCGGCTGCTTCTACGAAATTAGAAAATTTTTTAAAAGGTAAATTTTTACCAAGAAAAGTTTTTGCAGCGGAACCACTTATGCAAGATAAAGAGGCGCCTGAATACAAAAGGCCTAATAATTTCATTCCAAAGATATCAATTTGGATATAGGGTCTTATGTCTGATTTTGACTTCTCAATAGATTCAATGCAACTTCGGACTTTAAACTTGTTTAATTTTAACATTTTATAAAAAATTCTAATTCGTAGAGTACTTCTTTTTACTTTATGAATTTGCGTGTTAAATTTCGCTGGGGTGTTAATCGATTCGCAGAAAATTCGTTTTCTAGCTAACTCATATAATCTAACTCTCTCATGGTATGGCTTGATGGGAAATAAAATTGGTTTAGACTTTTCCTTGTCATTTTTCAAAATTGTAAAATTGGTAAAATTGGTGGAATCGGTTTGTGTGCTACCGTCAGAGCTGGTCTTTAAGATTTCAGTGGAGTTGTCAATATTTTCAAATTGTTTTTCGCCTAAAGACGTATTTATTTGGTTCTCGAGCGGAAGCTGGTGTTGTTGCTGGCGCTCGCCTTGAAGTTTCCCTGACACGTTTCGCATTGGGGTCTGTAGACACCTACGGAACCACATCCATAACAGAATACGGTTCTGTCTTCGAGACAGTCCGTATATCTGTGGCCTTCCTTTCGGCAGTTCCAGCAGATATTATTTTGTCTTCGGGCCGGGTCTTCTTTTGGTTTTCGAACCTCGCAAACTTCTTCAGGTGGGTCTTCATCGAAAAATTCATCCTCAATGGCAATTTCATTAACCTGTCTTCGAAAGTTCTTCGGGGCTCTGTCCAGTTCAAAACTTAGGGCTTCTCTTCTCAAAACTAAATGACGTAAATGAGAGACATAGTCAATTTGGAGGTAGAACAATTCTCTCCTCAAATGAGGTCTTAAATTTCTTCTCAAAATTTCAGTCAATTCAGGCTCGCTCAGGGGATATCGTAGACGATCGCAAAGCTGCAGAATGGCGTGGTGAAAATCGTCAAAGCTTTCGTTAGCATTTTGCTTTCGGTCTCTAATCATTTCTCTGATATCTAAATCAGATAAATGATCGCCAAAATGCGCTTTAAGGGCTCTACATAAATCTTCCCAATCTACTCTATTGACTGTGCTGCGGTATCGCCAATACCATTCTTTGGCTTTGGAGTGAATAAAATGTGGCAATGATCTCCTAACAATCTAAAATCTCCTGCTAAACTGTCTTGTGTTAACGAATTTACCATATAAATGAACTTTTCTACTGGTAACCCGGTGGTGTTTCCATTAAAAGTTATGTTCCAACTATTAATCAGACTTGCAATCTTCCCACTATTGTTAAGGGCAACGGACGATAATGATGCTCTCTCACTACTTGCTGGTACAGACCGGTGAGTGGAAGGAGGCCTAATATTACGCGGAGGGACAAAAGTAGGTTCATGGGGAACCTGATGAAAAGACGGTGCTGAAAAATTTCGAGGGACGGACGCATTCGGAAAGATCTCTCTGGGCCATTCAGGCTCTCTATTCGCACTAAGGTTTACACTTGAGAATTGCTGGGACAATCTTTCCACTACGGCGTGAAGCTTATTTATTTCGCCTTGGAAACTATTTTCTATTTTGGATCTAATACGATCCTCTAAACTCTCTCTTCCTTGGCCACTAGTCTGACCAGGAGAAATATTTCGGTTAGCATTGAACTCTGCATTTCTTTCCTTTCTGCTGGATAAAATTCTTTCCGCGGATTTCGGAATCGTTCCAGTATTAACTGGTAAACTTTCATTATTAACTCGGACGGAATATTTTAATAAACTATTTTTAGTGACAGTTTTATTACACTGCGGACAACAAGTGGAAACGTTTAGAAAATTAAACATGCACTCTTGGTGAAAGATGTGCCTACACCTGGTTGAAACTAAGTTACTGGTATGATCGTAACTTTCTTGGCATATCAAACAAACGTTCTCAGCCAAAGCCGAAGCTAAACTTCCTGGACTATGTCGTACCGCCATGATGTCGGACTAAATATAAAAATTTTAAACGAATATATATTCGGACAATATAATAAATGAATGAAATGAGTGTTGGTATAACGACAATGATTGCAAAGGTAATGAGATGTTACACAATTTAATAATATAAATGAAATTCAATGTGTTCTCATAGAACAAATATAGGCTGTAAAAAAATAGATGAGCGTTTATAAGGTTGAGTTTGGCGGAGCTAGGTAAAGTTCAAAGAAGTTAATGGGAAATATTTAAGGAATGACACGCGTTCAAATTGATTACAATTTTAGTTCCGAGTGAATAAAGGCGGTACGGCCCACAACTGTGAATTTTATGAATTCCAAAAAGGAATCTTTATAATTTACGTTAATTTAAATTGATAAAAATTTAGTTCCAATTGAACAAAACGGCAATCGACTGAGGTGAAAAGTATTGTAAGTGACGCACAGTTGAACAATTATTTGAGTTCCAATCGAACCCACGCAAAAATGTACAAAATTAAATTTTCAATAGGTTTCAAAGCCGACTTAAATTTTAAATAAATTATCAAAAACTTTCAATATAAGTTCCATTAAATTTAATAAAAATTTCAAAATTAAAGTTCAGAAAAAGTCTTTTAAAATTTCAAAATTAATTTTCAACAAATTTTCAAAATTTCTATATAAAGTTAATATAATTTTCCATATAAATTTAATATAATTTCATCAAAATTTCAACGCAGTTCAAATACAATTCTTAATGTCAAAAAAAATTCTAAAATTTTCAATATAGCTTTTCACTATAGTTTTCAAAATATAATTTTCAATATAAAATTTTCAAAAGGTTTCAAAAAAAATTTCCATCATAATTTTCCATATAAACTTCATAAAGATTTCCACAAAAATTTTCAATATACTTTTCAATATATTTTCAAAAAAAAAATTTCAATAAATTGTTAACCCAATGTAGTTATCCCAAAACCAAACCAATCATTTAAAAAAAATCCGTAAGTAAGTATGACCATCCATCAAAAATAAAGAATTTTAAAATTTGAGACTTTAATATTTTTTCGAGAGTTTGCTACTATTTCGTACTATAAAAATTATTTCGGATAAGTAACCGGTTCATTTAGAACGAAATTCTTATAACCTTTACTGACCAAAGCAAAGTAAAAAAAATCACAAAAATTAAATTAAATTGTTGAGGGGTGAACTAAAGCTTCAAAGCAAGTTTCGATTTCGGTTAAATGTAAATAGTGATTTACACATATTTAATTAAAATTCCAGAAATCGAAACAAGAATGAATTTTAGAACACATATAAAAAAATTATGAATTAGGAACAATTGGTGCTTTCCCGGTGCACAGATGTAAAAATTAAAATAATTATAGTTCCTATTTAGAAAAATTTAAATAATAAAAAAAATCCGGTATATTGTTTCGGTCGGGCCCCACGTTGGGCGCCATTTCTGTAATGGTGCGACAACGTGGTTATGGAAAATGATCAACTGTACGGCCCCACGTTGGGCGCCATTTCTGTAATGGTGCGGCAACGTGGTTATCGAACATGATCAACTTATCGGCCCCACGTTGGGCGCCATTTCTGTAATGGTGCGGCGTTGGTGGAAGATCCGCTTCCGTTTCCCTGAGCCTTTGCTGGTCGCACGTGCTGGCGTAGGGCCTAGCTCGCCGGATGGGTGGGGTCTTGCTCAGGCCCAGGGAAACCGCACTACAGATTTTCACGTGCGATTTAAAAAAACTGTCAAAACATTCTATGGTCACTAGTGGATGGATGACCATACTTACCTTGGGATTGGGGACTAGGTGTTCTGCCCCTTTTGCCCTCCCAACCATGTTACCTCGACTCCATCTTACTTGGAGGTAACCCACTTCAATAAAAAGAATTTGGTTTGGTTTGGTTTTCTACATTGGGTTAAATTAATAAACTTTTATTACAAATTCATTTTTCCGTTTCCGTTTTGTACATTAACTACAAATTTTATTTATGTCTAATGTGGCTGGAATGAAAGTGGTTTCAAAGGTTTAAGTTGATCTTATAGAACAATTTTAATTTCAACTTGAATAGAAAATTTTGTAATTTAAATTATTTGAAAATTTTGTTAGTTTAAAAATTTTTTTATTATTAATTTTTTTTTTTTTTTTTTTTAATGTCTAGTTCGATCGAAAATTCTCAATTTAAATTTTTGTTGGAGGAATGTTTTTTTTTACATTTTTGTTTCTGAATATACTTTTTCTTTCTTATTTACTATGGCTAAAACATTAATATTTGAAGCCGTTAAATATATGTTTTCTTGTTTTATATGTATAGTGGTAAATTTTAAACGGTTACAAAACCCCATATTAGGTATATATTGTTTCTTTTTTTTTTTTTTTTTTTTTGTGCACACTATATTCAGAAAAATTTTAAACTCTTTGAATCATTTTTAATTTAAGGAAAATTTTAATGTTTTAAAATTCTAATTAAAAAAATGTTAATTTTAGAAATTTGATAAACTTAGAAAAATCTCCTTTTTTCTAATTTGTATAGAAATAAAATCTTATGTTTAGAAAATGTATATACTTAGTCGTTTAAGTTTATGTTAAAAAGTTTAATGTAGGAAATTTGCGCTTTTAATATATTAATAAATTTTTATGTTCTTCTAAATTTATATTTAGAAAACATTTTATTAGAAAAATTTTGTATTTAGAAAAATTTTATATTTAGTTTAATTTTATATATAGCAAAAAAATTTAATATAGTAAAAATTTTTAATCTTTTAAAAATATTTATATTTTACAAAAAGTTTTAATTTATAAAATTATTTGTAGTTTTGGAAGAAAAAATAAAAATTACCGCCTTATTGCTGGTCGTTGTCGCTTGACGTCGGGGATGTGTTTGCTGCTGGCACGGCCTGTGATGATTTCTGTTGACTTCTTTAATTTTCAGCTTAGTTTTTACACCAGGTTTTCGAATTTTAGTTTTCCGCGGTTTCAATCAATGTTTTTTTTTTTTTTACATAATTTTCAGGTTTTCATTTTAGATTTTAAAATTTTTTCAGTATATTTTTTTTGTTGTATTTTTCACAATTTTCAATCAAAGGTCTTTTCATAAATTTTCAGGTTTTTATATTTTTAGTTTTTTTTTCAGGTCTTCAAATTAGTTTTTACACGTTTTCTTTTCATGCTTAGTACAGTCTTCACTTAAATTTTCCCACGTTTTTTTTTTGTCTTTCCCGAATCTTTAATTTTCAACTGTCTCCTCCGATCGCCAAAACTTCAAATGAATTTTAAATTCTGGCGTCATCTTCATAACACCAATTATACAAGCTTTTTTTTTCTTACTAGCACAACCAACAAAATAAACCTGTTTTTTGTATTACCTACGCTCACCCACTCATAGAATAGCCTATGTATGTCATTATGTAACTTTTTATCTCTTTATCCCTAATACACATAGATATACATACACTCGTTCATAATCTCACTCTTTTTGTAAAAAAAAATACCAACTCATATTAAAAGGAGTGAGTAAGTGAGATTATTGAGCGAATGAAGGGGCAAGCTAATACCAATAGCTGAAAACCAAGTGGGAGAACGAGAAGGATTGCAAGCTGTAGTTGACCCATACATACATGCATAATCATGAATTCATATAAACAACGAAGAGACAAACAAATCGCTCCATTATCCAGTTTGCAAAAATAGAACAAAAAATTTTCCATTCACATGTACATTCTTGAACTTGAAAATAATTTCAAGATCAAGGTTATTATTTTTTTTCTTCTTTCTTATTCTGCTTGTAACAGAAATTCTTTTGTTACAGTAAAGCGCAAAACAGATCACCGTCACATAGATGAAACAATTATAGAACATAAAGTGCAATTAATAGAGGACGATTTTCTAATAAACACTGACGGAATCCTGGGTAGGGATTTCCTATCAATATTTAAATGTAGCATAGACGACGATAAGTATATATTGACTTTTAACTCGAATGATGGGAACATAGTCATTCCCATACATGATGACATAGTTGAAATGAATCATATAAGGATACCACCAAGAAGCGAGATTGTAGTACCTTTTGATATAGACATAAATGAGGATAAATTGATAATGAACAGAGAAATCACTGAAGGTGTGTATTTGGCGAACACTATAATACCAGACAAGTAAGAGTGTTAAATTCGGCTGTGCCGAATTTTTTGATACCCACCACCTGAGTCTTTAATTTATAATTTTTTAATTTTTAATTTTTGGTTTTTAATTTTTAATTTTTAATTTTTAATTTTTACTTTTTAATTTTTTATTTTAATTTTTAATTTTTGATTTTTAATTTTTAATTTTTTGGATAGATTGACCAAATACAAATTAAAATTAAATGCTAGTAAATGTTGTTTTCTGAAACCTGAAGTTGTATATCTTGGTCATTTAATAACCTCAGAAGGTATAACACCAGATCCTGGTAAATTTAATGCGATACATAAGTATCCAGTACCTAAAAACGCAGATTAAGTAAGACGATTCGTTGCGTTCTGTAACTACTACAGAAGATCCATTGAGAATTTTGCGAATATAGCAAGTTGCTTAAATGAATTACTAAAAAAGGGAGTGAAATTTGAATGGACAGAAAAACGTCAATCTGCTTTTGAAACACTAAAACAATATCTTACGCAAGTCGGTCATTAAATAAGCATGAGAGAAGCAAACCAGTAATAGAAAAGGAATTACTTGCCTTATTTTTACATAAAAATCCAAGCTCAAAATTGACAAGAATACGTTTGGAATTGTCGGATTATAATTTCGACATTGTATATAAAAAGGGGGTCAATAATACTAATGCAGACGCACTTTCCAGAATTGATCTGGACTCAGACATACTAAGAACAATGATACCTCCAGGGATTGATGAATCCGTAAAGAAAGCATTGGCGATTACAAGAGGCATGAATAGGAAAGAAATTAATGGAAAAACAAGTGATGAAGCTAAAAATGAGGAAAAGATAAATGTGACAGGCGACACGAAGTCTGATCAACTCGTGACATGGGACTGTACATCAATGAATGACATAAAGCGCGCAAAGAGGATAAAGTTCAAATTAGACACAAGGTGCACAACACAAATGAAAATTGAGGACGATAACAGTCTCAATGAAATGGCCATAAGATGTAGCGATAATCCATACTATTTAGATGATATATTGGAGAAACTACCATCGGTATTAGAAAGGTTGAATTACAAGAGTTACGCTCTCGAGCAGGGTGATGATATATTCAACATAGTAACACAAGAAAGATTCAAAGCAATCATAAACAGAAGCAAAAGAACTGACGTCAGAATATTATTATATAGAAATCCTCAATACATAAAAGATGAAGATAGAAAAAGACAATTAATAGATAATTAATGCGGAGGACATTTTGGAGTAAGAAAAATGCTACTCCGTTTAAAACAGAGATACCTATGCAAAAGTATGTATAAAATGACAAAACAATTTGTAAGATCATGTGATATTTGCCAAAGGAATAAGCAAATCAGACACACAAGAGAACCATTCGAAAAGACTGACACACCACGTCAAAGTTTTGAAACCATAGTAATTGACGCAGTAGGTCCACTAAGACCATCGAACAACTTTAGATACATACTCACAATGCAATGTGAATTAACAAAGTACGTTATAGCATGTCCAATAGAAACTAAAGAAGCAAAATCTGAAGCTAAGGCACTAGTAGAAAATGTTATTCTAAAACATGGAATATTTAAGACGTTGAAATCAGACAGAGGGACTGAGTTTACAAATCAACTAATGAAGGAAATATGTGAAATGCTGAAAGTGGAGCAAAGATTTTCAACTCCTTATCATCACGAAACACTTGGAACTGTTGAGAGAAATCACAGAGTTTTAAATGAATATTTTCTATCCTTTGTTGATGACGATGATTGGAATTCATGGATACCATATTATTCATTCGCATATAACACTACTCCACACGTTGACAATGACTATTCACCTTTCGAACTGATTTTCGGAAAATTACCGAACTTACCTGGTGACGAAATACAGAACAAAGAGAAGATATACAATTTTGAATATTATGCTAATGAGTTGAGAATTATATTAAAATATTCATTGGATAATGCAAGAAACATGATAGAAAAAGTAAAAATGAAAAGAACAGAAAATTCTTTAGCTAATAGGAATAGCATAGAACTAAAAATAGGAGATTTAGTATTAGTAAGAATATGGAACCGAAGAAAGAGTGAACCCTCGTATGATGGACCCTATGAAATTGTTAATATAAATAATTTAAATGTAGATTTAAAGATTAAGAACAAGACAAAGACGGTCCACAAAAACCAACTAAAAAAGTATAATTTAAGAACTTAAATTAAACAAATAAAACATAAAATAGATTTTAAACAATAACAACTTAAAATTACATTGTAGACGATAAGAAACAAAAAAAAATTTATATATGTACAAACCAAGACAAATATTTAAGAATTATAAATTATTTTTAACAAATTTGAAAAAAAAAAATCAAATTACAGAAAATTTATTTGTTAAATCATAAAAATCCCATAATTTTGTAAACAAAATTATAAGATTTTTCTTTAGGATGAGGGTGTCGTATATGTAACACATTCGTTTATGCATGTATGCAAGCACAAGAAAGTGCCCGTAACAACAGAGAATTAAAACAAACAAACATGCATATACACACACGTACATTTGGCTAGCGACAATAATAAATAGAACAAAAAGTATCAAGTAAACTTGGGGTAGGGCAAGAACGGTAACTAACAAATGACTCAGTGTGTTTGTTGACTGAGCAAGTTAAAATACAAAGCAATGAAATCGAATAGAGTTGAACGATCAATATGTAATACACTAGATTTGATTTCATATGCAAACTGTATAGAATACACATTCCAATGTATTGTATTCGGTATGTACTTTAGCCAGTACAATTTCTACTCGTTTGTTTGAAATTGTACTCATGTTTGAATTATGCGTAATTATAAAATATAAAGAAACCACCCTTCTTTTTTTCCATGATCGCCTAATGCCAATGTACATAGCCGCTATTAAAATCATTATGATAGATCCAATATTGAAAAGAGAGTATTGATTTTTATTATGGAGTGACTTATAGAAAGCACTCTTTATTATTCATTGAAGTATTTAACATTTTTATATATAAGGATGAACTTTAACAATAAAGAGAAGTTCTAGTTGACAGCTTAGATGAAGAGGTTTTCTTTGAAAACAAGTCTTACCTAAGCATATCTTTAAAAGGAACTTATAGAAATATTAAAAAAAAGAATGGCTTTTTATTAAAACAATTCCTGCATAACAATTGCACACTATCCTTGTAAAAACACCACAATATGTTTTATTATAATAGATTATTTGTTTAGATTATTTGTTTATATTTATGTTTTTAACTATATTACGTTTTTCGCAAAAGAGTTAAAAATTTTATTTTGTATGTAATTGTTATTTTACTTGTTAATTTACATTATAATACCATAAGATTTCTACTGTTTAAGACAAATATTTTGTTGTAGAAGTTACAAAATAAATAAATAAATAAAATAGTATTTATTTCGGTATTTATAGAGTCATTTGTACCAAATGATTTGCTTTTATTGCCGCAACTGTATATTGCTTGCCATATGAATACAATTTTTTTTGAAATGTTGCCTGCTTTTGAGTCCTAAACGTATCTTTAACATTTCTTCGAGCATTAGCAACATAATATTTTCGATCCGGGAGCTGCAAAAAATTTGCCGTACGTTTCGTTATTCATAAAACAGCATGATTATTTTTATGAATCATGATTTAAATTTCCTGCTCCTCTTTTGGGATCTAAATTGTTTCCAAACTGCATTGCCTTTAACTTTTCGTACCAAATAGTTCGAGCACTGAGCGAACCGGGCTGCTTTTCTATAGGATGTGTTGGAAGCTCTTTTAAATATTCTTTCAATTGTTTGGCCTTACAAACATCCATGGAACTTTCTTTCTTCCCGAACCAGGTTTCTCCCGATAGTTTCTAGTAACATTGGAAACAATAGGGCCAAGTTGTGTTTTGTTGAAAATATTTAAAAATTTTAGCACGTACTTCTATTTCAACACTCATTTTATTCGAACTAACAACAAATGTACAGGGTTATCATTAAATATAATAACTGACATATTTTTCAAAGATAAAACAATAATTCAAATAATGTTTATGAAAAGAGTTAAGAGAAGTGGAATAAATTGGGTATTATGCAATAATTAAAAAAAAATTAATTAAAACAAATATAAATTGATTTATGTATTTATTTATTTGATAATTTCCTGTACAACGAGATTAAATCTTATAATTACAGTGCAGGAAAACATTATTGTTAGATGTACAAGTTTAACAAAATTTTTTAAAACTAAAACTAATAATAATAATTTCATTTATGACAATATTACACTATTTTAAAATCAGGCAAACAATTTAAATAAAAATTGTTTAAAAGTGTTTGCATAGCTGTTAAGTTGTTGGAATACTATTTCACATTACTTGCTCAGTAGTTTTGTTTCTAATCCTTAAAACCTATTGTACAAGTTAGTGGGATATATTACCTATTCTAGCACTACATCTCCCATTAACCAGTCGCTTAGAAAAACCAACGTCCCGTCTGAATAACTTTTTTAGTAGCATCCCTCAAACGATTCGTGTCCATCCATACGCTTTTTGTACGCGATCGTAGTGTATCTTGTTCAAAAAAATTTCTCGAGATTTTTGGTAAAAACATTTTAAAAATTATAGCTTTTTAAGTTATGCACCATTACAATTTTCAAATTAAATATTTTTAAACCTTGCAAATGATTTTGTTTGTCGAAAATCAGCCACCTTACCACATAGATAAGTTGGTGTATATACTCGGCAAAATTTATTAATGCCCACAGCTAAAATATCTAAATTTTAAAAAATTTATGAAATAGTGCTTTTGAAATATTTTTGTGTTAATAGATCAATTTTTGAAACAAATGTGCCAATGATTTTTACTTTATTTTAAAGTAAAAACATTTGACTTTGAGCCTGAAAATTTTCAAACTCAATCATTAAAATGATAAAGATCGAAACAATATTTTTTATTTTTATTTATGTAAAAATATAAAATAACAAATATGTAGAATTCATTTTACGAATAGACCGAAAAGATAAAGGTTGTTTGAATAAATACGCGTAACTGGGAACGAGGATGGGGTGAAAGGAAAAAAGGGAAAAAATTAAATGCTCAATAAAAATAAATTTAACACTGCTCATGTAAGAGCTACTACAAAAGGTGAATATTTATGTCCATTCTCATCAAAGAGAATCATTTAGCCACTCTAACAATGAAAAAAATTCCTAAAGGATAATGGAACTAAAAAAAAAAAAATGCACCATGGTGCTACTCTGATATAAATATAGATTTTTCGCTTGCATACTGCAATAAACGGGATATGACTCCTACAGAAATACAACAGAAATACTATGACTTAATTAATACAAAATATTCAAATCATCTCTACCTTTTTACAGATGGTTCTGTAAAGAACGAGAAATCCGGTTTCGCAGTTTTTGGCGAGAATCTTGTCATAACTAAACGCATTCACAACTACTCCTCTAAATACACAAGTGAATTACTGGCAATCAAAACCTGCGTTGAAATCCTTGGAAATTTTGAACAGAAAACTCTCATTATAGCCGATAGTAAAAGTGCATTACAAGGATTACAGGAGCCATTTAGTAATAACATAATTATAAATCAGATAAAAGAATCTATTTCAAATCTGTGTAACAATAAAATAAGCTTTTTGTGGATTCCAAGCCATTTAAATATATATGGAAATGAAAGGGCAGATGCTCTTGCTAAAAATTCTTTAGAAGAAATAATTTCTGTAGATTGCAAATATCAATTCTCAGACTATAAACAGTGGATTTGTAAATATATATCAGATCTATGGAACGATTCGTGGCAAAATAATAATCAAACTAAATTATATAAGATACAGAAAAATATCATATACCAATTTAAAACCCCCGTATTAACTAAAAAAGATTTTATTAAACTAAACAGATTAAAAATTGGTCACTGTTTATTTTCCCATCGCCATATTATTGAGAAAACAAACCCCCCCCCCCCCCCCTTTGAGATTGCGGTTAAACATTGGATGTTTGCCATATTTTTAATGAATGCAGAATAAATCATGAAAAACGATTGAAATATAAAATTAATAATATTGAAATACTCACAAAAGAACATGAATTTGAAAATGTAAAAAAGTACTTAACTGAAATTAACCTATATGATTCGATTCAATTCATAAACAAAAAATGTAATTAAACACATATACATATAAGTAAATATATAAGATTAAATTTAAGATCATAAGAACTGTAAAATGGCCTATATAACCTTATTGTGTTGGGGCCCCCAAAAACCAAATAAACAAATAAATAGCTGTAAAACAAAGCAACTCTATTCCAGCTCATCAATTTGGCTTTCGAAAACAACATGGCACTATTGAACAAGTTCATAGACTGGCAAGTGAAATTCAAAGGGCCAACGAAGAGACGTAGTATTGTTCCGCACTTTTTATTGGTGTTTCACAAGCCTTTAATAAAGTTTGGCATGATGGTTTACTCTTTAAGATTAAAACTATTTTATCCTCCAATACACACAAGTTACTCGAGAGCTATATTACAAACCGAAAATTTAAAATTAAAGAAAATAATTTTATAAGCACACCACAAACTATAAAAGCTGGAGTACCTCAAGGAAGCATTTTTAGGCATCTTTTGTATATCTTATTTACATCAGATATGCCAACTAATATCAATACACATACATCAACATTTGCTAATGACACAGCAATATTAAGCATTCATAACAACTCACATGATGCGTCCAGAATATTGCAAAATCATATCAATGAATTAGAGACCTGGTTAAAAAACTGCAAGATTAAGGTGAATGAGCAAAAATGCATACATGTTACTTTCACGCTAAGAAGAGAAACTTGTTCATTAATTCAAATAATCATAACGTACCCCAAAAAGATAACGTTAAATATCTAGGAATACATCTTGACCGTCGCACAGTGGATCATTTGACGAGAAGGCGGTCAAAAATCTATAACTTTTGATTGGATTGGAATTTTGATATGCGGTTTCTTTTGTTTGGTAGGTGAGACTTTAGCCTTTAAGTTTTGCTATAAAACGTAATTCTCGACCGAAAATAAAAAAGGTACGGAGGGTTTAAAATACATTTTCATTTGTAGTTGAATTTTAGTACAAAAGTGAAGTGTTAAAAGGTAAAAAAAAGGTTTTTTATACCCTCCACTCCAGTGTGCAGAGGGTATATATAAGTTTGTCATTCCGTTTGTAATAATCAGAAAAAAAATTTTGACCCCATAAAATATATATATTTGTGATCCTTATAACAACCGGAGTTGATATAGCGATGTCCGTCTGTCCGTCTGTGGAAATCACGATGACGGCATCAATCGGGCAGCTAGGGTGCTAAAAAATGATTCACTAATATCCTGAAAAGTTTGCTATTTAAAATCGTCCAAGTCGGTCGATTTGGGCCCGATATTTGAATGAAGAACTAAAAAAAGTCTTGAAAAAATATAATTTTCTATGTTGTTCTTGTCACGATCACGCCCTGAATAGTGCAGCTACAGTGATCATTTTTAGTGAGAATGATTCACCAAATTCATGGGAAGATTTCTATTTCAAAAACCATTAAAATCGGTGGAACAGGTCCAGGGAAATCTCTGAAAAATTAAAAAAAAAATGAAAAATATGATGTTTCTATATTGTTCTTGTTATTATTCAAAATGTTGTGTTGTTGTCATAGCTGGGCTTGTTGTTTTTGTGGTCGTGGTGGTAATAATATAATAAAAACTAACCCTTTGTACATTTTTTTATTAACTCTGGTAGAAAAATTTAAAAGTTTCCATTGTTTTGGCATCACTCTAAAAATTTGTTAAATCATTTCTGTTATTACCACGAGCCTGCCTGCAAAATTTCAGATCGAATGGCTCACGGGAAATTGGTTAAAATCGATCCAAAATTTTTTCGACAAGCAGACACTACGAGTTAATATAAAGGGAGTAAAAATTCACCAACATCTATAGCAAATAATGCTGAAATACATAGTTGTTAATAAAAAAAAAAAAAACAATGTAAATATAGCAAAAAAAAATTTTTTTATGTATAAATTTATTTATAAATTTATATAAACATATTAAATAATACAACTGCATGTTAGAAATAAGTCGGTATATTATTTTATTTACATAAAATTCTGCAATATTTTGTTGTGGGGAAAATACATTTCTTTTGCATTAACAGAGTGTCACTTCATTTTGCTCAGCGTGACTATGCCACAGTAGATGACGCCACAATTTTTGTTTGTTCTAATTAGCTTTGCAATAGTTATTTCTATTTTAACATGAATGTTAATATTTTCAACTGGATATCATACACAACAATGTTAAGAGTATACACGGGCTGGTCTTTTCTTTCATACGTATTTTCATTATTCTTTTACAAATATGAACATAAGTTTGGCATATTAACTTTTTGTTGTCTTTACAAAATAGAGTTACCGAGTTATCAATGAACTTTTTGCTTTCAAAAAAGTTCTACATAGTTATATAGAATTATTATTCTGCTTTACCTACAAAATATCTGATTGCGATTACATCTAATTTTTAAAAATTGTTTATAATTACTAAAGCATTATTATTCACATAAATACAAAATTGCACTTTTTAAATTTTCCATTCAAATTTAAGAAAATATCAAATCTAAAAACTGGAATTAAAAATTTCCAATTATAAATTACAATAATTGAATTTCAGAAAATCATATCAAAACGTCGGAAATTATAATTTTAAATTTAGAAGAAATCAATTGCATCTTTAATATATAAATTTTATTCGTTAAACACAAATTGAAATTCGAAGAAAAAAACAGCAAATACCTATGTTAACATTTAAAAAATTTTTAAATTTAAAAAAAATTCTGATATTCAGGAGAAATTAATGGCTTTTCGGTACCGCGAGTCAGTAAAAAAAGAAAATTGAACAATTATCAGTAAAATTTTTAAACAATATTCGCTATTGTTAAAGTCAGCTGTTTTTGTTATCTAAACGACAAACATTTTTGTGTTGTTTATTCAATCAATAAAAACTTAAATTTTTAGGCTGAAATGTCGTCATACATAAATAAAAATCATAAAATAATGAAAATATATTGCTTTAATTAAAAAACTTTTTTATATAAATAAAAAAATTAAATAGCATATTCAATTCATTATTTTCAAATAAATACACAGAAATATTAGTAAAAAAATAAAGATATTAAACATAAACATAAAATCATCCTGTCAAACACGAAGTAATTTGTTTTCTTCTATTCTTCTTTATGTTTTCGCTTATTTTGACAGAGATGCCACTCGTTTACAATTTAAATAAATAGAAAAATAGATTTGTCGACTGTCGTTTAGATGTATGTACTTAGTGAATCACTTAATCCCTAGTGCAAACAACAATAGCTGTCGATATATTTTGCGATTGTGGGATCGTTCAAATTTACAGAATCACACTACAGAAAACATTAAGTTAAATTCAATGAATTTTAGAAAACGTCAAATGATATTTAAGAATTGCGAACATAGAAACTGTTACATAAATAAACGCAATTTGACGAGAATGTTATTTTTTATATATAAATTTTCACAATTTTTTTTGGATGAGAATTTGAAGTTTTTCAGAAAATAAAGAAAGAGAACAAATTATTTTATTTAAAATGTTTGAGACATTTGGTTTTTTGCGTTTGGCATCCCTAATTTGAATATTTATTATTATAAATTTATTCTCTATGTTTTCCAAATATGGCAATATTTTAATAAAAAAAATTGAGATAGTCCGACCTATATGGCCGCAATGAAGAAATATTTGGCCAGTTAAAAGAAACTATACAGCCATCTCCAATTAGCACGATTTAGTGCATATAGCCACCCTACACAACCATTACCTTTGCAATGGAGGTTAGAGCGAGCTATTTAATTAGCAAAAATTAAATTAAACGAGAAGTTATGTCATATAACCGGAAACGCTGCATATAGGTATATAACCTAAATGCATGCCGATCAGCAACCACGATGAAAAGACGAAAACCAACCCAAAGAATTTGCTGAAATAATTTGGTATTAAGTTTAACAAAGTGTTTACTTTTTCATTTGCATTTATTATCAAGACTCAAACCGAGTATCAAAGCCGAATTTAACACTCTTACTTGTTTTAATACAATGTCTTATTTTTCAGTTAGTTTTACAACTAATACTTTTTAACAATTTTGTTAGTTAATTTTTTCAGAAAGTGCCAAACTTTGGCCCCCGTAAACTTTTTAGTCCTAATGTGCACAAGGGCCAAAGGTTGTTTTTTTTTTTTTTAAGATCCCGAGTTAAAATATAATTTATTAAGCAGCGAACGTAAAAGTTACCTTATATTGGTTCAAGATAGAGAAGTTTCAATGAAAAACTCGTATGTTTTTGCTTTAGTTAAATTTTTTTTTATTGTCTTTTTAATTATTTTTATATCAATTTTTATGGTAAATTTATGAAATATAGCATTTTTTTTTGTAAATGGTTGGTCGATTACGAGGCCTAGCTGTAGATATTTTTGTTGAATTTGTTTTTTTTTTTTTGCTTTTTTTTCCTTTATTTTCTTTGTTTTTTCTCACTATTTCGCCTAACGGACCAAATTCCAAATCATAACCCAATTTAAGAATATTCTCCATGAAACGTATTCTAGCATGAAGAGGGGACATTCCAAATTCGTAGGCTTCCTTAAAACTATCGTCTTCTGGTGGAGGTTGGCTTAATTGACTTGATGTCTTTTGGCATATAATGCAGCTTGACGCTGACTTTGTTCCAGTTAAAGCTTGTGCAACTTTTCCGTCAATCATTGTGAGACACATTTTAAAATGTACTTCAATGTTTTGGTCATCAAATTTAAATATTACTGGTTGAAGTTCCTTAATTTTATCTTTTATTTTTTGAACTTCTTCAGTTATGACATCTTTGGTTTCCTTTTTGAATGCAAATTTTATTGGTCTGCAATACTTTGTTGAAGAAGGAATTTCATTCTTCCATATATCAATTTCTGTTGCTCTACTAGTTGACGGCTCTAAGACGCTATACCTTTTTGTTAAGCGCAATGGAACGAAAGATATAATAAATAAATTAGCATCTGATGAATTTTCGGCATTATATTGCTTGTATTGTTTCTGACCAGAGGATCCATCACATCCCCATTTAGAAATTAAAGTAATGCTGCCTTTACCAATTTTTTTTAAATGACCAGTATCAAGATCTTGCAATTTTATTTCTGCTGATGTTGAAGTGACACTAATAGCAGATTGTGAAGGTAAGCATTCTTTTTTGGCAGAAACTAAATCTCGATACTCTGGAAAAGTCCCACAATTCTTTTCATTGATTCGCTTCCGCAATTCCTTATATCGATTTTTGATCAATTTCAAATCCAAAAATATGGCGAACGCTTCTTCCGGCGTAAATTTCTGATCTTCAATTGGTGTAGGAATGCTTTTCAAAATCCTCTTTGTGCGCCTTGGGCTATTTTTTCAATTATTTCAATTTTATTTTTTTTATTTTGGGTTTGTTGAATTTGGTGCAAAAATGAATCCTTAATAATTCTTTGAGAAATTTCTTCATTGATATTCTCCAGCTTGCGCCTTCGAGATCTTTCACTACATCCGTCAATTGGTTTTGCTGGTCGACCCTTTTTCCACTTTCGTTGGCAGTCGTAGATGCACTCTCAAAAATAAGTTCCTTTATTAACCTGTCTTGGTAACGTTTGTACATCTTTGCCTTGCTATGAGAGCACTCAATGTACCGTCTTTTCAAATTCGATGCAAAACTAGTAATTGTTCTTTGTGCATTTCAATGTCTTCTAGGTTACAATTCTTAAAGAAGTCGTTGCTTACTATGTGCAAAATTACATCGTCTACATCATTTCGTTGAAAATAAATATCTGCCAGATCTCTGTAACAGTACTTAGCCATTGCACAAATTGTTATGAATAATAATTGTGGAAACATTATTATATATATTCTTTCTTGCAATTATGTAAAATAAAAATTTTTATCTTTTATTACCACTTTTAGAAGCATAAAAAACCCACACCCTAACCCCTTTTAAAAGGAGAAGCATACCTGCTCATATCTTAAAGGGCTATGTCGCAAAAGTTTTTTTTTACCATTTACTTGTTATTTAAATTGTTCCCCATTTTGTCAGGTATTTAAACTATATAACTCTAATTCAGGCTATTAATGTTTTTGAAAGATACCTATGTAAATGTACCTGTAACAATTAAGCGCATTATATCTCAACCCTTTTTTTATAAGTATATAACAACTCCTGACAACTCTACCGACACGCAAAAAAATACACCGCGGTGCACCGGTATGACCAACTTTTGTATTCATAACGCTCAGACGGACGGACGGACGGACATCGTTTAATCGACTCAGAAAGTGTTTTTGAGTCGATCCGTATAATAGAAGATGGATAAAGGTCCAATATTTTTGGCAGTTACAAACATCACCTCAAACTTAATATATCCTAACCACATAGTGGACAACTTTTGTATTAATAAATTTTCCAGAAAATATCTAACCTTGGGCCAGAAAAATTGTTCTGGTGCAAACGGGCGGAAATTGGCGGGCATATAATGGGGTATAGGAGTATAGGGGAGGGTTCGGACTATAGAAGAGTGCAAGACTTTTTCTGACTGCTTTTGATTGGCAGGAGTTATGCTCTATTAAATAGGAGAATTTCGGAATGACTCAGTGATTTTACATTTTTAACATTAATAGTATGGAAGCCACAAAATTATACAAAATTTATTTCACTCCAAAATCTTTTAAATCAAAAAAGTTACAGTCATTCAAAAATAAAAATTTACAAAGAAATTTTTAATTTTAGCAAAATACTGAGAAATCCAATTTTCGAAGACCTTGTTCGCTGTGATATAGTTGAGATAGAGTCGCAATTTTTTGGCTCCCAAGGTTTGCTAGTATTTACTTTCAAATGAATAACATAACTTTAAAATCGGTAACAAAAAAAAAAATGTTTTTTGGCCGCCTTCTTAAAATATGGTCCACTGTGCGTCGTGTCACGTGGAGAAATCACATAGATGCGAAGTTAACCCAGATGAAATTAAATACTATTGAAATCAATTGGTTAATTGGAAGAAACTCTAAACTTAGCGTAGATTGTAAACTTTTGTTATACAGTTCGATTATAAAGCCAGTTAGATTATATGTCCTATGGAGGACAACTCTGGGGCACTGCCTCTGCTTCCAATGTAGAGAAAATTCAAAGAAAACTGAATAATATTTTAAGAATAATAACCGGCGCACCATAACCGGCGCACCATAATTGCGCAAAGCATGCGCAAAGTATTTAAGAAGACTGGAAGAACATCCCAATAATTTAGCGCGTAACCTGTTAGAAAATCGCGACCATCAGCGACTTAGAAGGAGAGCCACGGCGGACCTGGTTAACTAAAACTATGAAATTGTTATTATTTTTTATTATATATATATATATATATATATAAATATATATATATTTTTTAATAGATGAACAAATGAAATTTCTGTCTGGCACTGGCTAGAATTTATTCTTAATTTTAGTTCAACACTTATTATTATTTCACATTATATAAGTGAAGATTTAATAAATAAAATACGAAAAAAAAAATTATTTTGAGTTTTTTGCAAAAAAAAAAAAAAAAAACGGTTATTTCGTTTACAATTTTAGTTTTTTCTTTTTTTTTTTTTGTAATGTTATAGAGTATGAAATGATAAAGAAGATTTTGGAAAAACAACATGCCTATTTTTGCCATCTTTTTATTTCATACAAACCGCTTTTTGTTTAGTGCAAAATATTAGTGTGTGTTCACACATGAAAGTTTTCTTGCTGAAAGTCTTGAGTATATTGGTAAGCCGGGAGAGAAGAATGGCAGGGGGTACATACTTTCATGTACTCTCAAGCTCTATTTTGTTTCTTGCTTCGTAATTTTCAAAGTGAAGTTATTTTACGTTTTCTTTAATTGTTATGTTCGTTTGTGTTAAGAAAGACAACAGTTTGAAATAAAGTTAATTTTAATGGAATAAAATTATGAAATAAATAGATAAAGTGATAAAGTAAACATGAACAAATCTTGAATTTCAAGGATGAACGTTTAAAAGAGAATTTCAAACAATTTCAGAAAGAAAAATTTCATGTGTAAACCGGGACTTTTGCTAACAAAATACAACACTGAAGGCAAAGAGGCGAAGCAAAACAAACGAAAAAGAAACACAATTGAGAAAACATGTATTAGATTAAATTTGAAATTTGTTTTAATTCATGGAGTGCCATCAAGATATAGCTGGAAGGTTCGTGAAGGGAGATCGGACTGTTGTGGAAAGTCATTGGGCAGACTTGGCAGGTAAATTAAATTCTTCTGGCCCATCATCTGAAGATATTAATGGTTGAAAAAAATCCTTGGCAGATTGGAAATGCCATGTTAGAAAAAAGATGAGCCGCAACACAAAAGAAATCCAAAAAAGGGGTGGAGGTGGGTACAACCAATACATTTTGTGTGATATTGAAAAATCGAACAGAATGTTGGTTTAGTTCCTCTATTGCTGCAACAATGGATATGCCGGCCATTTTTATACTTTTTATTAATTTATTATTTTATTTATTCTACACAAAACAATCTTCAAATTTCTCTTTATTTTCTTTTTCTTACAACAATCAGCTGTGTGTTTTTCGTTTTTGTGCATTAAATATTGCAATTTAATGCAATATAAATTTTTTTTTTTTCGATTTAATGAAAGCGATAAATTTTTAAGCTAAAACGAAACGTACGATTTGGTAATACGGAATCAAATCGATAACGATTATATATTCTGTGACATGCCATATAAACTGGTTTACTCCTATTGACAACTATGAAAGAAAAAAAAGAAAACAAAAAAAAAATTGTTGTTTTGTACAATGTAAGTTCAGGTGTTTCTGTTTTAATGCATATCAAAATAATAATCTTCTCCTATATAATTTGTTTTAAAAATTTCCAGATATCTTATTTGTTCTCGGTCCAAATTTCCGTTAAAATTACTTAGTCGTATTACTTTCCAAAACAAAAAAAAAAAAACGATGACACTCCAGACTCTGAGGACAAAAAATATGTTGTTTGCTATACATGCATATTTTGCCATTGTTAGATTTTTGGTTTTACTATTTCTCAAAAAAGTGATGTTGTGGAGCAATTGAGGTCATATTTGGATTCAGAGTGCTTAAGAATGTATTTATAATGTATTTATAACTTGCCAATCCGAGTATGCTGTATTAGATTTATCAATATTAATAGGTTTATTACCTATTTACTTTGACTAAAAAGTTTCAATATAAACAACATTAAAGGGCCGATTATTATTAACCGTCACTGTTTATTAACAAGTACATATATTAACTGTACATATAGGTATTAACAATTTATCTGCAAACACACAGATTACACACTCAAATATGTATAAATAAATATACATTTGTTGTTGTTTTTACCTAAAAATATCTACAAACAAAACAATTGAGAATGATCAAGCAAGCCCCCAAACAATATTACAATGGCACATATTTTGCCATTGTTAGATTTTTGGTTTTATTATTTCTCAAAAAAGTGATGTTGTGGAGCAATTGAGGTCATATTTGGATTCAGAGTGCTTAAGAATGTATTTATAATGTATTTATAACTTGCCAATCCGAGTATGCTGTGTTAGATTTATCAATATTAATAGGTTTATTACCTATTTACTTTGACTAAAAAGTTTCAATATAAACAACATTAAAGGGCCGATTATTATTAACCGTCACTGTTTATTAACAAGTACATATATTAACTGTATAGGTATTAACAATTTATCTGCAAACACACAGATTACACACTCAAATATGTATAAATAAATATACATTTGTTGTTGTTTTTACCTAAAAATATCTACAAACAAAACAATTGAGAATGATCAAGCAAGCCCCCAAACAAAATTACAATGGCACATCTGTGTTGCCAACTATTGAGTCAACATACATATATCAAGTAAAGCGCTTTTTTAAAACACTGTGTATCTACGATCTAATTTACTCCATTAAGAATGTCAAACAAAAATAAACCTCAAATCGTTATAAATAAATCTATTTAATACCCTTTGAAAACTAAATCGGCTGCATAATTTTGGATCCCTGATTTTGAAAAGTTTCACAGCCAAATTCTTTAAGCTTTCGATTATATTATCAGAAATAACTACCTGTAATAGAATATAACCCATTGTTATTTTGATAAAATATTTACTATAAAGACAAAAGAACGATAATCGCTAAGTCGAAGCTGAAAATAATTCTGTGTCAAAGAATATTTACAAAAAAGATTGGTAGCGGCCATCATTTTTTAAAATATTAGCAAACATTATTTTTACTCTGACAACACAAGCACATTAGCTAAATTTACACAAAGTTTAATTAACTGAATATGGGTAATAAAAAATATTTGTAGTGTTGATTACAGAAAAGAAAAGAAACGTAAAATGACAAAGAAACAGTCGCTAAATGCGTTTTATCTGGCTCTATGCACATAATAATGGTTTCGACAATTTTGCACCGTTATTTTTCAAATAAAATAAAATAAACATAAATAAGTAAAAAGCGCTTAACATTTGCTTTTAGATAGCGAAAAACGTTTATTAAATAACTGACTGCAATGTATTTATGTTTGCTTTTAAATTATTCAACACTTAACATCTGATCCGCTTTTCTGCTCTCCTCTCAATATTGAGATTTTTCTTTTGAACTTTTTTATCGCACGTCAATGCCAATAATATGAAACGAAATAACTAAGAAAAGGTAAATAAAAACAAGCCTTCGTAACGGTGGTGCCAGATGTTTTTTAAAAAGTCATAAATTATTTTTAAAAAATCTTAAATTAAAAAAGCAAATAAAATATTTATTCTAACTTTTCATATTTTTTTGATTTACAAAAAAATACATAAAAAACTATCCCAAATTTCAAAAAATAATAATAGAAAGTGGAAATATTTACCAATTTTGGAAAATCTATTATATTTTTAAATTGTTTTAATATTGTTGTCAGATTATTTTCCGTAAAATATAATTGAAACTTGCATATGTACATATACAATTCTGAACACAATTTGTTTTAAAAATCTATCCATTATTAGTACATTTTCCAAGTTTCCAAAAAAAGTAGAGGAGCATTTCTAAGGTCACTTATTCTCATTTGTGAAAAATTCAAAATTCGTTTATTCCTAGAATTTTGAAAAAAATGTTTACTATTCGAAATTTATTTCGTATTATAATTTGAATAGTACAATATACTTCCCTTTAATGAATTTTCGTTTATTTATTTACAATAGTTGTATTTTTAATCACTTGGGTTTACGTTATTCCATAAAAAACAAATTAGAGAAGTTTGGATTTAATTGTCTTAGCTGACACATTTTTTAAAAGTGGATTAAAAAAAAAAACACTTTTGTAAATGTTCTTAAAAAACAATAGTTTTTTCCAAGTTTTCAAATAAATTCGTAATATTTTTCAAATATTTTATTTATATACATATGTATATATACGCATGCACATATAAAATTGATATTACCTTGTTCCAGCCTATTAATAATATTGAATTTTTCTACTTTTATTATACGAGTACGTAATTCAATATTACTAAATGCAATGGAAATTTATATTCAATAAAAGTCTATTAAGCAAGCTCCGTACATCATTTTTTGTTCTAATTCCAATTTATAAACGTTGTTAAAATTAGAAATTGAGTGTAAAAAAATTAATTTGGAAATAATCAGATGTTTCGTATTCCAAACTTAATTTAAAATGCAAAAATCTGCACTTTATCAATTCAAAAGTTTTTGACCGAAAATCGGATGTCTCGGAGAATTAGCAAATGTGGCAGCAGTGCTTACCTATCATTATTCTTCAAACCCACACACAAACACAGTTTCTTATGAGCAAACGAGTATGCCTATGTAACTAAATTAATATCAAATAAAATTAATAATTTATTTAAATGCAAAAGTTAATGCAGTTGGTGTATAAATCGATTTGCTAGGTATGTAAACAGTTTTAAAACTGACTTACACTTAAAACAATGAACTTCAACTACGTACGAATTTATCAGGAACGGAGCACAATGATTTTAGTTTTTGTTAAAATATATTATTTTTATTTTAATTTATGGCATTGCTTGTTTTGTATTTACATACAATATATATTTAATTTTAAATTATTTGTATTCTTTAACACGAATTAGTCGTTTTAAATAATTATTATTCGAATTAGCAACTCAAACTATATATTATCCGCACAATGACCATACCACGCAAACGTCACAATAACACTGAATTGAAAAATAAATGTGGGAACTTTGCATATTGTTTTTGATGGTTGACGATTGTGTTCTTACGAATGCGAACATGTTGAAGGAACATTTTCAAAATAAATAACCACACACAAATAAACGAACGCCATCCATTTGTTTTTATAGACAACAGGTTGTATAGCAACATGTATGTTGTTAAAAAACTATCGATATAAGTACCTTCGTAGTTTTAAAAGCATAATGTATGGGTGGCAGCGCTGCCAACTAATTTTAATGGTAATTGTTATTTTTTACGAATAAAATTATCAAAATCAAATTTTCAAATAAAAAAATTAAAAAAAGTAATTTAAATAATTTCTCTGATTTCAATAACTATCGACTCGATATAACAAATAGAGTACCTATTTTAAGAAATTAGAATTTATAAGATGAAATAAATATGTTCATATGTATGAATGCAAAATAATTGAAACTGATTTCACCCACACCATTTTATAATAATGGCATTGGGTTTGTTATACCAATCGATATGCTTTTCCCAAGGACCGTAACAGTTATACCTTTTATCAAGAATGATAAAAACAAGATTTCGCCATCCAAATGTTTTCCCTTTGTATGATGTAGTAGTTCCTCGCAAGTGTTACAACGTCTGTTTCATGTGTGGAAATTATAAAATCTTGCGAAAAAATTTATGTTTTATGTGATAGTTGGCAACCCTCCAATTAAAATCTCTGACAGTTCTCAAAAAAATATTAAATCTGTTCTTTTTATAAATTACTAATTTCGCTTTATATTTTATTAAAAACAATTTTAAAATAATTAAAAACATTTAGTGGTGTTAAAAAGTTGCAGCACAAAGAAAAACTAAAAAACAAAGAAGCAGAAACAACATAAACATGAGGTGCGCAGTGGGCAAGAATGATAAAATGCAAGCAAAGCAATAGTAAAAATACAAGTGCGAATAACTAACATTTTGGGTGTATTTAATGAAATGATATTAATTATTACTATAGCTGTATCCTTTTAAAATTTAAATATCGACTTCTGTCATATATTCTGGGGTACAACGAAGGCATTATAAGTACAAACGCAAATATCGAGGTCAACAATACTCCCGGTTTAGATGGACATAATTCTTTAACAGATAAATCTCAACATACGACTCGAAATAATGCAGTGTTCAACTTTCCTTGTGGTTTCTTCAGGTACTACACTTAAGGGTATTAATCCTAATATCCAATAAGATGTATTACATTCAGAAAGTAACGAAAATGAGTTAGAAGACCTGCAGTATGACGGTTTGGAGAAGTTGGCTGGATATATTTTCAACAGATTAAAAAATGCAGCCCCTAATCTTACGGTTAACCCTACAGGGGACTCTACTCATGGGTTACCCGCCTAAGTGAAAATATTTTTAAAATTAAATTGCGAAAAATTGTTGCTTACAAACGGATATTTGCAAAAAACTTTGTTAGAAGCAAAGGACATTGAAGGAAATAAAGAAGTGAAGAACTTTTTTTAGATGTAGAATGTACTTTAAAATAGTATGAAAACATTTAGTAACCTTATTCTAAAGTACAGAACAATGGCCTTTAAAAATTTGTTCAAATATTGTTAGACCATTCTTATCAAGTGAATATTAAATAAACAAATTTATAAAAATAAAATTTTTTCACTTAAAAAAATAATTTGAGGAGAAAAATAATAAATTGTACCACTGTTACAATGTTATTGTTTATGTATAAACATACACATTAACATAACAGCTTGTCAGCTGAAAATCATTACCCAATAGGAATACAGATTACATGACGTCACAATTCCAACTGTCAGCGTGATGACGTAATCTTGTATTTAATCATTCTTGCCCTTTATCATAAAATTCACAAAATAAAGGTAACAATTTTTTATTTATATTTTTACGATCGAGCCAATATACAAATCAAACATACACAAAAATAATGAGAAATGATTTTAATATCAAATAATGAGTAAACGGCAGCTTCTTTTAGCACAAAAAAATGTGTTTCTCAAAATAAACTCCACCTTCTAAATAATAGGATTTATCTATCTGTATAGCCATTTCTTTAAGTTTGATTATAGAAGGAGCTAAGTCCGCAGTGTATGGGAGCAACTCGCAGTCCAATAAAAAATTTTGCAAAGTGAAAGATATCAAAAGTGCTTCACTAATTGAAAGGGGAACAATTTCACCGAACAATAGAATTCATACATATATAAATAAAAAAGATTCCCAACAAAGTAACCAATAAACTCATAAACTGAATTTTTTATGTATAAAATTTTATGAGCCATTCTCAATCACATCAATTTACTTACCCCACGAGATCACAATAACGGAGGAAAATAACACAATTATTTTTAAATCATTGGGCTCAAACTTTCTGGCAGATGGCGTCTATAATGTCAAGCATACACTCTGGGGGTCGCACCTAATTACCCCTAAAGGCCGTGTTTTGTTTAATACAATTTTTAAAATGAGTATGGATATAGCCTCAAGCGGAGAAAACACGTATTGGCCATCAAATCAACAGAAAATACCGGATATGTTATATTTCGGAATCACAAAATCTACACAAAGACACCAGGTGTAGGTAGAACCGTCTTTGGAGCTCTCCTCTGATCAGACGCCCACAACTGTTATTCAATCCTCAAGAAATTGTACACCCCACTGATGGGCAAAAGGACAAGCTGGTTAAAATATAAAAAGTTTATCAGTACCCACTGCTCCGAAAACACCGCTAAGAACTTCGGAAAATACTGATCTTGCGATAAAAATTTTTTAAGTAAATCTCAAACTGGCTGCTCAAATTGATACTAAACCAGTGGTCGGCACCCATTGCACGCTGGAGGAGAACACTATCTCTTAGGCCCAACTAACTGGACATAGAAAATAAGCAAAAACCAAACTTGAATGGGATTTTTATTAATTTTTTTGGCTGCAGATATGAAAAAGTTCATATCGGATGCTATATCTATATAGGGACTAGGTCCAAAATTGGACCGATCCTGTTCGTGTTTGGTAAAGTCTCTTGTATTTTGCAAAAATATATACAAACAAAATTTGAGAAGAATCAGTGCAATATTTTTGTTTTTTAATAGATTTAAGTGAAGATCGGGAAGCAGCTCTATATGGGGTCAAAGGGATCATTATACCCAAACCACATAGTGGTATAGGGTATAACAAATATTTTATTCAGTAGCATGTTAGCTTTCGACAAAGCAGGTTGATGACGCTTTGTTGAAGAAATAAAGTACACTCTTAAAATTTTAGTGAATAAAATTACAAGCAATTGTTATACCCTATACCACTATGTGGTTTGGGTATAATGACTTTGTGCTGCTGTTTGTAACAACCAAAAATATTTGACCTAGACCCATCTTTAATTATACCGATCGAATCAGAATCACTTTCTGAGTTGATTTAACAATGTCCGTCCGTCCGTCCGTCTGTCTGTGTGTCCATGTAAACCTTGTAATCAAACTGCAGGTCGCAAATATGAATATATTTTGATGAAGTTTGGTATATAAGTTTTTGTCGGCCATGGGATGAACGCTATTGAAACTGGTGAGAATCGGTCCATGTTCAGACCTAGCCCCCATACAAATTACCCCTATGAAATCGACATAAATTGTCATAAGATCCAAATTGTCATATAGATCTTACTCAAATTGGGTTTATATGCGTTCATTACATCCATTAATGAGTAGTCCAAAAATTATGCCTGTGGCCCCATATAGAGCTGCTTCCCGATTTTCACTTAAATCTATTAAAAAACAAAAATATTGCACTGATTCTTCTCAAATTTTGTTTGTATATATTTTTGCAAAATACAAGAGACTTTACCAAACATGATCAGGATCGGTCCATTTTTGGACCTAGTCCCCATATAGATATAGCATCCGATATGAACTTTTTCATATCTGCAGCCAAAAAAATTAATAAAAATCCCACTCAAATTTGGTTTTAGCTTATTTTCTATGTCCAGTTAGTTGGGCCTAAGAGATAGGGTTTCTAAACGCATGGTATAGGGTATCGTATAGTCTGTCTAGACCGACTATAATTTTCTTACTTGTTTTTTTTTTATTATAGGTGTTTATTTTGTTTTTCGTACATTTTAAATTAAAAATGTGGAACGTTGAGTGGGAACAATCATTTTTATTTTCTTTAAATATATTAAATGATATTCATTATGATATTCACTCTGAACATCATTTAATAAATGGTATTGAAAGAAAGCAATTAATTTCAAAATTAAAAAAAGACTTTCGATAAAAAAATATTCGTATTGCAAATACCGTAAATAGGAATATTAGTTCCTCAACTAAAACTTATTCCTCAACTTGTAGCCAACTTAAAGCATCATATCTAATTGCTTTAGGGTTAGCAAAAAAGGGTCGACCTTTTGAAGACGGGATTTTTTTTAAAGAAATGTGCCTCTCGATATTGCCACTGTTTGGAAAAGCAGGACAAGAGGTAGAACGTATTATAAATGAAATGCATTTGTCCGCAAGGACTATAGGCCGACGCACCGAAGATATAGGGCTTTTTATTCAAAGTGAGACAGTAGAAAGAATCAAAAATTCGAAATTTATATCCATATGTTTTGATGAAAGTGTCGACAGTTGCGACACTAGTCAAATGATAATTTGCATCAGAACAGTGGATAATATGTTCAATTCGTTTGAGGAAATTTTAAAACTTGAATCTTTTTATGACAGTGTTACTGGTCAAGTTATTTTTGATTCATTTGAAAAAAACGTTTTATCGCTAATAGATAAAAGCAAAATATCTGCAGTATGTACAGATGGTGCTGCAGTCATGCTTCGCAAAAATAATGGTTTTATCGGGTGTCTTATAAGAGCTGGAATAAAGGTCCAGACATTCCATTGTATAATTCACCAGCAAGCATTATTTGCAAAAACTATTGGTCTTACTGAAACCATGAAAACTTCAGTAAAAATAATAAATCGTCTTAAAGGGGGGCATAATGCACTTACCCACAGAAAACTTGTAGCGTTTTAAGAAGAATTAAACTGTGATTATAAGGATGTATTATTATTTACTGAAATAAGGTGGTTAAGTCGTGGGAAAAGCTTCGAAAGGCTTTTCAACCTCAGAGAGGAAGTTGCGTACTTTTTCCAATCTCAGTCTTTAATAAAAGATACGGATTTAATCAATTCTATAACAAGTCCCGAATTTTTGTTAGACCTAGCGTTTCTGGCAGATATTACAATTCAAATCAATAATTTGAATTTAATACTGCAAGGTAGAAATAAAAATTTTTGCGACTTGTTTCATGCCGTGAAACAATTCACTAGAAAATTAATAATTCTTGAGGATGAGATTGCGTCACAAAACTTATCCAACTTTCCAAAACTAAAGGAAATATATGCAATTTTTCCAAATGAAAACAAATTAAAGTTCTTCAGCGAAGGACTAAAAAAACTTTTGGAAAATTTTAAAAAACGCTTTCAAGATATATTTAATATACAATGGGCTATAAATATCTATAGCGATCCACTGACGTGTTCGATGGAAAATGTTCCAGAAAATATTCAATCGGAATTGACCTTGATGCGAGCAGATTTAACCATTCCAATGGATACGGGCATTAGTTTTTGGAAAAATATGTGCCCTAATAAGTACGGTGCAAGTAGGGATTTAATTTTAATATTTCTTCAATATTTGGCACAACATATATTTGTGAGTCTACATTTTCGGTAATGTCACAAATAAAAAATAAATATAGGAACAAGTTAACAGATAGTCACTTAGAAACATTGCTGAAAATAAAGTGTTACGAAGAAGAAATTGATATTGACAAACTTATAGATTTTGTTAATAGAAACTAATAATTTTTTAACACTCATAATCCTAACAGGGCTAATGGTACAAAAAATCAAATATGTTTTTCATAAATAATATTTGCCAAATTTATTATGAATTAATTTTATTTATTTTTATAGAGAAAAAAAGAAAATGAATTATTTTATTTCTTGTAATCAATGATATATACTTATCGATTGTTTCATTTGATGATTAATTAATTTTTTTTATTCATTCCTTCATTTATTCATTCTCAAACATTCATTTAAATAATCATATATTTTTTATTAATCATAATCCTAACAGGAAAAAATATAGCAACCTTATAAAACTATTTCGATATTTAATGGTTACTTTTTTAAGAATAAATAATTTAATTATTTAATAAAGAAAAAAACATATATTATTTTTTCATTCATTCATTCATTCATTTATTCATTCATTCATTCATTCATTCAATTTATTTAATAAAGAAAAAAAACATATATTATTTTTTCATTCATTCATTTATTCATTCATTCATTCATTTATTCATTCATTGAAACATCCATTCATTTAAATAATCAATTAGTTTTTGTAATCATAACAGGGAAATATCTCAACCTAGTATTACTTTTCTTACACTGTAAAACACCAATACATACGTATTCTCTCTTTCTGCCGACCACTGTACTAAACCCATAAGACCCAAAAGGCAATGTTATGTTTCTTCAGTGGATATCAAACAACTTTTAAATGAAAAGTGGAGAGCACGTAGAGAGTGGCAAAACTATAGATCCCCACAATTAAAAGCCCGTTTAAAAGAATGTAAAATGAGACTGCAAACATTACTGGAAACCCAGAGGATCTAATCACTAAACAATTTCATTGAAAATCTTGATAACACACCAAGAACTGACTACTAATTATGGCGTGATACTAAAAGTCTTAAAAGACCAACAATGAGTAAGCCTCCGTTGCGAAATTCAAATGGTAAATGGGCAGGAAATAGTTCGGAGAAGGTAGAACTCTCCGTTGGACATTTAAGAAATGTATTCACACCAAATACAGTACCCACTCATTACCCACACACTAAAAATTCATTATTGGGTACTATTTTTGTTAGTAATAGAGATAAAATCCTTCTATACGACCAACTTACTGCCTCTTGCATTTCAAAACATGATCTATTATTTCTCATGTACGATTTTAAACTAAAACTATCAAGTAATGCTATTACTTATTATGATTTTAAGCACATGGATCTAAACATTTTGTCACATGAGCTTTCAAATATTGGCTGGGATTCGATTTACTATATGCCCTTAGTGGAAAGCCAGCTTAACTTTTTAGAGCAAAATCTTGGGGAAGTCTTCGTCAAATCTCTACCTGTGAAAACAATAATGGTGAACTATAAAACAAAAACATGGTTCAGCACTGATATAAGAGCCGCGATTGGTCAGAGGGATTTGATTTTCAGCCGCTGGAAACGTTTTAAAACTGATGAGTTACACGAAGAATATTGTAATGCAAGGAGAGAGGTAAACAGGAAGATAAAAAATGCAAAATCTACATACTATTCTAGTATTTTTGAGTCAGTTGTAGGTTAGGTTGGAAGTGGCTGCTGATCCAAGGACCAGCACACTTAGACTCTGGAGTCCGTTGTGATACCACGGGACGAATGGGTGCTCCCCTCAGTCCCCACCGGAGAACCAGTTCGAGCTTCTAACGAAGCCCCTAAGATGTGAAATTTCCACGTTTGAGAGGTCAGAGAGATCGTGAAGAAACGGCGATCCCAATGTCCGTAATCTTGTTCTGGATAGCGCCGGGCAGTGGCAGAGGAAGTGTTCTACGCTCTCTACCTCCTCCACATCCAAGCAGCTATGACAGAAATCATTTGACGAGACCTTAAGGCGCTCAGCGTGTCTCCCTATAAGGCAGTGCCCAGTAACAACAGCAACTACCGTTGAGATCTCCCCACGGGAGAGTGATAATAGCGCATTTGTACGCTTTCGATTCAGAGCAGGCCAGATTCGTCTTGTGATCCTACACGTTAATCCATTAGCCCATCTGTTATTCGTTATGCCAGCGGTGCGAAGCCGTAGTTCAAGCTTGCACGATTCCAGGGGTGTACCAACACATTCCAAATCCGCTGGAACCAGTAAGGTAGTACCCTGTCTTGCCAGCTCATCCGCTTTGCAGTTTCCCGGTATGTTCCTGTGCCCTGGGACCCATATGAGCCTGATGTCGAACTGCTTGGCCATCTCATTTAAGGACGTGCGGCAGCTAAGGGCGGTTCTCGTTTTCAGGAACATTGATCGCATGGATTTTACCGCGGCTTGACTATCAGAATAGATGTTGACTGCGGTCGTAGACAGAATATTCCGACCCAACCAGTCAGCAACCTCCTTTATTGCCAGTACCTCTGCCTGATATACACTGCAGTGGTCTGGTAACCTTCGAGCCAGATTTAGTCCAAGCTCCCCTGAATGGACTCCAAAACCAACCTGACCGCACAATTTCGATCCGTCAGTATAGAAATTTACGGAACGCCTACTGCCTGGTGTCCTCCCAGACCAAGATTCCCTGGTCGGTATTAGTGTACAGTAGTGACGTTCAAATACGCTCCTTGGAGTAGTGTAATCCACGTTCAATGGCAAGTTCCTGTCATTCAGGATCACCCCGTGGCCACAATTGTAGCCCCGCCATTGTAGTGTGCTTCTTAATCGAATGGCCGATGAGGCCGCCGACTGCTTCCTTAATATGTCCAGTGGTATTAGGTGTAATAGGATGTTCAAGGCATCCGAAGGTGTAGTACGAAGGGCTCCAGTGATGCACATGGAAGCCATTCTCTGTACCCTTGCGAGAAGGTTGTTATTGGTGGCCTTCTCCAAAGCAGGCCACCAGACGATGACTCCGTACAGGAGTATTGGACGGACCACCGCTGTATAGATCCAGTGAGCAATTTTCGGACTAAAGCCCCATCGCTTACCAATGGCCTTCTTACAGGAGTAGAAAGCTATAGTCGCCTTCTTCACCCGGTCCTCCAAATTCCGTCTGAAGTTCAGCTTCCTGTCCAGGAATACGCCAAGATACTTGGCTCCATCAGAGAAGACGACTTCAGTGCCGTTGAGAGAAATGGGATCGAAGGTAGGGATCTTATACTTCCTAGTAAAAAGCACAAGTTCCGTTTTGGTCGGATTAACCCCCAGACCGCAACCCCTTGCCCAGATAGATAGCTCTGTGAGAGCCCGTTGCAGGATATCTCTAATTGTAGATAGAAACTTCCCATTTACGGCCATGGCCACGTCGTCAGCGTATGCGACTACGCTGCAGCCTTGCCCCTCCAACGATACTAGCACTGGGTTTAGCACCAAGTTCCAGAGAAGTGGTGATAGAACGCCACCTTGTGGCGTTCCCCTGTTCACAAATCGGTATATTTCCGACGTCCCAGTTTAGACGTTATCCGCCTGTTGACAAGCAGATTTCCAATCAATGAGATGATCACAGAATTCACTCCTAGACTAGATAGTGCCGCTATTATCGAGTCCGGTGTGATGTTGTTAAAAGCCCCTTCTATATCCAAAAAGGCTGTCATAGTGTATTCTCCTGCCGAGAGCGATTTCTCGATGGTACCTACAAGCTCGTGTAGAGCTGTTTCAGTTGACCTTCCCTTGCTGTAGGCATGTTGCCTCGTTGATAGCAGTTTAGGGTCAATAATTCTACGTAAATAAGAGTCTATCATACGCTCCATTGTCTTCAATAGGAACGATGATAGGCTTATTGGTCTGAAATCCTTTGGGATAGTGTGTGAGCTCTTTCCAGCTTTTGGAATGAACACCACTCTTGTCTCCCTCCATTTCAAAGGAATATACGCTGTGTTTATGCAGCAAGTGAAAAGACTGCATAGCCAAGGGGAAATGTAGTCCGACACATGCTGCAATTCAGCTGGAATGATACCGTCAGGTCCCGGAGATTTGTAAGGTTCGAAGCTTTTAATCGCCCAGGTCACTGTTGGTACATTAACTATCTCCGAAGCAATGTCCGCCGTGCTAGCGTCAGAGTATTCCAACGCCTGTAGTGACGTATGAGAATTGCCCGGAAAATGGGTGTCCAGTAGCAAGCTAAGTGATTCTCCACTGGAGGTGGTCCACACCCCCACTGGATCCTTCAAATAGCCTAATGTGTGAGGGGTAGAAGCCAGAACCTTTCGCAGGCTGGATGCCTCGGAAACGTCCTCTATGTTATCACAGAATTTTTTCCAAGAATCGCATTTTGCCGTTCCAATCTTCTTCTTATAAGTCCTAAGCTGCAGCTTGTACGCCGACCAATCCTCGTCCGCTCTTGAAGACTTTGCCTTGTTAAAGAGTTTTCTGCAGGAGTCTCTACCCTGCTGCAGCTCGCTAGACCACCATGGTGGTTTCTTCTTGCCCTTACGCCTTGCCACTGGGCAAGAAGAATCTAAAGACTTGTTAAAAACCGTCGTAATATGATCTACAGGACAATCAAAGTCCGCAGAATCGCGCGGTTCGGTTAAGGGTATTGTTTCCAATAACCCAGCAAAGGTTTTCCTATACTTAACCCAATCTCCTCTTCAGATTCCTGGGGACACTCTCCGTTGGGTCCTTTTCTCTAAATAAGAATTCGATATAGCGATGGTCAGAAAAGGAGTGGTCATCCAACACCCTCCAACCATCAATTTTATCAAATAGTGTATCTGATACAAAGGTAGCGTCAAGAACCTCCCTTCTATTACTAGTCACAAAGGTCGGTTCATTTCCCTTGTTACATATATACAGGTTAGTACTAAGTAAAAACTCAAAAAGCAACTCACCTCTTTCGTTTATGTCCGTACTTCCCCAGATCGGATGATGCGCATTGACGTCACAGCACAGCACCAGTTGGTGTGCAGTCAGTTGTTGGATCCAAGCAAACTTGGAAAGGCATAAGAGAAATTGGTATTGGAAAGACTAAGAGAGTAGATTTGTCTGACATTGATGTAGAAAAAAATGAACAATTTACTAATCATCCTAGTGTTCCTTTAAACGTAAATTTCTATAATCAGACTAATGTGATGAATGGAAATGAGTTTCATTTTGAAGTTGTGAATCTATCAGATGTACTATCCAGCTGTATTGCCGTTAAATCAAATGCTGTAGGCTTCGATAATATTCACCCAAAATTTTTGAAAGCAGTCCTCCCTATAATGCTATCTTATATAACGTTCATTTTCAACACAATATTAACAAAAAGTATATTTCCTGCTAGTGAATAGCGGCCAAGCTATACTGCCATCGCTATACTCACCAAATTTATCGATAAATTCATTATAATGGTTTCCTTACTAGTAGGCAGTCAGGCTTTCATCCAAAACATAGCTGCATAACTGCTCTTATTGACGTATCTGAAGAATTGCGTGAAAATTTGGATAAAGGTGACATTTCGTTTCTAGTTCTCCTAGATCACTCTAAGGCATTTGATACGGTCAACCATAATGTTCTTACTATGAAATTGAGAAAAATGTTTAATTTCTCACTGTCATCAACACGTTTAATATCCTCATACTTATCGGATTATCATCAATCCGTATTTGTTAATAATATGAGATCGCGCCCGTTATCTGTAGCAAAAGGTGTACCACAAGGCTCTATTCTTGGTCCCCTCCTATGTAAATGATTTAACTACCCAATTATCATACTGTTATGTACATATCTATGCTGATGACGTTCAAGTCTACATTAGTAGCGATGCAAAGCAAATTGATGATTGTGTGTATAAACTTAATGAAGATCTTATCGAATTCACATACGGGCAAATGGAAATGATCTCTGTCTAAATCCCTCTAAGTCTAAATGCTTAATTATAACCAAGAAATCTATGAAACTGCTTTCGGAACCAGCAATTATTCTCAACAATGAAAAAATTGAAATCGTAAAAAAACAGCCAAAAATCTTGGTATAATATTTAATAACACTCTTACCTGGTCAGACCATATAAAGCTACTGCAGGAAAAGTTTACTCTATGTTGCGAACCTTATGGAAAACACAATATTTCACGCCACTTAAAATTCGCTTACTACTAGCAAAAACGTATTTAATGCCCACTCTTTTATATGGATGTGAAATTTTTGCAAAAACTGATACTATAAGCTATAATAAACTAAATGTTGCCTACAATGCTGTTGTAAAATATGTTTATGGTATGGGTAAATATGACCGTGTGTCATCAGTTGCGGTGTATGTTTATGGTGTTATATTTACTGACTTGCTACTAATACGAACTTTAATTTTGCTCCTCAAAATTGTATATACTCATGAACCGTCCTATCTCTATAACAGAATAACGTTTTCGCTATCACATAGGAATAATGATTTGACTCCAATTATACATCGAACTTCAAAGTCTGAATGGCATTTTTATATCCATTCTATACGTCCTTGGAACTCTCTACCTCCGAACATACAATTTATAAGCAATGCCATGCATTTTAAAAGATCAATTTTCGATCTTTTAGTCGTGCATAAACATGTAATGTTTTTTGTTGTTTTAATTTAATTTAATTAATTTAATTTTTGATTTGTTAATTTAATTTTTCCCCCATTTATAATTGTTGTATAACTATGATTCAATTTTGATTTCATTTAAACCTATTTTATTATTTCATATATTGATAAAAATTTTAAATTTTACTTGTTTTAACATCATTGCTTATTATTATTACTTCTCCTTTACTCTAATCATAAGACTATAAGTCTTGTTGTATAGGAAATCAAAATAAATAAATAAATAAATAAATACATGCAGCACCACAGTAGAGTTGCCCCAGTAATACCACATCAGGGAGTAAATACCCCACTTAGGTTTGAGATGCGAGAGGCCAAAAAGCTATACTCATTAACCATAGCCATAAATCAGAATTACTCTATAGCAGATCATCAGTTTGGCATCAGAAATAATCATAGCACCACACAACAGGTACATAGGCTTGTAACTGAGGAAACAAAATACCGCTCTGCTCTATTTATTGATGTATCACAAACATTTGATAAAGTTTGGCATGAGGGTTTAATCTATAAAATTAAACACATGCTTTCACCCAATACACAGCTTCTAGAAATCTATTTAACTGGCCGTATGTACACAGTTAAATATTACACTCATATAAGTTAACCACAAGATATACAAGCCGGAGTCCCGCAGGGAAGTATTCTGGGCCCATTACTATACATACTCTACACTTCTGATTTACCAAAAAATGGTAATACTCACACCTCAATATTTGCTGATGATACGGCAATAATAAGTGTTCATGGGAACTTATCATCAGCATCTATAATATTACAAACCCACAT
This sequence comes from Cordilura impudica, assembly GCA_963682025.1. Lineage (NCBI taxonomy): Eukaryota > Metazoa > Arthropoda > Insecta > Diptera > Scathophagidae > Cordilura > Cordilura impudica. Next base: position 127,669,957 of record OY821521.1, read on the forward strand.
TTCTCAACTAGAAAATTGGCTGAAGAAATGTAAAATAAAAGGGAATGAACAAAAATGCTTCCATATCACTTTTACCATAAGAAGAGAAACGTGCCCACCGGTACAGATTAATAATCGTAACATAGCCCAACACACAAACGTAAAATATCTCGGAATTCATTTTGACCGCCGCATCACTTCACATAGATGCGAAACTTACCCAATTTATGTTGAAAATTTTACAAATGAGAAAGCTTATTGGCAAAAACTCTAAACTAAGCTTACAGGCTGTCTCGAATAGCTATAATTTATGACAATGTTCATGTTCAAGTCAGAGAAACAAAATAAGAGAAAACGCGAAGTGGGCAAATTATGTTCAGACATTTCATTTCCAAAATGTCTTTGAACCGTTAACAACAAAAATGTGTTATTATACTCAATGCTTTAAAAGAGTTACAGAAACTAAAAATATAAATTGAAGAAGAAAAAATAAAAGAAAAAGCACGAGATTTTGAGTGAATCCTTTTTTAGAATGAAATTAATAATTTCGCTTTTATTTAATTTAAGTTGCCCCATTTTAATATACTTAAACGTCAAAATCGAATGAAACTTCAAATAAATGGTTGAGTTTATGACAGACTTTCTGTCATGGCAAAAAGTTGGATTTTTTAGTCATGACATGAACACTAGCGGTCTCCACTAGCCATTGACTTGAACATTGTCATGAATTATGGCTAGTCGCGACACCATGTTAGATTGCAAATTACTTCTTTACAACTCACTAATAAAACCCATATGGTGCTATGGCATTCAGACGGTTGGATACAGCCGACCTGATACACTGAGACCCATAAATGGAGATTTTTTGAAAACATTATTTTTTATATTTAATATATCATTGAGCAATTTATGTATTGTCTGGCACTGGCTGGACATTATATTAATTATTAATTTTAAGGTTTGTAATATTATTGTTAGTTCACATAGTATAAAAAATGGAGCTTCAATAAATAAAAACATGAAAAACAAAAAAAAATTTTTTTTCAATGTAATATCGTTTGATATACCTTTATTTAAAACGATATATTTAAATTTTTTGTTGTTAGAATTTGTGAAGGATATTTTTTCAGGTTAAATAATATGTATATAAACTATATTAAACCATTTTATTTTCGACATTTTTCAAAAGAAGTAAAAAATAATTAAATTTTTCAAGGGTTATTTCAAGGCCATGTTCACTGTGACTCACTGTATATGCAAATAATTTAAAGATACTCAAACGACAAGAAAGATATATAAATATATAGTAATTATATGGCAGATGAGTGATAAACAAAATTCTTTATTAGATAATGTTAATCATCAAATAATGTCTTACTCCATAAGAAAATGACAGCCGCTCAAAAATATTGAGTTTGACTTCTAAGGACACCATGATAGGTTAATATTTATCTTTTGTCCATCCTACATAAATGGTGTTAAGTGACTAACCTAAAACTGGTAATGTAAGTGTTAAAGACCAGCAAAGCTATGAACGGTTTTATGCCATTTATGATCCCTTAAGTACAACTTTTGTTTATTTAAATTGCAATCTATCTACATACATAAGATAATAAGCAAGTTTGATGAAAATCTAATAATAACATTTGTAGATGTACACCAGAAAGTACAACTATAACGAGAAAACTTAAAAATAAATAAATTTAAATTTACTAATAAATTTAAAATATTAACATTTATAATATAAATTTAGCTTATATTTAACTAACAAGATTGAAATATTCTGACATTATTTACATATAAACATTAACAAAGATAAAACAAAAAAAACTATGTGAGTCCGATCACAGGGGAGATGTGTAAACATATATTTACATATCAATTAAAATCAAACAGTAAGCGCCATCTATGTATAGCAAGTAACGGCTATGGTTGTTATACTTGATGGTTGTAGTTGTTTGCTATACATTCATGGCGCTTTATGTTGGTTGGTGAATCAGCTAAATAAATTTAAATCATAATCTTTGCACCAATACACTTACATATACTCACACCGATTTTCCCTTACGCTGTTTTTGTGATTGTATTGCGAAATAGATTTTTACCCCACTGAGCGCATAGACGTTTACACATAAAAAAATTGATTGTTAACAAATATTTCATTTAGAAATAAAAGGTCTAAAATATGGTATCTTTTCAGTCTATGTAATTCATTTGAGTCGTCCAGTAATGCAATAGCTAGGGGGTTAACATGGTTGCTGAATCTAGTCAAATATTTCTCACTTAAAGTTTGTATTATTTCCAGTTTTAAGGTCGTTATATACTACAAGTATAACTAGCTAAGCTTCTCCCACTTCTGATGTGGAAAATGAGAGAATAGCGAATAAAAATTACATTTGTATTTTCCACACATTTCATGGTTTCTCTATGTTTCTCTTATATACTTCAGTAGATATTCAACATTCACGCACAGTGTTTGTGGTTCTAGCAGAAAACTTTTTTTTACGCCAAGCTTTTTTTATAATAAACATATAATGTCCTTGTTGAAGTTCATCACTCGTTCCTGTTGTTGCTACATTTATTTCTATATAATATATGGTCATCTATGAATGCACGTATGTTTAAATATATATAAATTCGAATTAAATAGATCAAAGTTATAAAGCTAATGGCCAAGTAATTTATGCTTCTGCGAAATCTTATACTGGTTATTGTTAGTAATTGTCAAAGTTTTTATTATTGAGATAAAATCTTATCAGGTATAAACATAATTAGTATTTTATATACATTAAAGTACATTAACATAAACTACTTGTGTCGTAAATTTATCTTTAGTTTCACTAATGAAAAATTATATATTTTTGATATACTCTCCACGCCAGTGTTCAGGAGGGTAAATGGGATTTTTCTATTTCTAAGCAACGAACGAGTCGCCCACACCCCCTCAGAATTTATTAAAAAATTTTACTCTACTAAGAAATATGTCAAAAGTGAAACGATCATTAAAACTTACTGAAGTGTCAACATTCTAACGATTATGTTTAGGTATCTAGAACAGCTCTGGCCATCTGGCCATTATGAGCCATCTGGCCATTATGAGCATGTGTTAGCTATAATACACCGATCGAAATGCATGGACGTTTTGTACGAATGTTAATATGAATGACTTAAAGGGAAAATAGTTTAGTTCACGATGAATATGTGAAAATTTCCAATATATTTTGTTGTTTTAAAATTTTAAATCTTACATTTTGAAAATTGAAAACAAAATGTAAATAATCTAACCAATAAAAACAAAGTTTTTATTAAAACTCTTTCTTTCCTTATGCATATGAGCTTTGAATCTCTCCGTGACTGTGCGTGACTATTTTAAAATTAATCTTTGGTCACAACAAGTCTATGGACAAAGCTTCAGATCGATCGGAGGAGAGGAAATGGGGCTTAAATCACTCCGTGACTGCTCGTGACTATGCGTGACTGTGTGTGACTATCTTAGAATTAATCTTTGGCCACAAAAAGTCTATGGACAATGTTTCAGATCCATCGGATGAATGGAAGTGAGGTTTTAATCTCTCAGTGACTGTGCGTGACTATGAGTGACTGTGCGTGAGTATGTCAAAGTTAATATTTTTTCACAGCAAGTCTATCGACCAAGTTTCGGATCGATCGGATAAGAGGAAATGGGTTTTAAATCACTCCGTGACCGTGCGTGACTATGCGTGACTGTGCGTGAATATGTCGAAGTTAATCTTTCTTAACAGCAAGTATATCGACCAAGTTTCAGATTGATTGGTTGAGGGGAAATTCGTTTTAAATCTCTCCATGACTGTGCGTGACCATGCGTGACTGTACGTGACTAAGTCAAAGTTAATCTTTTTTTCATAGTAAGTGTATGGACCAAGTTTCAGATCGATCCGATGAGGGGAAATGACATTTAGATCACACTGTGACTCCGCGTGACTATGCGTGAGTGTGCGTGACTACCCCAAAACTAATTTGTAGTCACAACAAGGCTATGGGCCAAGTTTCAGATCACTTGGATAAGGGGGAATGGGGTTGGCCCACGACAGACAGACAGACGAGTTAAAAGAAAGAGTTTAAAAAGAATTAATTATTTCTATCAATAAGTTTAAAATAAATTAAATCAAATAAGTAATTAATTTTTTTTAAAAACAAAAATAAAAAATATCAAAACTTAACAAGATATGAAATTTCAAGGGTTAATGAGTGGTTACACATCAGGCACTCCGCTCCATTTTCTGTTATAAAATCTCTTTATAAAATATACGCTTTAAGCCGTAAACACATTCGCTGCGAGTTGCGAGTGCGAGAAATAACGAGAATGAGACAGTATGATTTTTTCTAATGTGGAAGCGAGATCGAGAGTAAAGCTTTTTTGTGTGGCGTTGCCAACTTAGGTTGTAAAAACACTCGCAAGGGAAATTGAATTGATTCTACTTTTTGTGCTAGAAAAATCAGATGACAGGAGAATTAGTTGTATTTTGAACATATGACAGGGGAATCAGTGTGTATTTATTGTATTTTGCATTGTGACTTGCGAAATGATAAGTTGTTTTGCTTGTAGATTTGTGAAATTGTAAAATTTGTAAAAGCATTTTGATGATTTTGTAAAAGCACCATAGCAAAATTCTCGCATGCAAAAAGCTTATTTTTACTCGCACTTGCAACTCGCAGTGAATGTGTTTAGGGCTTTAATAAGAACAAAAAATTGTGCGTTCCTGTAAATAATATCTCTGTAACTATTAAAATAACAATATGCGATTTTCAGAAGGCAATGCGACATAAACATGCTTTGTTGAAAAGACTGAATGAAATTGTTATTTACTTTTACTTTTTGGTGAGAATTTTTGTTTTCGTTCGGCTGTATACATATACAATGTTGCCATTTCAGTCATTTTTCGGCTAGTTCTAGCCATTTTTTTTCATCTAGCCATAAAAATTGGCTAGATTGTATCTAGCCATAAGATTTAGCCTTTTTTTCCTCTAGTCATTTTTTCTCAGTGTTCATCTTAAATTTTTTAACTTTTTATATAAAAATTTTACAATTTTTTATTTTTAAACAAGATTTTCATGTTATCATTTTGTAAATACATTAAAACTCAACTGTGGTTGTCTATGACATAGTTGAAATTTAATGCATTTTTCACATGTGCTAATTTTAGCAACCATGTATTAATACCGGTACATTGAAAATTTTCTTGCATATATGTGACGGTGACCAGTTTTGCTCTGCACTGTAGCAAAAGAATTTCTGTTACAAGCAGAATAAGAAAGAAGAAAAAAAATAATAACCTTGATCTTGAAATTATTTTCAAGTTCAAGTATGTACACGTAAACAACACCTTATATGGTAATATGTTGATGGCATTTTTTTTTTTTTTTTTGGCAAACTGATTTATGGCGTGTTTTTTTCTCTTCATTGTGTTGTATTAAATCATGAACACATTCATATGCAATCATGCTGGTCAAACCACGTATTTTCTTGTATTGATCTCACTTGCTCTCATAGTCATATATGAGTGGGAGTGTTATAAATACTAGAGAATATTATGAATGCATATGAATGTTCTCAATGAATTGGTGGTGATTTTGTTTTTTTAATAAACAGGTTTTTATCTGCAGATGAATGAATGAAGATGAGAAGGTTTAATGTAATAAAGTTAAATTTAAATCGGGGAGTTGAATTTTGGAAATTGAAAGAAAAGGTTAAAAAAAAATAATGTAGTTTAATTTTAGAAACTTTATGAAAAAAACTTTAGATTTAGTGACATGTGAATAAACAAAATTTTGTGTTCATTAATATTTCTATTTCTGCTAAAGAAAGCGTTCTGAGCAAAAAAAAAAAAAAAAAAAAAAAGAAAAAAATTTAAGTTAATTTAAATTAAAAAAAAAAAAAAAAAAATATGTAGTTTTAATTTAGAATTAAAGAAATAAGAAAAGACATAAAATAAAGTAAAGTTAAGAGAGTTAAGTGAAATTTAAAATTAGTGTAAAAGTTAAATTAAAACAAATAAAATAAATTAAAGATTAAAATTTAGATTAAAAACATTAAAGTTTAAAGAATTATAAAATTAAATGTATACTATAAGGATGGAAGGTTGGAAAGTGAAAGAAGCAAGGTTGAGGATAAACCTCCTTCGAAATTAAAATTTTTAGAGTTTGCGAAGAAAAAAATAACAATTTAAGTTGGTGAAAACAAGTGTTAATAGATTGGTGATAATTTTGAACAATAATTTAATTTCAGCCTTTTAGTGGCTTGCTTACGTTGCAAAAGGAATATAGTGGAACCCACACAGAACAAAAAAAAGTTTAAACAATTTTAATTAACTATAAAAAGAGCTTAATACCGTTAATTTTAACATAAGAGCAAATCTAAAAAAAAAGAAAACATTTAATAAAAGTGATGATTTATAAAATTTTCAATAAATACTTATTAAAACTACAATTTTTGTTTTAAAGAATTAAGCAGAAACAAAAAACTGAAGAATAAACACTTGTTATAGAAGCCATACATAGTCTGGTGATTTTAATCCTTAATTCAAATTAAATCAAAGAAAAGAAAATCAAAAGAAATTGTCTTTTAGACAAGCCACAATTAAAATTTAATATTGAAATATTTCTTTATCGAATGATGAGAAAATGTCTAAAACTTTTAAGGAAAAAATTTAATTCTGAACTGAAAATCTGTATATTTGAAAACGTGTTAAAACCTGTACACATGTTAAAAGCAGCAGCATCTTGCGAGACACAAAAACGGCGACAGGCGATCAATAAAGCGGTAAATTTTTATTTTATCCAGAATACAAATAATTTTTCTTATTAAAAATTTTGAAAAATATAAATATTTTCTAAGTTTAAAATTTTTTTTATTAAATTTAAAAAATTTTGCTAATTATAAAATTGTGCTAATATAATAATTTTACTAAAATTTTGGAAATATAAAATAGTGCTGCATATAAAATTTTTCTAAATATAAAATTTTTCTAAATATAAAATTTTTCCAAATATATAAATTTTGATAAATATACATTTTGCTAAATATACCTTAAAAAAACAAAAAAATTTTTTTTGCTAAATATAACTTAAAAATTTTTTTGGCTAAATATAACTTAAAATTTTGCCTATAAATAAATTACAATTTTATAACATTATATATAAATATATGTAAGTAAAATACCGTGGAACTTAAAATTTTGTCACCACTACCTTAAATTAAAATAAAATCTCTTGGAAAGGAGAATTTTTTTTTTGCAACTTTCCTTCAAGTAAAATTACTTTAAAATTCCACTATACACTTTTACAATGAAATTAAAAATGTTATAAATCTACAAATAAAAATCTCGCCCAGATATAAATTTTTATTTAACTAAAATTTATTTTAGAGGTTAAACAAAAAAATTTTTTTTCCAAAATATAAATAAATTTTCTAAAATTTAAATACAATATTTTATGATATAAAATTGGACTAAAATGTAAATAAAAAAAAAAAAATAGTCTAGATTTGAAATTGTCAAAAATTTAAATTTTCCTGAAATTATATAATTTTCCTAAAATTAAAATTTGGCTTAAATTAAATAAAAAAAAAAAAAAATATTATTCTAATTGTTAAAATTAAAAATTTTCATAAAATTAAATAGTGCTAAAAAAAAAACATTCAAATTTTGTTAAGACTATGTTTTATACCCCACATGTTTTGTGTTGCTAATGATGACTGGTAACAGTTCTTTGTTAACCGTAAATATTTAAAAACACCCCCAGAAACAACTAATGTATGAGAAAGTACAGTACCGACAAAAATGATTTTTTAATAAAACCTTAATGTTAAACCCAATGTAGAAAACCAAACCAAACCAATAATCTTATTATTTTAGTGGGTTACCTCCAATTAAGATGGAGTCGAGGTAACATGGTAGGGAGGGCAAAAGGGGCAGAACACCTCGTCCCCAATCCCAAGGTAAGTATGGCCATCCGTCACATTTAGTATCCGCTTTTTTGACAGTTTTTTTTAATCGCACGTGAAAATCTGTAGTGCGGTTTCCCTGGGCCTGAGCAAGACCCCACCCATCCGGCGAGCTAGGCCCCTACGCCAGCACGTGCGACCAGCAAAGGCTCAGGGAAACGGAAGCTGATCTTCCACCAACGCCGCACCATTACATATATGTACATATATATATATATATATATATATATATATATATATATATATATATGTATATTCAAACAAAAAAAATCAAAGAGTCTAAAGTAAAAAAATAAGCTGTGTTATAAAGAAACAAATCAGAAAAAGTGTGAAATAACGAAAACAGAAATATAATTAATAAAAAAACTGATTAAAATTATAAAAATATATTTATGTTTTGTTATATATTAAAAAAAATATGTGGTTAAGTTTAATAATATTTGGTATGTAAAATGCATACTTATTTTGAAATGAAACATTGTTATATTTAAACTTTCGCTATTTTAGTTTTCCCAGAAAATAATGGCTCCACAATGTCAACAAAAATTTAGACCGGAGTACAAAAGTCATAATGACTTGAAGACATGGATATCGGAGGATCCTAATGATCCATATAAAGCACTATGCAAGTACTGCAAATACAGCCTTAAATGCAAATTATACTATTTAATAGCTCACACAGAGAACCTTGAAATTTTAAGACAAATAGACCGATTTTGTGTTTAAAAAGTACTTTGTGCAATGAAAGATAAGTCGCGGTTTACACATGAAATTTTTCTTTCAGAAATTGTTTGAAAATCTCTTTTAAATTTTCATCCGTTTCTACACACTGAAATTTTTGTATTGAAATTCAAGATTTGTTCATGTTTTAAGTTTGGAAAAGGCTTATATAATATAACATTTGCTTCAATTCTCATTTGGTTGCTTTCAGCAAATATATATGAATTTAACTTTTTACCAAACAAACTATCTATTGCTTTTGGTTACTAATTAGGGTTGGTGACTCTTCCTGAAACAGCTGTATAACCTGTCATGCAGAATATAGATCAATTTTTTGAAACAAATGTGCCAATGTTTTTGCCTTATTTAAAGTAAAAACATTTGATCTTGAGCCTGAATAATTTCAAACTCAATCATTAAAATGATAAAGATCGAAATAATATTTTTATTTTTATAAAAAATAATAATATTTTATATATTATATTTTATATTTTATATTTTATATTTTATATTTTATATTTTGTATTTTATATTTTATATTTTATATTTTATATTTTATATTTTATATTTTATATTTTATATTTTATATTCTATATTTTATATTTTATATTTTATATTTTATATTTTATATTTTATATTTTATATTTTATATTTTATATTTTATATTTTATTTTATATTTTATATTTTATATTTTATATTTTATATTTTATATTTTATATTTTATATTTTATATTTTATATTTATATTTTATATTTTATATTTTATATTTTATATTTTATATTTATTTTATATTTTATATTTTATATTTTATATTTTATATTTTATATTTTATATTTTATATTTTATATTTTATATTTTATATTTTATATTTATATTTTATATTTATATTTTATATTTTATATTTTATATTTTATATTTTATATTTTATATTTTATATTTTATATTTTATATTTTATATTTTATATTTTATATTTTATATTTTATATTTTATATTTTATATTTTATATTTTATATTTTATATTTTATATTTTATATTTTATATTTTATATTTTATATTTATATTATATTTTATATTTTATATTTTATATTTTATATTTTATATTTTATATTTATATTTTATATTTTATATTTTATATTTTATATTTTATATTTTATATTTTATATTTTATATTTTATATTTTATATTTTATATTTTATATTTTATATTTTATATTTATATTTTATATTTTATATTTTATATTTTATATTTTATATTTTATATTTTATATTTTATATTTTATATTTTATATTTTATATTTTATATTTTATATTTTATATTTTATATTTTATATTTTATATTTTATATTTTATATTTTATATTTTATATTTTATATTTTATATTTTATATTTTATATTTTATATTTTATATTTTATATTTTATATTTTATATTTTATATTTTATATTTATATTTTATATTTTATATTTTATATTTTATATTTTATATTTTATATTTTATATTTATATTTTATATTTTATATTTTATATTTTATATTTTATATTTTATATTTTATATTTTATATTTTATATTTTATATTTTATATTTTATATTTTATATTTTATATTTTATATTTTATATTTTATATTTATTTTATATTTTATATTTTATATTTTATATTTTATATTTTATATTTTATATTTTATATTTTATATTTTATATTTTATATTTTATATTTTTATTTTATATTTTATATTTTATATTTTATATTTTATATTTTATATTTTATATTTTATATTTTATATTTTATATTTTATATTTTATATTTTATATTTTATATTTTATATTTTATATTTTATATTTTATATTTTATATTTTATATTTTATATTTATATTTTATATTTTATATTTTATATTTTATATTTTATATTTTATATTTTATATTTTATATTTTATATTTTATATTTTATATTTTATATTTTATATTTTATATTTTATATTTTATATTTTATATTTTATATTTATATTTTATATTTTATATTTTATATTTTATATTTTATATTTTATATTTTATATTTTATATTTTATATTTTATATTTTATATTTTATATTTTATATTTTATATTTTATATTTTATATTTTTTATATTTTATATTTTATATTTTATATTTTATATTTTATATTTTATATTTTATATTTATATTTTATATTTTATATTTTATATTTTATATTTTATATTTTATATTTTATATTTTATATTTTATATTTTATATTTTATATTTTATATTTTATATTTTATATTTTATATTTTATATTTTATATTTTATATTTTATATTTTATATTTTATATTTTATATTTTATATTTTTATTTTATATTTTATATTTTATATTTTATATTTTATATTTTATATTTTATATTTTATATTTTATATTTATATTTTATATTTTATATTTTATATTTTATATTTTATATTTTATATTTTATATTTTATTATTTTATATTTTATATTTTATATTTTATATTTTATATTTTATATTTTATATTTTATATTTTATATTTTATATTTTATATTTTATATTTTATATTTTATATTTTATATTTTATATTTTATATTTTATATTTTATATTTTATATTTTATATTTTATATTTTATATTTTATATTTTATATTTTATATTTTATATTTTATATTTTTATATTTTATATTTTATATTTTATATTTTATATTTTATATTTTATATTTTATATTTTATATTTTATATTTTATATTTTATATTTTATATTTTATATTTTTAATTTTATATTTTATATTTTATATTTTATATTTTATATTTTATATTTTATATTTTATATTTTATATTTTATATTTTATATTTTATATTTTATATTTTATATTTTATATTTTATATTTTATATTTTATTTTTATATTTTATATTTTATATTTTATATTTTATATTTTATATTTTATATTTTATATTTTATATTTTATATTTTATATTTTATATTTTATATTTATTTTATATTTTATATTTTATATTTTATATTTTATATTTTATATTTTATATTTTATATTTTATATTTTATATTTTATATTTTATATTTTATATTTTATATTTTATATTTTATATTTTATATTTTATATTTTATATTTTATATTTTATATTTTATATTTTATATTTATATTTTATATTTTATATTTTATATTTTATATTTTATATTTTATATTTTATATTTTATATTTTATATTTATATTTTATATTTTATATTTTATATTTTATATTTTATATTTTATATTTTATATTTTATATTTTATATTTTATATTTTATATTTTTATTTTATATTTTATATTTTATATTTTATATTTTATATTTTATATTTTATATTTTATATTTTATATTTTATATTTTATATTTTATATTTTATATTTTATATTTTATATTTTATATTTTATATTTTATATTTTATATTTTATATTTTATATTTTATATTTATATTTTATATTTTATATTTTATATTTTATATTTTATATTTTATATTTTATATTTTATATTTTATATTTATATTTTATATTTTATATTTATATTTTATATTTTATATTTTATATTTTATATTTTATATTTTATATTTTATATTTTTATTTTATATTTTATATTTTATATTTTATATTTTATATTTTATATTTTATATTTTATATTTTATATTTTATATTTTATATTTTATATTTTATATTTTATATTTTATTTTTATATTTTATATTTTATATTTTATATTTTATATTTTATATTTTATATTTTATATTTTATATTTTATATTTTATATTTTATATTTTATATTTTATATTTTATATTTTATATTTTTATATTTTATATTTTATATTTTATATTTTATATTTTATATTTTATATTTTATATTTTATATTTTATATTTTATATTTTATTTTTATATTTTATATTTTATATTTTATATTTTATATTTTATATTTTATATTTTATATTTTATATTTTATATTTTATATTTTATATTTTATATTTTATATTTTTATATTTTATATTTTATATTTTATATTTTATATTTTATATTTTATATTTTATATTTTATATTTTATATTTTATATTTTATATTTTATATTTTATATTTTATATTTTATATTTTATTTTATATTTTATATTTTATATTTTATATTTTATATTTTATATTTTATATTTTATATTTTATATTTTATATTTTATATTTTATATTTTATATTTATATTTTATATTTTATATTTTATATTTTATATTTTATATTTTATATTTTATATTTTATATTTTATATTTTATATTTTATATTTTATATTTTATTTTATTTTTATATTTTATATTTTATATTTTATATTTTATATTTTATATTTTATATTTTATATTTTATATTTTATATTTTATATTTTATATTTTATATTTTATATTTTATATTTTATATTTTATATTTTATATTTTATATTTTATATTTTATATTTTATATTTTATATTTTATATTTTATATTTTTATTTTATATTTTATATTTTATATTTTATATTTTATATTTTATATTTTATATTTTATATTTTATATTTATATATTTTATATTTTATATTTTATATTTTATATTTTATATTTTATATTTTATATTTTATATTTTATATTTTATATTTTATATTTTATATTTTATATTTTATATTTTATATTTTATATTTTATATTTTATATTTTATATTTTATATTTTATATTTTATATTTTATATTTTATATTTTATATTTTATATTTTATATTTTATATTTTATATTTTATATTTTATATTTTATTTTTATATTTTATATTTTATATTTTATATTTTATATTTTATATTTTATATTTTATATTTTATATTTTATATTTTATATTTTATATTTTATATTTTATATTTTATATTTTATATTTTATATTTTATATTTTATATTTTATATTTTATATTTTATATTTTATATTTTTATTTTTATATTTTATATTTTATATTTTATATTTTATATTTTATATTTTATATTTTATATTTTATATTTTATATTTTATATTTTATATTTTTATTTTATTTTATATTTTATATTTTATATTTTATATTTTATATTTTATATTTTATATTTTATATTTTATATTTTATATTTATATTTTATATTTTATATTTTATATTTTATATTTTATATTTTATATTTTATATTTTATATTTTATATTTTATATTTTATATTTTATATTTTATATTTTATATTTTATATTTTATATTTTATATTTTATATTTTATATTTTATATTTTATATTTTATATTTTATATTTTATATTTTATATTTTATATTTTATATTTTATATTTTATATTTTATATTTTATATTTTATATTTTATATTTTATATTTTATATTTTATATTTTATATTTTATATTTTATATTTTATATTTTATATTTTATATTTATATTTTATATTTTATATTTTATATTTTATATTTTATATTTTATATTTTATATTTTATATTTATATTTTATATTTTATATTTTATATTTTATATTTTATATTTTATATTTTATATTTTATATTTTATATTTTATATTTTATATTTATATTTTTTATATTTTATATTTTATATTTTATATTTTATATTTTATATTTTATATTTTATATTTTATATTTTATATTTTATATTTTATATTTTATATTTTATATTTTATATTTTATATTTTATATTTTATATTTTATATTTTATATTTTATATTTTATATTTTATATTTTATATTTATATTTTATATTTTATATTTTATATTTTATATTTTATATTTTATATTTTATATTTTATATTTTTATTTTATATTTTATATTTTATATTTTATATTTTATATTTTATATTTTATATTTTATATTTTATATTTTATATTTTATTTTTATATTTTATATTTTATATTTTATATTTTATATTTTATATTTTATATTTTATATTTTATATTTTATATTTTATATTTTATATTTTATATTTTATTTTATATTTTATATTTTATATTTTATATTTTATATTTTATATTTTATATTTTATATTTTTATATTTTATATTTTATATTTTATATTTTATATTTTATATTTTATATTTATATTTTATATTTTATATTTTATATTTTATATTTTATATTTTATATTTTATATTTTATATTTTATATTTTATATTTTATATTTTATATTTTATATTTTATATTTTATATTTTATATTTTATATTTTATATTTTATATTTTATATTTTATATTTTATATTTTATATTTATATTTTATATTTTATATTTTATATTTTATATTTTATATTTTATATTTTTATTTTATATTTTATATTTTATATTTTATATTTATATTTTATATTTTATATTTTATATTTTATATTTTATATTTTTATTTTATATTTTATATTTTATATTTTATATTTTATATTTTATATTTTATATTTTATATTTTATATTTTATATTTTATATTTTATATTTTATATTTTATATTTTATATTTTATATTTTATATTTTATATTTTATATTTTATATTTTATATTTTATATTTTATATTTTATATTTTATATTTATATTTTATATTTTATATTTTATATTTTATATTTTATATTTTATATTTTATATTTTATATTTTATATTTTATATTTTATATTTTATATTTTATATTTTATATTTTATATTTTATATTTTATATTTTATATTTTATATTTTATTTTATATTTTATATTTATATTTTATATTTTATATTTTATATTTATATTTTATATTTTATATTTTATATTTTATATTTTATATTTTATATTTTATATTTTATATTTTATATTTTATATTTTATATTTTATATTTTATATTTTATATTTTATATTTTATATTTTATATTTTATATTTTATATTTTATATTTTATATTTTATATTTTATATTTTATATTTTATATTTTATATTTTATATTTATATTTTATATTTTATATTTTATATTTTATATTTTATATTTTATATTTTATATTTTTATATTTTATATTTTATATTTTATATTTTATATTTTATATTTTATATTTTATATTTTATATTTTATATTTTATATTTTATATTTTATATTTTATATTTTATATTTTATATTTTATATTTTATATTTTATATTTTATATTTTATATTTTATATTTTATATTTTATATTTTATATTTTATATTTTATATTTTATATTTTATATTTTATTTTTATATTTTATATTTTATATTTTATATTTTATATTTTATATTTTATATTTTATATTTTATATTTTATATTTTATATTTTATTTTATATTTTATATTTTATATTTTATATTTTATATTTTATATTTTATATTTTATATTTTATATTTTATATTTTATATTTTATATTTTATATTTTATATTTTATATTTTATATTTTATATTTTATATTTTATATTTTATATTTTATATTTTATATTTTATATTTTATATTTTATATTTTATATTTTATATTTTATATTTTATATTTTATATTTTATATTTTATATTTTATATTTTATATTTTATATTTTATATTTTATATTTTATATTTTATATTTTATATTTTATATTTTATATTTTATATTTTATATTTTATATTTTATATTTTATTTTTATTTTATATTTTATATTTTATATTTTATATTTTATATTTTATATTTTATATTTTATATTTTATATTTTATATTTTATTATTTTATATTTTATATTTTATATTTTATATTTATATTTTATATTTTATATTTTATATTTTATATTTTATATTTTATATTTTATATTTTATATTTTATATTTTATATTTTATATTTATATTTTATATTTTATATTTTATATTTTATATTTTATATTTTATATTTTATATTTTTATATTTTATATTTTATATTTTATATTTTATATTTTATATTTTATATTTTATATTTTATATTTTATATTTTATATTTTATATTTTATATTTTATATTTTATATTTTATATTTTATATTTTATATTTTATATTTTATATTTTATATTTTATATTTTATATTTTATATTTTATATTTTATATTTTATATTTTATATTTTATATTTTATATTTTATATTTTATATTTTATATTTTATATTTTATATTTTATATTTTATATTTTATTTTTATATTTTATATTTTATATTTTATATTTTATATTTTATATTTTATATTTTATATTTTATATTTTATATTTTATATTTTATATTTTATATTTTATATTTTATATTTTATATTTTATATTTTATATTTTATATTTTATATTTTATATTTTATATTTTATTTTTTATTTTTATATTTTATATTTTATATTTTATATTTTATATTTTATATTTTATATTTTATATTTTATATTTTATATTTTATATTTTATATTTTATATTTTATATTTTATATTTTATATTTTATATTTTATATTTTATATTTTATATTTTATATTTTATATTTTATATTTTATATTTTATATTTTATATTTTATATTTTATATTTTATATTTTATATTTTATATTTTATATTTTATATTTTATATTTTATATTTTATATTTTATATTTTATATTTTATATTTTATATTTTATATTTTATATTTTATATTTTATATTTTATATTTTATATTTTATATTTTATATTTTATATTTTATATTTTATATTTTATATTTTATATTTTATATTTTATATTTTATATTTTATATTTTATATTTTATATTTTATATTTTATATTTTATATTTTATTTTATATATTTTATATTTTATATTTTATATTTTATATTTTATATTTTATATTTTATATTTTATATTTTATATTTTATATTTTATATTTTATATTTTATATTTTATATTTTATATTTTATATTTTATATTTTATATTTTATTTTTTATATTTTATATTTTATATTTTATATTTTATATTTTATATTTTATATTTTATATTTTATATTTTATATTTTATATTTTATATTTTATATTTTATATTTTATATTTTATATTTTATATTTTATATTTTATATTTTATATTTTATATTTTATATTTTATATTTTATATTTTATATTTTATATTTTATATTTTATATTTTATATTTTATATTTTATATTTTATATTTTATATTTTATATTTTATATTTTATATTTTATATTTTATATTTTATATTTTATATTTTATATTTTATATTTTATATTTTATATTTTATATTTTATATTTTATATTTTATATTTTATATTTTATATTTTATATTTTATATTTTATATTTTATATTTTATATTTTATATTTTATATTTTATATTTTATATTTTATATTTTATATTTTATATTTTATATTTTATATTTTATATTTTATATTTTATATTTTATATTTTATATTTTATATTTTATATTTTATATTTATATTTTATATTTTATATTTTATATTTTATATTTTATATTTTATATTTTATATTTTATATTTTATATTTTATATTTTATATTTTATATTTTATATTTTATATTTTATATTTTATATTTTATATTTTATATTTTATATTTTATATTTTATATTTTATATTTTATATTTTATATTTTATATTTTATATTTTATATTTTTATATTTTATATTTTATATTTTATATTTTATATTTTATATTTTATATTTTATATTTTATATTTTATATTTTATATTTTATATTTTATATTTTATATTTTATATTTTATATTTTATATTTTATATTTTATATTTTATATTTTATATTTTATATTTTATATTTTATATTTTATATTTTATATTTTATATTTTATATTTATATTTTATATTTTATATTTTATATTTTATATTTTATTTTATATTTTATTTATTTTTATATTTTATATTTTATATTTTATATTTTATATTTTATATTTTATATTTTATATTTTATATTTTATATTTTATATTTTATATTTTATATTTTATATTTTATATTTTATATTTTATATTTTATATTTTATATTTTATATTTTATATTTTATATTTTATATTTTATATTTTATATTTTATATTTTATATTTTATATTTTATATTTTATATTTTATATTTTATATTTATATTTTATATTTTATATTTTATATTTTATATTTTATATTTTATATTTTATATTTTATATTTTATATTTTATATTTTATATTTTATATTTTATATTTTATATTTTATATTTTATATTTTATATTTTATATTTTATATTTTATATTTTATATTTTATATTTTATATTTTATATTTTATATTTTATATTTTATATTTTTATATTTTATATTTTATATTTTATATTTTATATTTTATATTTTATATTTTATATTTTATATTTTATTTTATTTTTATATTTTATATTTTATATTTTATATTTTATATTTTATATTTTATATTTTATATTTTATATTTTATATTTTATATTTTATATTTTATATTTTATATTTTATATTTTATATTTTATATTTTATATTTTATATTTTATATTTTATATTTTATATTTTATATTTTATATTTTTATTTTATATTTTATATTTTATATTTTATATTTTATATTTTATATTTTATATTTTATATTTTATATTTTATATTTTATATTTTATATTTTATATTTTTATATTTTAATTATATTTTTATATTATATTTATATTTTATATTTTATATTTTATATTTTATTTTATATTTTATATTTTATTTTTTATATTTTATATTTTATATTTTATATTTTATATTTTATATTTTATATTTTATATTTTATATTTTATATTTTATATTTTATATTTTATTTTATATTTTATATTTTATATTTTATATTTTATATTTTATATTTTATATTTATATTTTATATTTTATATTTTATATTTTATATTTAATTATTTATATTTTATATTTTATTTTTATTTTATTTTTTATTTTATATTTTATATTTTATATTTTATATTTTATATTTTATATTTTATATTTTATATTTTATATTTTATATTTTATATTTTATATTTTATATTTTATATTTTATATTTTTATTTTTATATTTTATATTTTATTTTATTATTTTATATTTTATATTTTATATTTTATATTTTTATTTTATATTTTATATTTTATATTTTATATTTATATTTTATATTTATATTTTATATTTTATATTTTATATTTTATATTTTATATTTTATTTTATATTTTATATTTTATATTTTATTTTTATATTTTATATTTTATATTTTATATTTTATATTTTATATTTTATATTTTATATTTTATATTTATATTTTATATTTTATATTTTATATTTTATATTTTATATTTTATATTTTATATTTTATATTTTATATTTTAAATTTATATTTTATATTTTATATTTTATATTTTATATTTTATATTTTATATTTATATTTTATATTTTATATTTTATATTTTATATTTTATATTTTATATTTTATATTTTATATTTTATATTTTTATTTTATATTTTATATTTTATATTTTATATTTTATATTTTATATTTTATATTTTTATTTTATATTTTATATTTTATATTTTTATATTTTATATTTTATATTTTATATTTTATATTTTATATTTTATATTTTATATTTTATATTTTATATTTTTATTTTATATTTTATATTTTATATTTTATATTTTATATTTATATTTTATATTTTAAATTTTATATTTTATATTTTATATTTTATATTTTATATTTTATATTTTATATTTTATATTTTATATTTTATATTTTATATTTTATATTTTATATTTTTATTTTATATTTATATTTTATATTTTATATTTTATATTTTATATTTTATATTTTATATTTTATATTTTATATTTTATATTTTATTTTATATTTTATTTTATATTTTATATTTTATTTTTTATATTTTATATTTTATATTTTATATTTTATATTTTATATTTTATATTTTATATTTTATTTTATATTTATATTTTATATTTTATATTTTATATTTTATATTTTATATTTTATATTTTATATTTTATATTTATATTTTATATTTATATTTTATATTTTATATTTTATATTTTATATTTTATATTTTATATTTTATATTTTATATTTTATATTTTATATTTATTTTATATTTTATATTTTATATTTTATATTTTATATTTTATATTTTATATTTTATATTTTATATTTTATATTTTTATTTTATATTTTATATTTTATATTTTATATTTTATATTTTATATTTTATATTTTATATTTATATTTTATATTTTATATTTTATATTTTATATTTTATATTTTATATTTTATATTTTATATTTTATATTTTATATTTTATTTTATATTTTATATTTTATATTTTATATTTTATATTTTATATTTTATATTTTATATTTTATATTTTATATTTTATATTTATATTTTATATTTTATATTTTATATTTTTATATATATTTTATATTTTATATTTTATATTTTATATTTTATATTTTATATTTTATATTTTATATTTTATATTTTATATTTTATATTTTATATTTTTATTTTATATTTTATATTTTATATTTTATATTTTATATTTTATATTTTATATTTTATATTTTATATTTTATATTTTATATTTTATATTTTATATTTTATATTTTATATTTTATATTTTATATTTTATATTTTATATTTTATATTTATATTTTATATTTTATATTTTATATTTTATATTTTATATTTTATATTTTATATTTTATATTTTATATTTTATATTTTATATTTTATATTTTATATTTTATATTTTATATTTATATTTTATATTTTATATTTTTATTTTATATTTTATATTTTATATTTTATATTTTATATTTTATATTTTATATTTTATATTTTATATTTTATATTTTATATTTTATATTTTATATTTTATATTTTATATTTTATATTTTATATTTATATTTTATATTTTATATTTTATATTTTATATTTTATATTTATATTTATATTTATATTTTTATTTTTATATTTTATATTTTATATTTTTATTTTTATATTTTATATTTTATATTTTATATTTTATATTTTTTATTTTATATTTTATATTTTATATTTTATATTTTATATTTTATATTTTATATTTTATATTTTATATTTTATATTTTATATTTTATATTTTATATTTTATATTTTATATTTTATATTTTATATTTTATATTTTATATTTTATATTTTATATTTTATATTTTTATTTTTATTTTTATATTTTATATTTTATATTTTATATTTTATATTTTATATTTTATATTTATATTTTATATTTTATATTTTATATTTTATATTTTATATTTTATATTTTATATTTTATATTTTATATTTATATTTTATATTTTATATTTTATATTTTATATTTTATATTTTATATTATATTTTATATTTTATATTTTATATTTTATATTTTATTTTATATTTTTATATTTTATATTTTATATTTTTATTTTATATTTTATATTTTTATTTTATATTTTATATTTTATATTTTATATTTTATATTTATATTTTATATTTTATATTTATATTTTTATATTTTATATTTTATATTTTATATTTTATTTTTATATTTTATATTTTATAATTTTATATTTTATATTTTATATTTTTATATTTTATATTTTATATTTTATATTTTATTTTTATATTTTATATTTTATATTTTATATTTTATATTTTATATTTATATTTTATATTTTATATTTTAT
>OY821521.1:127692546-127772546 GCA_963682025.1 Cordilura impudica
TGTCGGAAAGTGAAGTTAATTCTAAAGTGTTAACTTAAATTGTTAAAATAAACAGAAATATAGACATAAACAAAGTTAATACTTTCTACATATATATTTAAAAAAAAAGCTGATTATTTAAATGATTCAAATGATATCGCACACAGAATGTTCAGAGTTTAATATGAAAAATAACTGCGCAAACGTGTTGTCCAATGACTTTGCCTCCTCTCGGGATTCTAATAAGAGAAAGTTTGGTTCAATTGGTTTGGCGGCTACAAGTTTAGGTTTTAGAAAGGTAAGTAATTTATTAAATTAAAACTTCAAGTTAATTTTTGTTGTTTCTTTAGGACTCTTCAAAATATGTCAGTGAATTCGTTAGTCCCATTCTCAATTGTTTAAACGATCAATATTTACGTGTCCGGTATTTTGCGTGTGATCCTTGTATAACTTGGTGGCATGTTCCTCCATTATACCCTTCTCCGATTTATTTCCTGCTGGCGTCTTGTGACCTATTCCTGTTGGATTGTTTACTTAAAAATATTGTTATAGAATCTTCACAAACTTTCAATCTAGAAGCTTTTATACCTCTTCTTAAGGAACGCATTTATGTAAAGAATTATATTGTGCGACAATATGTTATATCCTGGATTGCGATTGTGAATGCTGTACCTGAAAATAATATGGTTTTCTATTTGATATTATTTATGGACTTTTTATGATGGAAGATAATACACAAGAAATACAAATGTATGAAACTACGCTGACAGTTTCTTAAATCGATTCGTAATGATTCCAGATCAATGCGCATGGAAGACACTATAAATATATTGATAATACATGCGCAATCACCAAACTTATTAAGGTAATGCAGTGAAATTTTATTTAAAATTCTAGCTAAAAACAAAGAAAATCTTTATTGCAGAATTTTACATTAATCGTTGTATCTATCTTTCAGTCTATTGCCATAACATGGATACGGGAGTTTGTTTTATTATTTGGTTCGAATGTTTTAGTTTATGCCATTCTACCATGTCTGGACTATAATGTTGATAATATGAAGAATAATAAGGAATGTGCAGTATCCGTAAATACATCAATAATGAAATTAGTTTCTTCAAAAGAACAAAGATCTCAGAATATTCAACATATTGTTTTATGGAGGTATTATAACAATATCTCACACACGGTTCTGTACAAGCAAAGGTAGCAGTATTTCAATTTTCGAAATGATGTGTATCAGTTTTGGCCGAAATTCTTATTTCACAACACTCAAAAGGTAAGCTGTATTATAAATTTTTTATAGATAATTAAGTGTTATAATAAATTGTTTCCTTTAAGAAACTACTGATTTCAATAAGGCCCATTACCGGAAATTTCTATTGAGTTTAGTCAATTTATTCAGTGCTAAGTTGCGTACCACTTTGAGGGATGTTTCGAGTGAAGAGTCAGCAGAGTTATTTAAATGTCTGTATAAATTTAAGACCATTGTCCTGTTTGCTTTGTCTTTATTTCAATATTTAATGTTTGTTTATATTTTATTTTTAATTGCTTGATTTTTAATACAATAAATAAATAAATAATAAATCGTGTTTCATTATAATCAAGCGTGAAATTTCGAAATTAAATTTATTTTAAAGAAAAATTAAATAAAAAAATTAATAGCATAGCTATGATGCGAGCACTTGTGGAGGAAATTGGGAATAGCCAAAGGATTGGTAGAAGTCAATTGCGGGCTGAATTTATGGAAAACGCAATCAATGCCTGAATTGGCTTTCATTAAAGTTACAAACGTTTTATCCCGATTTTGACCAAACGTATATTATTTGAAAGGTATTTGTTTTTAGCCGATTTGCCGATTTACAGATTTTAAAATTTTTTCCTTTATTTTGAGTAAATTTCATTTAAAGTTGCTACTAACACATACATAAAATTATACAATACTATGTGTGTGTTTATTAAATTTTTTAATGTGTTTGTAATAAAAAGGAGTTTGTTTTTTTATACCCTATACCACTATGTGGTTTGGGTATAATGACTTTGTGCTGCTGTTTGTAACTTCCAAAAATATTTGACCTAGACCCATCTTTTATTATACCGATCGAATCAGAATCACCATCTGATTCGATTTAACGATGTCCGTCCGTCCGTCTGTGTGTCCATGTAAACCTTGTAATCAAACTGCAGGTCGCAAATATGAATATATTTTGATGAAATTTGGTATATAAGATTCTATCGGCCATAGGATGAACACTGTTGAAATTGGTGGGAATCGGTCCTTGTTAAGACCTAGCCCACCATACAAATGACCCCTATGAAATCGACATAAATTGCCATAAGATCCAAACTGTCATATAGATCTTACTCAAATTGGGTTTGTATGCGTTTATTAGATCTATTAATGAGTAGTCCAAAAATGATCCCTATGGGACAACTCTTAGTCACAGGCCCCATATAGAGCTGCTTCCCGATCTTCACTTAAATCTATCAGAAACAAAAATATTGCACTGATTCTTCTCAAATTTTGTTTGTATATATTTTTGCAAAATAAAAGAGACTTTACCAAACATGGTCAGGATCGGTCCATTTTTGGGCCTAGTCCCCATATATATATAGCATCTGATATGAACTTTTTCATATCTGCAGCCAAAAAAATTAATAAAAATCCCACTCAAATTTGGTTTATGCTTATTTTTTATATCCAGTTAGTTTTGTCTAAGAGATGGGGTCTCTAAACGCATGGTATAGGGTATCGTATAGTCGGTCTATACCGACTATAATTTTCTTATTTGTTTTTGTGTTGATTTATGAATTGGCAATAATTGATTAGCATACCTTTAGGTCTTTATTTAATGAAAAAATAAAATTTCCTAGAATTTGCACTCGAATTACGAGGGCTGTAATCTGCTAGTATATATAAATAAAGTACTGATTTTTGTTTATACATACTTCATATGAATTTCAAATAAATCAAAGAAATCATTGCATTCACAATGGCTTCACTGATAGCAAATTTTCATACATATTTGTATTACGAATGATTTCTTTGCAGGCTTCTAACTATTTATCATGAAATACAATTGATAATTTTTAAAAATATTGAATAATTTGTGATGCAATTTATAGTACACAAGTATCTGTAGGAAAAATTAAAGAATTTATATGTGATAAAAACAAATTTTAATTTGTTATATCGAGTTCATAAACCATTACATTTTAGTGAGTCAGCGATGACAATATTTATTACATTGGTGCTGATAATTCTGAAATAAAATTATAGTTCTGAAATTAAATCAATAATTTGTCGACACTTTCTGAAATACAATGGAAATGTTATAAAAAAGTTGTTAATTCCAAGACATCTTCCTTTATCGATATATTTTTATTATACCCTCCACTCCAGTGTGCAGAGGGTATATATAAGTTTGTCATTCCGTTTGTAATAATTTGAAAAAAAATTTTGGACCCCATAAAATATATATATTTGTGATCCTTATAACAACCGGAGTTCATATAGCGATGTCCGTCTGTCCGTCTGTGGAAAACATGATCACGGCATCAATCGGGCAGCTAGGGTGCTCGTTGATATAAAAAATGATTCACTAACATCCTGAGAAGTTCGCTATTTTAAAAAATCGTCCAAACAGGTCGATTAGGGCCCGAGATTTGAATGAAGAACTAAAAAAAGTCTTGAAAAAATATAATTTTCTATGTTGTTCTTGTCACAATCACACCCTCAATAGTGCAACTACAGTGATCGTTTTTATTGAGCATGATTCACTAAATTCATGGGAAGATTTCTGTTTCAAAAATCATTAAAATCGGTGGAACAGGTCCAGGGAAATCTCTGAAAAAGTAAAAAAAAAAAATGAAAAATATGATGTTTCTATATTGTTCTTGTTGTTATTCTAAACGTTGTGTTGTTGTCATAGCTAAACTTGTTGTTTATGTGGTCGTTGTGGTAATAATATAATAAAAACTAGCCCTTTGTAGATTTTTTTTATTAAATCTGGTAGAAAAATTTTAAAGTTTCCATTGTTTGGCATCACTGTCATTACCACAAGCCTGCCTGCAAAATTTCAGATCGAATGGGTCACGGGAAAGGGGTTAAAATCGATCCAAAATTTTTTCGACAAGCAGACACTACGAGTTAATATAAAGGGAGTAAAAATTCACCAACATCTACAGCAAATAATGCTAAAATACCTAGTTGTTAATAAAAAAAAAACAATGTAAATATAGCAAAAAAAAAATTTATGTATAAATTTATTTAAAGAGAAAAAAACAAAAATAACGTTTGATGTTGTATTTTTGTGTGTAATATTTACATATATATACATAAACATGTTAAATAATACAAATAATATACATATATTCTATATATGTATATCCATAACAACTGCATGTTATTTTATTTACATAATTTTCTGCAATATTTTGTGTGGGGAAAATACATTTCTTTTGCATTAACAGAGTGTCACTTCATTTTGCTCAGCGTGACTATGTCACAGTAGATGGCGCCACAATTTTTGTTCTAATTAGCTTTGCAATAGTTATTTCTATTTTAACATGAATGTCAATATTTTCAACTAGATACCATACAGAACAATGTTAAGAGTATACACGGGCTGGTTTTTTATTTCATACGTTTTTTCATTATTCTTTTACAAATATGAACATAAGTTTGGCATGTTAACTTTTTGTTGTCTTTATAAAATAGAGTTACCGAGTTCATCAATGAGTTTTTTTTTTCTTTAAAACAGTTCTACATAGTTATATAGAACTATTATTCTGCTTTACCTACAAAATATCTTATTGCGATTACATCTAGTTTTTAAAAAATTGTTTATAATTACTAAAGCATTATTATTCACATAAATACAAAATTTCACTTTTTAAATTTTCCATTTAAATTTAAGAAAATATCAATTCTAAAAACTGGAATTAAAATTTCCAATTATAAATTAGAAAATATTAATTGAATTTCAGAAAATCATATCAAAACGTCGGAAATAATAATTTTAAATTTAGAAGACTTCAATTGCATCTTTAATATATAAATTCGTTAAACACAAATTGAAATTCCAAAATAAAAAAAAAAAATATTGCCATTCAGGAGAAATTAATAACTTTTCAGTACAGCGATTAAGTAACTTATTTTAACGATAGTCGAATCGTTAAAAAAAAGAAAATTACAAAATTATTAGTAAAAATTTTAAACGATATTCGCTATTGTTAAAGTCAGCTGTTGTTGTTATCTAAACGACAACCATTTTTGTGTTGTTTATTCAATCGATAAAAACTTAAATTTTTAGGTTGAAATGTCGTCATACATAAATAAAAATCATAAAATAGTGAAAATATTTAGCTTTTATTAAAAAACTTTTTTACATAAATAAAAAAATTAAATAGCATATTCAATTCATTATTTCATTTCCAAATAAATACACAGAAAAATGAAGATATTAAACATAAATATAAAATCATCCTGTCAAACACGAAGTAATTTGTTTTTTTCTATTCTTCTTTGTGTTTTTCGCTTATTTTGATAGAGATGCCACTCGTTTACAATTTAAATAAATAGAAAAATAGATTTGTCGACTGTCGTTAAGATGTATGTACTTAGTGAATTACTTAATCCTCAGTGCAAACAACAATAGCTGTCGATATATTTTGCGATTGTCGGATCGTTGAAATTTACAGAATCGCATACAGAAAACGTTCATTTAAATTCAATGAATTTTAGAAAACCTCAAATGATATTTAAGAATTGCGAACATAAAAATTGTTACATAAATAAACGCAATTTGATGAGAATGTTATTTACATATAAATTTTCACAATTTTTTTTGGATGAAAATTTGAAGTTTTCCAGAAAATAAAGATAAAAAATTATTTTATTTAAAATGTTTGGGACATTTGGTTTTTTGCGTTTGGCATCCCTAATTTGATTACTTATTATTATAAATATATTCTCTATGTTTTAAAACATGGCAATGTTTTAATAAAAAAGTTGAGAGAGCTTTTTTTGGTTATTATTTTGTTAGTCCATCCGACCTATATGGCCGCAATGAAGAAATATTTGGCCAGTTAAAAGAAACTATACAGCCATCTCCAATTAGCAATGGAGGTTAGGGCGAGCTATTTAATTAGCAAAAACTAAATTAAACGAGAAGTTATGTCATATAACCGGAAACGCTTGCATATAGGTATATAACCTAAATGCATGCCGATCAGCAACCACGATGACCAAAAAGCAAACACCGAAATAAATCCGAAATAATAGAAAAGACGAAAACCAACCCAAAGAATTGTCTGAAATAATTTGGTATTAAGTTTAACAAATTGTTTACTTTTTCCAATATTTTGTTTACATTTATTATCAATACTCAAATCGATGTGGAGGGTATCAAAGATTCGGCACAGCCGATTTAACACTCTTACTTGTTTTTTTTTTGTGTTTTTTTTTACCGACTGACAGTTTTTTTCAAAATAGGTTTTTTTTATAAACATGCCAAAACTCCGAAAACAATCGAGTGCGCAACGTCGGCAATCCGTTAGACAATCGCGAGTCAATTTTCGCGAACGAAATGTGCAAAACGATAGGATTGCAAATTCCCAAAATTTATCATCGCGTAGGGAAAACCAAGAACTACGAGATCGAGAAAGAGATCGATTATCTCATTCTCTTAGAAGATCAAACAATTCGGGAAATTCGGGACGTCGAGAAAATGAACGCAAACGGGACTCTATAGCATATTTCATACGGAGATTGGATCCTACAAACTGCGCTTCAGAACAAAAACGTAATACTTTTGAACATTTTATACACCGTGAAGATTTAGAATTCAGAGAAATTGAACGTGAACGAGATTCGGTTGCACATTTAATAAGGAGATCGGATCCTACAAACCGCGCTTTAGAACAAGATCGTAATACACTCGAACAATTTATACATCGTGAAGATTTAGAATTCAGAGAAATTGAACGTGAACGTGATTCGGTTGCACATTTAATTAGGAGATCGGATCCTGCAAATCGCGCTTTAGAACAAGAACGTAATACACTCGAACATTCTATACATCGTGAAAATTTAGAATTCAGAGAAATTGAACGTGAACGTGATTCGATTGCACATTTAATTAGGAGATCGGATCCTACAAATCGCGCTTTAGAACAAGATCGTAATACACTCGAACATTCTATACATCGCTTGATTTACAATTCAGAGAAATTGAACGTGAACGAGATTCGTTAGCACATTCTATTAGAAGATCTGATATTGTTAACCGCACTGCCGAACGGGATCGTAACAGCAGTTCTCGGCGTGAATTGAGAACAGAAGCGCGAATTCATTCAGATGACTTAAACCGAATGCTTAATTGTCGCGTACGCATTCACCGAAACAACCCTTTAAATCACGCGAATAAAAATGAGAGGCAAGCACGACGAAATAGACAAATTAGACAGGGACTTTCACCCGAGTCAAGTTATCTACTTTTAGAGGAAGATGTAGCCAGGCATACATTGAGAATGTTAAGAGAATTTAATGCAAATGTTAAGAAAGGTACAACAGTAGTTTGTGTTTGTTGTGGGGGTCTTTGGTTTCCTAACCAAGTCAAAAACTAAATAAAGACAATTTTCCAAATTTGACTCGTTTTTTTATCTGAAATTTTTCCATCTGAAACCAATATATATGATTTTTGCACTACTTGCTTTAAAATAGTTAAGGGTGGAAGAATTCCCACCATATGTATGTATAACGGACTACATTTTCTAGTCAGTCCGAATGAACTAGATGGCTTAACCGCTTTAGAGGAAAGGTTTGTAGCTCCAAGAATTCCCTTTATGAGAATAGTTTCTTTAGGATACAACCGCCAATGTGCTGTAAGAGGTGCGGTTGTAAATGTCCCCATTCAACTTGATAGAACTTTTAATGTCCTTCCGAGAACCTTCGAGCAAACTGAAGTTATTCAATTTTACCTAAAGCGCAATTTAGAGTATAACCATAGTTTTATGACAGAGGTAATTAGACCCGCAAAAGTGTTAGAAGCTGCTGTTTACTTAGTTAATACAGATTTATATAGGAAACATGAGATTAAAATTTCTAATGAGTGGTTAAATAACGTAGGATCTGATGAGGAAGTTCAGTTTATTTCAAATAGGGAAGATGTAGTTAACAGATTAATAAATTAAAATTTAGATTTAGATACAGTTGAAGAATTGAACCCTCAAGAGATATTACTAGAAAATAATGCCATAGAAAATTTGCCAATAGGTAGGATTTCTCTGGCTCCGGGTGAACGACAATGACCGCTAGATATTATTGCAGATGAAGACTCTGAAGAGCTGTCCTATCCAACTGTATATTGCGGTGTAAAGCGGGCATGCAGATCCACTGTAGGAAAAATAGTTAAGTCCGAGGTAAGACGTTACGACAGGCGGTGCGCAAGAGTTGACAAAGTTTTATACTCCTATAAGAAAGTGGAGCTGTCAAGGATATAGAGCAGTATATCAACTTGCTTAGGAAGAAATGAGGACCCAATATACATACGGCAGGGAACATGTTGGACGAAAATTATGTTCAAAATTTAGTGCAACATGATGAAGGATATCATATTTTAAAAGGAATTCGTTCCTCTCCTGTCCATTGGGAAGGAGAGAAGAAAAAAGGATTGGCGATGATTCGTCAATTTGGCCTGCCAACCTTTTTTATAACACTGTCCGCAGCCGAATCGCAATGGCCGGAGTTATTAGTGATTTTGCCAAAAGTCTTACAAGATAAAGACATGTCGGAAGAAGAGGCGATGAGTTATACGATGCTGCAAAAATATAATTTAATTCGAATGGACCCAGTTACATGTTCCCGCTACTGGGACTAACGAATCAGGCATCTTTTTAAGCACTTTTAAGCTAATGGAGGTGTCTTCGATGAAAATAAAGTTATTAAATTTTATTGGGGAATTGAATTTCAACAAAGAGGTTCACCTCATGTACACGGTATATATTGGCTGAAAAACGCTCCAATAATTAATTTGTCAGACCCAACTACCTTTCCTGAAGCTGTGCGTTTTATTGACAAATTTGTAACTACTGATTCAAGTATTACAGAAGTGGAAAATTATATATCTTTTCAAGAACGCAATCACACTAGTTCATGTCAGCGAGAAATTCGCGGAAAAAAGTATGCAGATTCCATATACCATACCCGCCTCTTTCATGTACTGAAATACTTTTGACTCTGCCTGAAAACAAAGATGGAGTCGAATTAGATAAGCATCACGGTAACTATGACAAGATTCAAAATTTACATATCTGTTGAGGAATTAAGCCGCCTTGAAACGTATGCTCAGTTTTTATGGGACGAGCGCATAAACTTAACGCATGAGGAATATATTCTGGCATTAAGGTCATCACTTAAGAAGCCTCAAATATTTTTGAAAAGAACTTTCAAAGTTAAGGCCACGAGTGCATATATAGTTAATTATATAAATAAATCCCATAGAGGTGTTTCCAGATTGCTACAGGAAGCAATGGATGAGATAAGGAATGTAAATTATTCAGTGAAGCAAAGACTTCAGCATGTTGGAAACAGAGTTATTTCTGCATCGGAAGTTTCTGCACAAGAAGCTTCATATAATATTCTTGGGATGCATCTATCTCAAAGCATCAATGCCGAAGTTTATGTAAACACTCTTGTTCCAGAGAAACGGGTTCGGATTATTAAACCCAGACAGGACCTCGAAAATCTTCCAAATGATTCAACAAATGTGTTTCAACCGAATTTTCTTGACCATTACAGTCAACGTTCAGATTCAATAGACAATATTTGCTTAGCATATTTTGCAGCATACTACAGATATTCGAGATCGCTACGTATAAACTCTAGATGTCAACAAGAAGACGATGACGACTACTTAGAGGATGATGACATTAATACTGATCGTGTTGGAGAACCTCTTCATTTAAAAGACAACTCTGGCTATGTTTATAAGAAGAAAAACCCTTCTATCATTCGATTTCCCTCGTTTAATGTAGATACCAACAAAGATTATTTTCGAGCATTGGTAATGCTATACCTGCCTTGGATAAATGAACGCGAAGAAGTTCTAGAAAATGACAATGAAGCAACATGTTTTGGTCATAAGGACACCATTGAATTAAAAACAACAGCCAAATACGTGATGACTGTCAACATAAATACAAGCGATGGACTTGTTAATGGAGCAACTGGAATACTCATGGAAATCGAGCTATATAGCGGATCAAGAAAGCCAAAAACTCCACGGATGTTTTTTCTGATGAAAGTCTCGGAATTGAAGCTCGCCGTCAAAAGCCACATGCTACAGAACACCTTTGGACACCTGTTGAAATCTGTGTGAGAATATTTCAGTTTAAACGCAATCAACAAGTTTCAATTGAGCGACGACAATTTCCTTTGGTGATAGCAGAAGGAATAGCGATTCATAAGAGTCAAGGTGCTACTTACTCCAAAGTTGTAGTACATGCTGGCAGAAAGATGATAAGAGCTGCTATATACGTAGCATGTAGTAGGGCAACAAACACTTCAGGATTATTTATAATTAAAGAGTTTTTTGTACCTAAACCACTTTACAACACGGATCCAGTTAAAATCGAGTTAGACAGACTTTGCTTGGAAAAGGCGCTGTGCTTACAAACTCATTTCATGAAGAGTAATGAGTTTGAAATTAAGATTTTTTATCAAAATATCCAAAGCTTTCAGGCTCATTATGAAGATGTTTTAACTGATCCCACTGTTATGTATTCAGACATAATATGTTTTGTTGAAACTTGGACTTTTCCGGAAGATGATTGTATGTTGAGAGACTATGAATTATTAGGCCGTTTGGATTGCTATAATAACGCATGTGAAGAAAAAATATAGAAACAAAAGAGGAGTACTGGTTTATATAAAACGCTGTAAACTACAACATGCGGAATACATGTGTGGAATAGAGCAAATTCATAAGATAGAACAAAGAACGTACACATTACAAATAATTGTATTTCGTTATAAAATTTTTTTTTGTGTTGTTCTATACAGGTCACCCTCAGTTCCGGAACCTCTCTTTAGAAGCACTTTATTAGAGCCATTCCTTAAATTGCGAAATCAGCACGAAGCAGAATTTGGAAAAATTCTTATAATTGGAGATTTTAACATATGTCGCAAAACCGTTAACCGCTCTACAATTGAAGACATTATGGAAGAAAATGGACTTTTATTACTTTTGGAAAAAACATTGTCAACAACTAAACAGGGTACACAAATTGATTGGGCTTTCTCAAACGCAGAAGTCTTGGCACATATATACAAGACAATACACGGTCATCATGATAGAATACTGATTGCTGTTAAGTAAAAAAATCAATGTGAGTCCGATATCAGGGGAGATGTGTAAACATCTACACATTTTCCAATTGTATTTCAGAAAGTATCAAATGTATTTCAGAAATCATCAAATGTATTTCAGAAATTATCAAATATATTTTAGAAAACATCAAATAGCTTATTTTCCAGTGCATAACAAATAAGTCCAAATATTGCTAAACATTTTCTGCGACTCCAAATCACTAATAGAAACAACTAGCTGTTTTTACCCGGTCTTGCCCGGGATCCAAAAGGCTTTGACTTGAAAAATGATTCACAATGCTTACCAGGCGCTGAGTACTTAGTCCCCGATGAACCATTCCTTAAAAAAATTAACTTACTCCCAAAAAATTTTTATGGGATTGGGGAATTTGTTCATTGATATATATTGAACATTCCTGTAATTATATATATTGGACATTCCTGTAATTATATTTTGCATAACCTAAATGTCAATACTAATCTATTACTATTACCCTTTGCTATTACATTTGCACTGTCTAGTTATCTCAATTTTGTAAATAAAG
Organism: Cordilura impudica; assembly: GCA_963682025.1. NCBI lineage: Eukaryota > Metazoa > Arthropoda > Insecta > Diptera > Scathophagidae > Cordilura > Cordilura impudica. Next base: position 127,704,442 of record OY821521.1, read on the forward strand.
GCAGTCTCTTTTAAACAACCAAAGACATAACATATTGGTGACGAGGAAAAATAAATTATAATCGTGTGCATATACATACATACATACCTAATGGGTAACGAAAATGATGTATTAAAGGAGATGATGATTCAGCAACAAGCATGGTCGAGTAAGTTGCTTGAAGAACAGAAACAATGGATGCAATCCATGTTGGAAAGATCTCAAGGAGGAGCCTCAGCGGAATCGAACATCAATGTGCCGTCTTTTCACTCATTTAATAAAGAGATTCAATCGTGGGAATCGTACTTAGAGCAACTTGAACAACACTTTGTGGCGTACGGTGTAAAAGTTCAAGAAAAGAAAAAATCGTTCTTTTTGTCTTGGAGTGGGGAAGAAAATTTTGAGCTTTTAAAAAAATTATTTGGCGGAGAAAACTTACATAATAAAACATATAAAGAGGTTACTGAAAAATTAACGGAACATTTTTTATCAAAACTGCACATTGTTGCTGCTCGTTATGAATTTCACAATCTCGTTATGAAGCCCAATCAAACGTACAGAGACTGGGTAGCAGAGCTTCGTGGAGTTGCACGCAACTGCAAATTCATTTGTGGTGTTGGTAGCTGTGCAACAGAATATACAGATGACATAATACGCGATATTATTATTCTACACACACTACACGATTCGGTACGCATCTCGGCTATGCAAAAGCTGCAGCCGACGCTGGCAGAAGTTCTGTTGATTGCAGAGTCGTACGAAGCCACTACAAAAAGCGTTCAAGTAATTAAAGAAAACACAAGAGGTTGTCACAACAACACTGATGAGAAAGAGATTGAGAGTTTTGCTAATGTAAATGTTCTGCAAAATAAAAGGAAAATGTCAAAACGAAATACAAATTCTAATAAGCATGATTTTAAATCATGTACTGGTTGTGGTATTTCACATGAAAGAGACAACTGCAGATTTCGTTTTGTCAATTGCCATCAGTGTAAGAAAAAGGGCCACATTGCTGCTGTCTGTTTATCAAAGAAAGAATTTAGTCAAAAATTTGCAAACAGCACAAACAACATTGAGGCAGATGACACATGTGATCAAATTTTGAGCATAAGTGGAATTGTTAAGAATGAAAATAATAAAATGTTTGTTGATGTAGAAATTGCTGATACGTTCGTTAACAATTAGATTCTGGTGCCTCAGTCTCCGTCATAACAAAGAAAACATACGATTTATTAAAAAAACCAAAATTGAAAAAATGTACAAGAGAATTGTTTGGCTTTGGACATAAACGTATTAAAACGATTGGTGAATTATTAATTAAAATTAAATGTGGTGACAAAGAAAAAATGGTGCCATTAGTTGTTACAGATGTAGAAATTGGTAATAATTTGTTTGGTGCAGATCTTTTTAAGCAATTTGGGTTCACAATAAACCAAATTGATAACATATCAGACAACATACTCGTATCAGACAGTGACGCAGAAAAAAAATGCAAACAGCTGTGTGAAAAATACAACAAAATTTTTGGAAATGATATTGGTACCATTAAATCCTTTAAAGAACGCATATATTTAAAGCACGATGCAACACCCAAGTTTTATAAAAGTCGATCCGTACCCTTTGCTCAATTACCATTATTTAAGAGAGAGGCTGAGCGAATGGTGAAAGAAGGTATTTGGAAGCCAATACAATTTAGTGACTGGGCGTCACCTATTGTCTTAATAACGAAGCCGGATGGCTCACTTCGTATTTGTGGCGACTTTAAGGTAGCGGTCAACAATCAAATTAATGTCGAGACATATCCATTGCCTACTCGCGAATCGTTGTTCCATAAAATTCGTTATGGGAAATATTTCTCTAAAATAGATTAAAAGAAGCTTATCTTCAAATGGAGCTGGAAGAATCATCAAAGAGCGTACTGGTTGTAAATACTCCAGCAGGATTATTTTAATATCAGCGAATGCCTTACGGTATAGCAAGTGCACCAGCTATCTTTCAAAAATATTTAGAACAACTGCTGCAAGGCATTGCAGGTTGTGGTAATTACCTTGATGATATAATTATATCTGCTCCTACAATAGAAGAACATGTAACGCGTCTAGAAAAGGTATTAACAATTCTATCAGATTATGGCATCCGGTGTAAAAAATCGAAATGCGAATTTATAAAACAAAAAATTGAACATCTGGGTCCACAAGTAAGTGCTACTGGTATTCTACCAGATGAAGCCGGAATCCGTGCCGTGAAGTATCTCCGTCCACCACGTGACGTAAAAGAAGTTGAAGCTTTTATTGGTAAGGTCAATTATTATAATAATTGTATACCAAATTTTTCGCAAATTGCAGCACCAATCAATCAATTACGTAGACAAAATGCTAAATTTTACTGGGGAAAGCAACAACAAGCTTCGTTTCAGGCTCTTAAAAACCATACTGTTAAAGCAACTGAGATGGCACATTTCCAGGAACATTTACCTATTATTTTAGCTACAGATGCCTCTTCGTATGGTATTGGTGCAGTCATCTCCCATCTCTATGCGGACGGAACCGAGCGTCCCATTGCTTTTGCCTCAAAGACCTTGGGCAGGCATCAAGAAAAATACAGCCAAATAGAAAAAGAGGCTTTGTCCATTGTTTTTGGGGTACAACGGTTTCATGCCTATTTATATGGTCGTAAGTTCATACTCATTACGGACCACAAACCTTTGGTCACTTTATTCACTCCTGATAAACAGCTGCCATCTATGACCTCGCACCGAATTCAACGTTGGGCAATAATTTTAATGGCATACCAATTTCAGATAAAGTATCGCAGTAGTTCAGAACATGGCAATGCAGATGCATTGTCACGATTGCCGATTGGGCCAGACACCGAATTTGATAAAAATGAATATTGCAATTCTATTACAGAATTTAAAACCCCAATTAACATAGATATCATCAGAGAATATACGCTTAGAGATGTGACCCTTCAGAAAGTAAAATCGTATATACAAAAAGGATGGCCCCGGGTTATGACAACTGATGAAAATCAAATACGGCCGTTTTTTAATCGAAAATTAAGCTTAGTTGTTCACAATGATGTTCTTTTTCTGCAAACATCAGATACTTCTCGTGTTGTCATACCTACTACACTCAAAGGGAACATATTGAATTTACTACATGATGGCCATTGGGGCATAGTAAAAATGAAAAGATTAGCGAGACAACATTGTTGGTGGATAGCTATGGATAAAGACATAGAGGAAATTACTGCTAAATGTGAAATATGTAAAATACATGGGGCAAGTAATGTACAAGAATTTAGTAACTGGCCTGAAGCAATTCAACCGTGGCAAAGAGTACATATTGACTTTGCTGGACCCATATTTGGTTATATGTGGTTGATCTGTGTCGACGCTTATTCACAGTATCCCTTCGTTTGTCAGATGACGACGTCCACAACATCTTCAGCTACTATATCATTACTTTCAGTAATATTTTCGATTGAAGGACTTCCAGAAACATTGGTCAGCGACAATGGTCCTCAACTGAAGGCAGAAGAATTCAAAAAATTTTGTTCCAGTAACGGGATACAACATTTGACAACAGCGCCTTTCCATCCGGCGTCCAATGGATTAGCGGAACGTTTTGTCCGTACGTTTAAAACTTCAGTGGCGAAGAATATAGAGGGTGGATTATCCGTCAAAAATGCTGTACTGAAATATTTATCGACATATCGTTCTATGCCAAACAATGAAGGGAAATCTCCATCTGAATTACTACATGGCCGGCCAGTACGTACACTTCTAACTCAACTACCAATTCAATCACATATAAAAGGGGAAGGAAAAATTAGCAATGACACAAAATATAAAATAGGTGAATCAGTATTTCTTCGTAATTACGTAAGAGGCCCGAAATGGATAAAAGGAACCATCGAACGAATTATGGGAAACATGGTTTACATTATAAAAACGGAATTTGGAAAATGTAAGAGACATCAGAATCAACTCAAACCTCGAATAGCAAGTGAGTATCTACCAAACCAATTAGGCTGCCGGGATACCATCAGCGTAGACGGTAGTTACACCCCACAAGAAACTGTAGTGAATATCCCATCACTGATATAACAACTTATGTAAACCAGCTAATACAAATGTAAACACAAATCAGCTGTAGCTTTAGGACTTAATTTTAGAACATAATTTGTAATTAGATTTAAGTAGCTTTAAGTACCGTTAGTTTTATTTATAATTTAGGATTAAGTTTGTAAATAAAATCAATGATAAAACTCAACTCAGCCAAGCAATTGGCTCTGGTTTTTCTTATTGAAACCACTAGCACTCCTAAGTGCTTTAACTCTGGCAACTTTGAAGTGCCGAGTTTTATAGAAAAGAGCCAGTGGCGCTTAAGACGCCGGCCAAAAGCATAATTAAATATAAAATTACTTTTATTACACTTTATGGCGATCCTGCAAACCAAAATGGACATGGACAGCGTGATACCAGCAGAGGCAATCCCAAAACCTCAACCACTGACAATACAACAATATTTGCGACTGCAGCAACAAAGGGCTGAAGAAAGAAAGACGGCAATACCAATGACAGAAAAACCCAAAAGAAGACGAGCAGGAAAATTGGTTAAACTAAGAAAGAAGCTAGCAAACCTGAAAAGAAGAGTGTATGCCGAAAACCCACCACCATGGAACATAGCTTCCGAAATTTGGACACAAATAGACAAAATTGAACGCGAACTAACAACAAAGAGGCAACGAACATAAAAACATAAATATGTTTTTATTCAAATTGTACACAAAATATAACGAATTATAAATAACACACATGTACATATAGTAATTTAAAAATTACACTTTTTTTATATTTATTGAACTACAAACAAAATAATTATGAATTACAAATAAAACAAAATATTCAAACCTAAATTAGAAAACACTATTGTATTACAATTTAAAATTTCAATCTGCACTTTTATTAAATAAACATAATGAAATACCAAAAACAAAAACACACAATGCCTTGAATTTAGCATAAAAAAAAAAACTTTTCATATAAATTTTTGCTATGTATAACTATAAGCTTAAACACTAAAAAAAAACACATTCTATATTAACATCTTATATTATATACTTCACTGTTAAATAATATTATTAAGACAAATCGTACTAATAGAATATTGGATAATACACAAACTCATTCACTAAACAAAAGAAATATGCTATAATAAGAAACTTAAACTTAAACCCTTACAAGAAAAAAAAAAAAAAAAAAGAAAACAACAAAGGAATATATTTAGTAAAATTTTATTGATTATCAACATATATATTTTTTTTACAATTCATTACACTATATAAAAAGAAACCATTATACAATAAAAACACTGAATTTACAAAAAAAAAAAAAACACTTAGAACTAAAAACATAAATACACACTTTAAAGTAAATCCCTTTTATATAAGTATTATAACACATTATATTATATATTATATTATATTAATTTTATTTTAACACATTGTAAAACAAAAAAAAAAAAACACACTATACTAGAAAAACACATTTAATAAATTGAAAAAAAAACTAAACAGCTGATGTATATAAGAGATGATAAAAACCAAAAACATTGAAATTTTTACTTAAGCATCCGATAAAAAAAAGTGATGCCAAGTTTAATAATACACTTTAAAAAAATTGCTTTTACTGAAACAAATATATTAATTTTACATATTTTATTAATGCATTAAATTCAATCACAATGGTATTATAATTTGAAAATTTATTACACTGAAAGAAATTTATTAATGAAAACACAAAAAAAAAATTATTTAAAATTTTTAACTTGAAAAATATTTATATTTGACAAACAAATTAAATAAAAGAATGTGTTGTATGAGTTAGAAAACTCAAATTAAATATAAAATCAGATCTGATTATAAAATAGATAAAGAATAATAATCAAGATTAGAAAAGAGTAATTTCACACAAATGTTCAAGCATATTCTCCATAACAAATAAATAACCCTGATATTACAAAAATATTACCTGATATAAATAACTCTGATATTACAAAAAAAAAATATTACCTGATTTAAATAACCCTGACATTACACAAAGTGCATGTCTGAACAAAAGTCTGATCAACTTTTTTTTAGGACTGTATGTCCATATCAGATTTACGTAACAAAACCAATTAAAATATAAATTCAAATTTATTCACTTCATTTTAAAGATAATTCAATTATTTCAAGATGTAGCGATAATCCATCGATCACAAAGCTGACCTTGGAGAAACTGACATCAAAGAAATAAAAAGAATTTTAAAGATAATTCAATTGAAAAAAAAAAATACAAGATTTAAGAATAGATGGGCTAGCTTGAAATATAAGTAGCCAAATATTTAACACTATGGCCATGGTATAAAAAATAATAAAAATAAATAATAAAAATAAATACATTCGAAAAATAAAAACAAATTTTTACACAAAGATTTATAATTAAAACATATAAAAAAAAATTTGCAGATATAAAAAAAAAAGAAAGCCAATGAAACTAATACATGATGCTACAAAAACTTAAAAACAAACAACAATTTGTACAAAATTAATTTTTGTACCTCATGATACAAAAACTAATTTCTCATAAAGAGTGAGGGCGTAGTGAATATCCCATCACTGATATAAAAACATATATAAACCAGCTAATACAAATGTAAACACAAATCAGCTGTAGCTTTAGGACTTAATTTTAGAACATAATTTGTAATTAGATTTAAGTAGCTTTAAGTACCGTTAGTTTTATTTATAATTTAGGATTAAGTTTGTAAATAAAATCAATGATAAAACTCAACTCAGCCGAGCAATTGGCTCTGGTTTTTCTTATTGAAACCACTAGCACTCCTAAGTGCTTTAACTCTGGCAACTTTGAAGTGCCGAGTTTTATAGAAAAGAGCCAGTGGCGCTTAAAACGCCGGCTAAAAGCATAATTAAATATAAAATTACTTTTATTACACTTTAAAACCATGGAGCAGCAGATGCCGTCAGAGGAGGAACCTAGTTTATATCCAGCCCTAGAACCAGAAGTCCGAAGAAGCCAAAGAGCTCGTATAGCCGTGGACCGATTCCACTCTGAAGATTTCCGAAAAAAGACGGGAGGATAGTGATATATATTGAACATTCCTTTAATTATATATATTGAACATTCCTGTAATTACATTTTGCATAACCTAAATGTCAATATTAATCTATTACTATTACCCTTTGCTATTACATTTGCACTGTCTAGTTATCTCAATTTTGTAAATAAAGGCAGTCTCTTTTAAACAACCATTAACAAAATTACCTATGTTCACGTTTTTTCGGGGAACAAATTCATGTTTTATTTAAATTTAAAATTTTGTGATTTTTTAATTTAGAACTTTTTTTTATAAGGCGCTACAGCAAAAATACTTCAAAAATAAGCTGCGAAACCGCCCTAAGTTTTTTTTTTTTTGAATTTTATTTAATTTGTAAACATCAAATATAACGGAATCGTTTGCAAATTAAAGGAATCAGAACTTTTAAAAATTGAATTACTTTATTCAATAAGTGATCATCATTGAGCAGAGACGTCAAAGAAAAACAGAAAATTAATGCGACGTTTAAAATTGTGCCTAAATGTTGCTTTAAGCAACTGCTTTTAGTATATGTATATTAATTATTGCACATACGTAGATAATATTTGTCATAAGACTTTTCACTGAGCTGTGTCCCGCGAGCGAGTTGCGTTCGCGTCCGCGCGTTTGGCAGCTACACCCGTGCTGCCGCACAGTTGTCAACTTATTTTAATCGCCAAAATATATTCTTCAGATCATTGCAATATTTTAGCTGAGCTGTGTTCGCGAGCGCGTCGCATCACATCCGCGCGCCACTTCCGCGCGTTTGGCAGCCACACCAGTGCTGCCGCGCAGTACAACTTTTTGTACCATCTCTTGCAATGAAAAACCAACTTACAAAAGTCTTCTGGTAGGGATATTACAGTCGTTCAAGAGTTTCACATTCCCTGGAGTTAGCTTGTTTTATCCGTTGGGCCTGAAGACATTATTGAGTCGTTTCCGGAGTTTCAGATTCCCTCGACTAAGCGTGCCTTAGCTGCTGGATTTCTAGGCGCACTGGAGTAGATTCAGGCATTTCCGTTTCTCTTACAAAGCTTGTCTTGATCTTTGGGCTTCAAGACGTTATTGGGTTTGCTTAGGTGTTTCAGCATTTCTCGACTCATATTGTCTAACTCGTCGAGACTCTATACGAATTTGGGTCTGATCAGGTTCTCTAGAGTTTTGTTTTGTTTAAGCCTTTTTGCATTTGAGGTAGTACGGCCTATATGCTATGCTTTCATGTGCAAGGCACAATTTCAAATAGTTATTTTTCCACCTTTACAACTCATTTATATAGTGAAAAAGATGAAATGGAAATATTTGTAATAGATTGCTTTCCAATGTAGCCAAAAGGCAAGATGGAAATAAATGTAATATTTTGTTTTCCATTGTATTTAAAAAGGCGAGATGCAAATATTTGGAATCGGAATAATCCTGCAGCGGTAGTCAACCTATAAATCTGCATTTTTGGGGTGTTGCAACTCATATAGTAAACAAGTAAGAGTGTTAAATTCGGCTGTGCCTAATCTTTGATACGTAAGAGTGTTAAATTCGGCTGTGCCTAATCTTTGATACCCTTCACATCGATTTGAGTATTGATAATAAATGTAAACGAAATATTGGAGAAAGCAAACAATTTGTTAAACTTAATACCAAATTATTTCAGACAATTCTTTGGGTTGGTTTTCGTCTTTTCTATTATTTCGGATTTATTTCGGTGTTTGCTTTTTGGTCATCGTGGTTGCTGATCGGCATGCATTTAGGTTATATACCTATATGCATGCGTTTCCGGTTATATGACATAACTTCTCGTTTAATTTAGTTTTTGCTAATTAAATAGCTCGCCCTAACCTCCATTGCAAAGGTAATGGTTGTGTAGGGTGGCTATATACATTAAATCGTTCTAATTGGAGATGGCTGTATAGTTTCTTTTAACTGGCCAAATATTTCTTCATTGCGGCCATATAGGTCGGATGGACTAACAAAATAATAACCAAAAAAAGCTCTCTCAACTTTTTTATTAAAACATTGCCATATTTTAAAACATAGAGAATATATTTATAATAATAAGTAATCAAATTAGGTATGCCAAACGCAAAAAACCAAATGTCCCAAACATTTTAAATAAAATAATTTTTTATCTTTATTTTCTGGAAAACTTCAAATTTTCATCCAAAAAAATTTGTGAAAATTTATATGTAAATAACATTCTCATCAAATTGCGTTTATTTATGTAACAATTTTTATGTTCGCAATTCTTAAATATCATTTGAGGTTTTCTAAAATTCATTGAATTTAAATGAACGTTTTCTGTATGCGATTCTGTAAATTTCAACGATCCGACAATCGCAAAATATATCGACAGCTATTGTTGTTTGCACTGAGGATTAAGTAATTCACTAAGTACATACATCTTAACGACAGTCGACAAATCTATTTTTCTATTTATTTAAATTGTAAACGAGTGGCATATCTGTCAAAATAAGCGAAAAACACAAAGAAGAATAGAAAAAAACAAATTACTTCGTGTTTGACAGGATGATTTTATGTTTATGTTTAATATCTTTATTTTTTTACTAATATTTCTGTGTATTTATTTGAAAATGAAATAATGAATTGAATATGCTATTTAATTTTTTTATTTATATAAAAAAGTTTTTTAATTAAAGCAAAATATTTTCACTATTTTATGATTTTTATTTATGTATGACGACATTTCAACCTTAAAATTTAAGTTTTTATCGATTGAATAAACAACACAAAAATGGTTGTCGTTTAGATAACAACAACAGCTGACTTTAACAATAGCGAATATCGTTTAAAAATTGTACTGATAATTTTGCAATTTTCTTTTTTTTACGATTCGACTATCGTTAAAAGAAGTTACTGAATCGCGGTACTGAAGAGTTATTAATATCTCCTGAATGGCAATATTTTTTTTAAATGTAAACATTTTTAAATGTAAACATATTTGGTGTTTTTTTTATTTTGGAATTTCAATTTGTGTTTAACGAATAAAATTTATATATTAAAGATGCAATTGATGTCTTCTAAATTTAAAATTATTATTTCCGACGTTTTTAGAATTGATATTGATATTCCAGTTTTTAGAATTGATATTTTCTTAAATATAAATGGAAAATTCAAAAAGTGAAATTTTGTATTTATGTGAATAATAATGCTTTCGTAATTATAAACAATTTTTAAAAATTAGATGTAATCGCAATCAGATATTTTGTAGGTAAAGCAGAATAATAGTTCTATATAACTATGTAGAACTGTTTTAAAGAAAAAAACTCATTGATGAACTCGGTAACTCTATTTTATAAAGACAACAAAAAGTTAACATGCCGAACTTATGTTCATATTTGTAAAAGAATAATGAAAAAACGTATGAAATAAAAAACCAGCCCGTGTATACTCTTAACATTGTTCTGTATGATATCTAGTTGAAAATATTGACATTCATGTTAAAATAGAAATAACTATTGCAAAGCTAATTAGAACAAAAATTGTGGCGCCATCTACTGTGACATAGTCACGCTGAGCAAAATGAAGTGACACTCTGTTAATGCAAAAGAAATGTATTTTCCCCACACAAAATTTTGCAGAAAATTATGTAAATAAAATAACATGCAGTTGTTATGGATATACATATGTATATAGAATATATGTATATTATTTGTACTATTTAATATGTTTATGTATATATATGTAAATATTACACACAAAAATACAACATCAAAGGTTATTTTTGTTTTTTTCTCTTTAAATAAATTTATACATAAATTTTTTTTTTGCTAAATTTACATTGTTTTTTTTTTTTATTAACAACTTGGTATTTTAGCATTATTTGCTTTAGATGTTGGTGAATTTTTACTCCCTTTATATTAACTCGTAGTGTCTGCTTGTCGAAAAAATTTTGGATCGATTTTAACCCCTTTCCCGTGACCCATTCGATCTGAAATTTTGCAGGCAGGCTTGTGGTAATGACAGAAATGATCTAACAAATTTTTTAGTGATGCCAAAACAATGGAAACTTTTAAATTTTTCTACCAGATTTAATAAAAAAATGTACAAAGGGTTAGTTTCTATTATATTATTACCACAACGACCACAAAAACAACAAGTTTAGCTATGACAACAACACAACGTTTAGAATAACAACAAGAACAATATAGAAGCATCATATTTTTCATTTTTTTTTACTTTTTCAGAGATTTCCCTGGACCTGTTCCACCGATTTTAATGATTTTTGAAACAGAAATCTTCCCATGAATTTAGTGAATCTTTCTGAATAAAAACGATCACTGTAGTTGCACTATTGAGGGTGTGATTGTGACAAGAACAACATAGAAAATTATATTTTTTCAATACTTTTTTAGTTCTTCATTCAAATCTCGGGCCCTAATCGACCCATTTGGACGATTTAAAATAGCAAACTTCTCAGGATGTTAGTGAATCAGTTTTTATATCAGCGAGCACCCTAGCTGCCCGATTGATGCCGTGATCATGATTTCCACAGACGGACAGACGGGCATCGCTATATGAACTCCGGTTGTTATAAGGATCACAAATATATATATTTTATGGGGTCCAAAAATTTTTTTCAAATTATTACAAACGGAATGACAAACTTATATATACCCTCTGCACACTGGAGTGGAGGGTATAATATAAATATATCGATAAAGGAAGATGTCTTGGAATTAACAATTTTTTTATAACATTTCCATTGTATTTCAGAAAGTGTCGACAAATTATTGATTTAATTTCAGAACTATAATTTTATTTCAGAATTATCAGTATCAATGTAATAGTTATTGTCATCGCTGACTCACTAAAATGTAATGGTTTATGAACTCGATATAACAAATTAAAAAATGTTTTTATCCCATTGAATATTCTTTAATTTTTCCTACAGATACTTGTGTACTATAAATTGCATCACAAATTATTGAATATTTTTAAAAATTATCAATTGTATTTCATGATAAATAGTTAGAAACCTGCAAAGAAATCATTCGTAATACAAATATGTATGAAAATTTGCTTATCAGTGAAGCCATTGTGAATGCAATGATTTCTTTGATTTATTTGAAATTCATATGAAGTATGTATTCATAAATCAACACAAAAACAAATATGAAAATTATAGCCGGTATAGACCGACTATACGATACCCTATACCATGCGTTTAGAGACCCCATCTCTTAGACAAAACTAACTGGATATAAAAAATAAGCATAAACCAAATTTGAGTGGGATTTTTATTAATTTGTTTGGCTGCAGATATGAAAAAGTTCATATCAGATGCTATATATATATGGGGACTAGGCCCAAAAATGGACCGATCCTGACCATGTTTGGTAAAGTCTCTTGTATTTTGCAAAAATATATACAAACAAAATTTGAGAAGAATCTGTGCAATATTTTTGTTTCTGATAGATTTAAGTGAAGATCGGGAAGCAGCTCTATATGGGGCCTGCGACTAAGAGTTGTCCCATAGGGATCATTTTTGGACTACTCATTAATGGATCTAATAAACGCATACAAACCCAATTTGAGTAAGATCTATATGACAGTTTGGATCTTATGGCAATTTATGTCGATTTCATAGGGGTCATTTGTATGGTGGGCTAGGTCTTAACAAGGACCGATTCCCACCAATTTCAATAGTGTTCATCCTATGGCCGATAGAAGCTTATATACCAAATTTCATCGAAATATATTCATATTTGCGACCTGCAGTTTGATTACAAGGTTTACATGGACACACAGACGGACGGACGGACATCGTTAAATCGAATCAGATAGTGATTCTGATTCGATCGGTATAATAAAAGATGGGTCTAGGTCAAATATTTTTGGAAGTTACAAACAGCAGCACAAAGTCATTATAACCAAACAACATAGTGGTATAGGGTATAAAAAAACAAACTCCTTTTTATTACAAACACATTAACAAATTTAATAAACACACACATAGTATTGTATAATTTTATGTATGTGTTAGTAGCAACTTTAAATGAAATTTACTCAAAATAAAGGAAAAAATTTTAAAATCTGTAAATCTGCAAATCGGCTAAAAAGAAATACCTTTCAAATTATATACGTTTGGTCAAAATCGGGATAAAACGTTTGTAACTTTAATGAAAGCCAATTCAGGCATTGATTGCGTTTTCCATAAATTCAGCCCACAATTGACTTCTACCAATCCTTTGGCTATTCCCAATTTCCTCCACAAGTGCTCGCATCATAGCTATGCTATTAATTTTTTATTTAATTTTTCTTTAAAATAAATTTAATTTCGAAATTTCACGCTTGATTATAATGAAACACGATTTATTATTTATTTATTTATTTATTGTATTAAAAATCAAGCAATTAAAAATAAAATATAAACAAACATTAAATATTGAAATAAAGACAAAGCAAACAGGACAATGGTCTTAAATTTATACAGACATTTAAATAACTCTGCTGACTCTTCACTCGAAACATCCCTCAAAGTGGTACGCAACTTAGCACTGAATAAATTGACTAAACTCAATAGAAATTTCCGGTAATGGGCCTTATTGAAATCAGTAGTTTCTTAAAGAAAACAATTTATTATAACACTTAATTATCTATAAAAAATTTATAATACAGCTTACCTTTTGAGTGTTGTGAAATAAGAATTTCGGCCAAAACTGATACACATCATTTCGAAAATTGAAATACTGCTACCTTTGCTTGTACAGAACCGTGTGTGAGATATTGTTATAATACCTCCATAAAACAATTTGTTGAATATTCTGAGATCTTTGTTCTTTTGAAGAAACTAATTTCATTATTGATGTATTTACGGATACTGCACATTCCTTATTATTCTTCATATTATCAACATTATATTCCAGACATATTAGAATGGCATAAACTAAAACATTCGAACCAAATAATAAAACAAACTCCCGTATCCATGTTATGGCAATAGACTGAAAGATAGATACAAGGATTAATGTAAAATTCTGCAATAAAGATTATCTTTGTTTTTAGCTAGAATTTTAAATAAAATTTCAGTGCATTACCTTAATAAGTTTGGTGATTGCGCATGTATTATCAATATATTTATAGTGTCTTCCATGCGGGTTGATCTGGAATCATTACGAATCGATTTAAGAAACTGTCAGCGTAGTTTCACACATTTGTATTTCTTGTGTATTATCTTCCATCATAAAAAGTCCATAAATAATATCAAATAGAAAACCATATTATTTTCAGGTACAGCATTCACAATCGCAATCCAGGATATAACATATTGTCGCACAATATAATTCTTTACATAAATGCGTTCCTTAAGAAGAGGTATAAAAGCTTCTAGATTGAAAGTTTGTGAAGATTCTATAACAATATTTTTAAGTAAACAATCCAACAGGAATAGGTCACAAGACGCCAGCAGGAAATAAATCGGAGAAGGGTATAATGGAGGAACATGCCACCAAGTTATACAAGGATCACACGCAAAATACCGGACACGTAAATATTGATCGTTTAAACAATTGAGAATGGGACTAACGAATTCACTGACATATTTTGAAGAGTCCTAAAGAAACAACAAAAATTAACTTGAAGTTTTAATTTAATAAATTACTTACCTTTCTAAAACCTAAACTTGTAGCCGCCAAACCAATTGAACCTACCTTTCTCTTATTAGAATCCCGAGAGGAGGCAAAGTCATTGGACAACACGTTTGCGCAGTTATTTTTCATATTAAACTCTAAACATTCTGTGTGCGATATCAATTGAATCATTTAAATAATCAGCTTTTTTTTAATATATATGTAGAAAGTATTAACTTTATTTATGTCTATATTTCTGTTTATTTTAACAATTTAAGTTAATACTTTAGAATTAACTTCACTTTCCGACAACCAATAATAAATAATACCCGGTAATTCACAAATATTGCTGTTTAACGAAAAAAAAAATTAAAAAAACAACTCTACAACAACAACAATGACAGTCATATGTTTTTCAAAAAGAAAAAAACTGTTTATGTGTTAGTTTCGGTCATTCCCCACTATGCATTGAAATATTAGTTCTCCAATGTTGGAGAAAAGTTAAGTTCTCAAATTGATGTGAAATGTAATTCTCAACTTGGGTTGAACAATTTTTCTCCTTGTTTGCTTTCAACTTGACATCAAGTTGAGACATTTTTTCCAATCTTTGAGTAACATTTTTAGTCTCAATTGGATATCCAACACTTTTCTCCACTTGAGACCAAACATTTTTTCAACTTGAATACGATTTGTGTTAAGTTTGAGATATTATTTAAATATGTCATAAATAATAAATTAAATTAAAAAATGCCAAAAAAGTACAAATAATTAATTGATATATTTTTAATTATTTCTGATTTTTGTCGAATTTTTCAATTTAAATTCTTATTTATGACATATTTAATATAAATATTCAAAAAATGTACAAATAATTAATTCATTTATTTTTAATTCTAGATTTTAAAAAATGTACATAATATGTACATTTAATGTTAAATATGTACATAATAATGTTAAATATATAATGAAATTAAATTGAAACATTAAAAAAAGTTCATTGTTTTCATTTCTAAAATTAGTATAATTTTTTTTAAAATGGCAATTCCGTACCTTCCATTTGATACCGATTGGAGATATTTCTTTGCTATCAAGTTGAGAATCACAAATTTCTCAATTTGATAACTATGAAAATCACCATATAAAAAATGTGCCTTTTAAGTTGAGAAGACTATAATCGGACTATTGAGGTGCATTTGAGAATTAACGTTAGAGATTTGAGAAATGTATTTGATCTCAAATGCACCTCAAGTTGATAGCAAACAAAAATGTTTATTGGGTCATTATTGTAGGGTCGTTTGCACACACACAAAAAATAGGAAATTAATTGTCAATAAGCAAAGCAACTGGCTTCGAAATTCGATGATGCCAGTTAATCATTTTTTGTTCACGCGGAATTTATAATTGGAGGAATTTTTTTCTCGAGAAATGTATTTTCCGTGAGAAAAAAATTCCTTTAGAATATTCATAATTGGGCTGAATAACTTTTAATTGGAACTTTTTAGTCAGAATAAATCATAATTCTAGTTAGATATTGGTTAGTATTTAATTACAAAAAATATTGTGGTGGCATCTACGCAATTATTGAGGCAGTCACGGAAAAATTAAATGCAACTCTGTTTTTTTTAATATAACAAAAATGGATTTTCCCTTTAACAAAATATGGCAGAATTCTTTATAAATGAAATGCAAAATGGAAAATCAATTTTGTGCTAATTCTTAACAAAATTAATAAAATAACTTACCTATTTACTTACAAGGTGAATAATATATATGTATTATTATATTTATTAATATTTGTAATTTTTTTTGACACAATTTCAAACTGATTTAGAAGTTTTCTGTTTTTGAAACAGTAGTGCTAATTTGTAACATTTTGTGATGTAATGAAAATCGCAGAATAATAAGTTAATACACAATAAAAAATATTAAATTTTTAAGTTTTATATACATATTGCAATAAAAAAACTTTGGTAAATTTACATTGAAGATGGTCAGAAATGAATAAGAAAAAATATATAGACATTAAAGAAAAGCACATTTAATGTTAAACTTTACGCACAAAATATATGGGTTTTTGTTGTTTCGAATTTAACTGTGGCTCTAAGTGAAAAGTTTTAGGCCGATCGTATATTACATCTTGAGGATCCTCACCTAATATTTTCAAAAATTTTAAATTCTTTTTAACTCATTTAACCTCATTACGAAAATAGTAAAACCGTAAATATGGAAAATCCACGCACCTCAAAAAATTTTTTTCTATGAAATAAATTGAAGACATTTCATATTATACAATTTTCTTTCAAAAATGTATCAATTATTGCAAATTTGAAATTTGATATATAGTATTTGTACATATATTTGTATAGATTTCGCAGTATGAAAATAATATTATTTCTTTATTTAGAATATATGTAAGTATTGCTTGCAAAAAAATGCAACATCATGAATTAAACACGTAAAAGAATGCTGCCAGAGCATTTGTAGGCGTATAGTCAGCTACTTGATTTTTCTGAATACGACAGCAACATATAATACAAATGCATTTTTATTTAAATATACAATTACTTTTACTTATTTAAAATGCATTAGTATAACGTAAAAATAAATAAATTAATTTAACCCCTTTTGATTATTAATGGAATTATAGCCTTTCATTTTGCGATTTTTTTTTTTTTAACAAAATGAAACATTTCATAGCACTTTTACATATTTTGTTATATTGTCAACACTATTTTTGTTTTGTAGTCAACAAAACACACTTGCAGTTTTTTTCTATTAGAAGAACATATGACTGTCATTGTTGATGTTGTAGAGTTGTTTTTGTTTTTTTTTTTCGTTAACTCTTTTGTATTAAAGCACCTCCAATATATGTATCCATTTTAGTTTGCAATTCAGTATATTTATAATTTATTACTTACAGCAAAAAATAATAGAAACAATTTTATCAGTTATGTTTACGAAACTATATAAATAGACCTGAAGTTGGCTGCAAAAGCAGTAGCCTGTGTAAAGAACAAGTTAGCGACATGTAACTGTTACGTAACGTGTCAGCCTTTTTCACATGAAAAGTATTGGGACGTTCCGGTTACGTTCGGTAACTGTTTTAAATGATTTTCATGTAAAAAAAAAACAACTGACTCGTTACGGTTACGGTTAGAAAACATTGACCTTTTGTATATATTATAATGCTATGAATGCATTTATCTTTATTTTATTTTATTTATATATTCTTTTTTTTTGTATTGTATATTATTTTTTTAATTATTATTACTATTTCATTTAATTATTTTTTTTCTATAAATAAATTAAAACATAAAAATTTGTTTTTTAAATTGTTGGTGAACTTTTACTCCCTTTATTTACTGCCTTTATATTAACTGGTAGTATCTGCTTGTCGACAAAATTTTGGATCGATTTATAGCCCCTTTCCAGTGAGCCAATCGATCTGAAACTTTATAGGCAGTCTCGTGGCGACGGCAAAAATGACATAACAAATTTTTTCAATGATGACAAAACAATGGAAACTTTTAAATTTTCCTACCAGAGTTTTTTGTGGGATATTTTTTTATTATATAATTACCACAGCGACCGCAAAAACAACAAGTTAAACTATGAGAAAAATACAACATTTAGAAAACAACAAGAACAATATGGAAACATCATGTTTTTCATTTTTTTTTAGTTTTTCAGAGATTTCACTGGACCTGTTCCACCGTTTTTAATGATTTTTGAAGTAGAGATCTTCCCATGAATTTGGTGAATCATTCTCACTAAAAATTATCACCCTAGCTGTCCTATTGAGGGCGTGATCGGGACAAGAACAACATAGAAAATTATATTTTTTCAATACTTTTTTTAGTTCTTCATTCAAATCTCGGGCCCTAATCGACCGATTTGGAAGATTTTAAATAGCAAACTTTTCAGGATGTTAATGAATCATTTTTTATGCCAACGAGCACCCTAGCTGCCCGATTGATGCCGTCATCGTGATTTCCACAGAAGGACAGACGGACATCGCTATATCAACTCCGGTTGTTATAAGGATCACAAATATATATATTTTATGGGGTCCAAATTTTTTTTTCTAATTATTACAAATGGAATGACAAACTTATATATACGCTCTGCACACTGGAGTGGAGGGTATAAAAAGATAAGACGGGAAAATTTGTAATAGGTTGATTTAAAATCTTCATTTCATAATGGTGTAAACTCAAGAGTAGTAAGTAAAGAGAGTTATGTACAAAATTTTTGGGAAGTCCATTAAAAAATTAAAATATGAACAAACACTAAAAGCGTATATAGAAAATTAAAAAAAGTGGGCGTGGCCGATAAAAGTATATGACGACCTTAACTGGGATTTGAGAATAATGTGCAGTAAATTCGAGCGAAACCTTTAAAAAATTAAAAAAGTTGTCGCAAAAGTAGGCGTGGCCGATAAAAAGCATATGGTGACTTTCCCTGTGGTACAGAGATCGTGTGTACCAAATTTCAGAGAAAATCGTTAACAAATAAAAATTTGTATAGCGAACAAATATACCAAAAAGCAGAAGATGAATTGTATATAAAAAGTGGGCGCAAAAGTAGGCGTGGCCGATAAGAAGCATATGGTGACCTTAGAAAATCGTTAAAAAATAAATATTTGTATAGCGAACAAATATACCAAAAAGCAGAAAATGAATTGTATATAAAAAGTGGGCGTAAAAGTGGGCGTGGCCGATAATACGTATATGGTGACCTTATCTGGAGTACAGGGATCGTGAGTACCGCATTTCAGAGAAATCCGTTAACAAATAAAAATTTGTATAGTGAACAAATATGAATAAAACAGAAAAGGAATTTTACATAAAAAGTGGGCGTAAAAGTAGGCGTGGCCGGTAAAAAGTAAATGGCGACCTCTCCTGGGGTATAGAGATCGTGTGTACAAAATTTCAGGGAAATCGAAATTGAAAAATAAAAATTTTTATAACGGTCAAACAAACAAACAAATAAACAAACAAACAAACAGAAAATGAATTTTATATATATAGATAATATCATTTCGGTATTGCAGGGTAAACTACTTTTTAATTCTGAATTTCAATAGATATTTTCTGAAATACATTTGATATTTTCTCAAATACATTTGATAATTTCAGAAATACATTTTATGTTTTCTAAAATACATTTGATTTTTTCTGAAATACATTAGATAATTGCTGAAATACATTTGATGTTTTCTGAAATACATTTAAAATTTTCTGAAATACATTTGATGGTTTCTGAAATACATTTGATAATTTCTGAAATACATTTGATGTTTTCTGAAATCCAGTTGATATTTTCTGAAATACATTTGATAATTGCTGAAATACATTTGATAATTTCGGAAATACATTTGATATTTTCTGAAATACATATCATAATTTCTGAAACTCAATTGAAATTTTCTGAAATTCAGTTGATATTTTCTGAAATACAAATGATTGATGCTTTCTGATATACAATTGATTATTACTGAAAATCAATTGAAGTTTTCTGAAATTCAATTGATACTTTCTGGAAGTCAATTGATGTTTTCTGAAATACAATTGATACTTTCTGGAACACAATTGATATTTTCTGAAAATCAATTGATGTTTTCTGAAACACAATTGATACTTTCTGAAATTCAATTGATGTTTTCTGAAATACAATTGATACTTTCTGAAATACAATCGATACTTTCTGAAAATCAATTAATGTTTTCTGAAACAAATTGATACTTTCTGAAATTCAATTGATATTTTCTGAAATAGAATTGGAAAAGGTGTAGTAATTAAAAAACACCTAAGTTTATTTTTGACTACTTCAAAGTTTTCCAAGTATAGTTACAATTGAATATTAAAAATTAAGGAAAAAGATTTGTGATTTTGCTAGTCAACGAACTCGGCGGTTCTGCTTACTAAAAAAAGTTCTGTCAATAGCAAATATAAATTGAAACTAAAAAAAAACAACTCTGTAAGTTTGTGAACATGTTAATGGGGCTTATGGGGAATGGGGTTTATTCATAGAGGTGCACCTAGCGAAAAGCTCTCTATCTGCTATTCACTTGGAAATAACAAGAAGCGATTCCTCTAATGAATAACCTAAGCAGCTCACTATGTCCGGTTTGTTTTAAACCACGTATTCCCTGGTAATGCCGCTCAATCCCCCGTTTGTCGGCAGCTGAAGTGAGAAGGCGGTCATTTGTTATACAATTTCTGCATTGAAAATAGCTGTTTGTAATAAGGAGAATTGAACCAAATGGAGTGTATCAAAGATTCGGCACAGCCGAATTTATCACTCTTACTTGTTTATTATTTTAAATTTATGCCGTTTTCTTTTCAGACAAAAAAATTTCGCCCTTTTTTTGCCCTTTTTTCGAAAAGTGTATTTTTTTATATATTCTGAATCAAGAACAACCTTATCTTATACATCAATCGAAAGGTCTCAAAGTCGTGCCCTCGTAAATCACAAAAAATTTCAGCCATTGACTTCTTTCAGGTCATAGTGTGAGAATATTTCCCCATTGTTCCCCTTTTTTGAATATTTTCACCCTATGACTTCCAAGAGGATAATAATCAAAATTTTTTTGCATTTATGAATACAGCACTTTGAGACCTTTCGATTGATATATAATATCAAGTTGCTCTTAATTCAAAATATATAAAAAATACACTTTTCCAAAATAGGGCAAAAAAGGGCGACATTCTCTATGTTCTGCTGAAATAATTTGGTATTAAGTTTAACAAATTGTTTACTTTTTCCAATATTTTGTTTACATTTATTATCAATACTCAAACCGAGGTGGAGGATATCAAAGATTCGGCACAGCCGAATTTAACACTCATACTTGTTTTTGGAAGGAAAACGTATTAATGGAAGTCCAGCTAAGAAGTAATAACTATAGTATGCATAGTTAAAATTTTATATAACATTGATTCACAGATTACCAAATGTGCTATCATTAATGAACGCACTGTATACAACCATTTTAGGCTAGCGGTATTTCTTCTACATATTATGTTAATGCATATACCGTCCTAATGTAACAAAACTGGTTTTTATATTTTTTGGTATGTTACACTACAGTCAATAATTGTAGCAATCACTTTAACTTCGCCCTTTGTATTGATTGCGAAATAAGTCAGGGCCTTTATGTTGACATAAAGAACTAAGTTGAACTTTAATTTATTCCTCAACATAAAGAGTTGAGCCTTCCTAGAACTAGATTGTTCAGTCGATCTGGATTTTAAGTTTCACGTAAAAATTAAACGTTCGAAACAATTACAACGAAAAACAAAAACAATTAAAATAATTACAAATTACAACGAAAAAATTAAAATAATTAAATTCTATATAAAATATATTATATTGGACGTGGACTCAAGTGACTTATCTCTACTTGCAATTGACGATTGCTGCTTTTGAGGATTTGTTGCTGTTACCCTTGTGCTGATACATTATGTCCGGTGAGATGATCGCGTTAGTGGTACATAGAGGTCTTTTGAAGGGCTCACTGATCCGAACACTTGCATTTGCCGAAGCTCCTCGTGAGGACTTTACTTTTGAGGTTATCATTAGTCGATTGGAACGGTTAGAAGAAGTGTGCAAGGATTTGTCCTGTCAACAAACGATTTACATCAATATCAAAATGAAGATAATTTTGTTGAACCAGAGGTAGATTTTGCTTTATATGAGGACAAATATTAAGCGACATGTGGTAAGCTATATGCGATAAGAAATAAGTATGCCCCGAGGCTTACCGATAGCTCAAGCAATGCTAGTGCGTTTGAGAAGTTGGTAGATCAACAAGCTGCATTTTTGCAAAAAATTTCTATGCCTACTGTACCGAAGAACGGAACGGCACTGTCAGTTGAAAGTTTGTTTCTCCAACATCAACCAAGTGACCACTACCTCTTGTTAGAGAGCAACCACTTGAGTTAGCCCTAAACTGAGGGAGTGGCTCTACACCATCAGCTATACGGGAACAGCTAGTGGTCCCACACTGACAGTACCTACGAACGAGACGCTCATTACACTCGGTTGGCAAAATCTCCTGTATATAATAAGTCTCGGTCGAAAGGAAGAGGCAATAAAGTACGATTTATAACGTTAAAAAAAAACTTGTGCGTGTTTTATTTCCCCGTCGGAAACAAATAAATAGTGTAACGAACCCTGGGCATGCCGAGGTTGCCCCAGCTTCGAAGCGGTAAAACGTGTCGTTACATGGGTTCTCTGACGCCTCGATACAAGTTTATTCTGCTGTAGTTCATTCTCGATTTATTGATGACATTGGAACCCTTCATGTAACATTACTATCTGCAAAAACTCGCGTTCGTCCTATAAAGCAAAAATCACTACCTCGACTGGAACTTTGCGGAGCCCTTCTGTTGTCATGTCTTCTCAAACGTATAAAAAATCTTTGCCGCATAAAACAATTGTTATTCGTGCTCGGTGTGACTCAACAATCGTTCTCTCCTGGCTTTTATAGCCACACATCAAACTCAAAACCTTTGAGACAAATCGCACTTCAGAGATTTTGGAAAATTTGCCTCTTGTTATTGGTATCATGTATCATCAAAGGATAATCCAGCCGATTGTGCCTCTAGGGGAATGCTACAACCCACCTGATGAATTAATTACTCGTGTATCAAAATGGACTAAACTAGTTCGAATTGTGGCCTTCATGCTTAAGTTCTTCAACGCCACAAAACACCATCGTATTCTACAAACCTCTGGTCCTACCTTCAACGAGATTCAACATGCCAACCTCATTTTGCTGACTCATGCACAACGTGTATTCACTGATGACCATGTTCACTTACAGAGTGATTGTACCGTTAGTCGCCGTTCAAAATTAATAGAGCTTCATCCGTTATTAGACGACGATGGATTGTTAAGAGTTGGTGGTCGTCTATGTAACTCAGAACTTGATGCCTCCGTACAAAACCCAATAATATTACCGAAGACCAGTAGAATCACTCAACTCATACTAGAAGATCTCCAAGAACGAAATTTGCACCCTGGTGTATCAGCATAATTTGTTATTGCTCGCCAAATATATTGGATTCTTGGTGCTCAGAAAATTAACTCATAATTGCCTTAGATGTTTTCGTCAGCGACAACTTTCGACTAACCAGATTATGACTGACTTGCCTCGTGTTCGTGTACGTCAAGCTTTTCCATTTGAAAATACAGGATGTGATTATGCTCACCCATTAAACTTGAAAATGATTTCCGGAAGAAATACCAAGAAATCTAAGGGGTCCATTTGCTTATTCCTTTGCCTCGTTACCTCGGCTATACATTTGGAACTTGCTACAAATTTCAGCACCGAATGTTTTATTGCTGCTTTATGTAGATTTATTTCCCGAAGGGGAAAATGCCGTCAAATTTACAGCGATAATGGAAAAACTTCATTGGTGCTTCTCGAGAACTAAGCGAGATTCACAAAGTGATAATGTCGCAAAACCATAATGAAATTGTGGCCGCATCTTTAGCTGAAGACGGAATACAATGGAAATATATTCCAAGACATGCTCCACACTGGGCAGCAATTTGGGAATCGGGGATCCCATCGGTTAAGCTACACCTCAAACAGGTAATTATGAAGACGGAATTAACATTCGAACAGATGCATACCTTTTGGCTCAAATCGAGGCCCTTGGTACTGCCTTAGATACAGAATACGGTTATTTATCCCCAACCCACTTTCTTATCGGGAGACCCTACACTATGGTTCCAGAAGGTGATCTTGTGGAATTAAGTCCCAATAAACTGAATTATTGCCAACATGTACAAAATATGTTCCAAGGGTTTTGGCGGCGATGGCACCAAGAATATCTTACGACTCTTCAACATCGACCGAAATGGAATCAAAAACAAGTAAATATCACTGTGGGTAATATTGTTGCAGTAAAAGAAAGGAACATCCCTCAGGCAAAATGGGTTGTGGCGAAGGTAATCGAGACTTGTCAAGGTAGTGATGGTAACATCTGAGTGGTAAAACTCAAAACTCCGCATGGCGAAATGACCCGACCCATCACAAAATTGGTTCAGCTACCTATATTCTGAAACCATGTTTTAGGGCGGCCCGGGATGCTCATGAACACAATAATTGTGCTACATTTGTAACCACTAATTTATTCTTATTTTCATTGCTACTTATTAGTACATGTACAAGCAGTCAGTTGTAGTTATTAAATACTTATATTATTTTGTCACTTGTTAATGAGTAATGTAACAAAACTGGTTTTTATATTTTTTGGTATGTTACAGTACAGTCAATAATTGTATCAATCACTTTAACTTCGCCCTTTGTATTAATAGGTGATATTTGATTGCGAATAAATTCAGTTAGAATAAAGAACTAAGTTGAACTTTAATTTATTTCTCAACACGGACAAATCTGTGATGTCATTTGAGATGCCCATGATATTAGCTATTTCACGCACTTTTATTCGTCGATCATCTAATACCGTATCATGCACTTTGGCTACGATTTCTGTTGTTGCTGTTTTTGGACGTCCACTACGTGGCTCATCTTCAATGCTTGTACGACCACGTTTAAATTCAGCAACCGAATTTTTTACTTTTGCATATGAAGGAGCAGTTTCACCTAACACATTCTTCATATCATTATAAATTTCTTGTCCCGATAAACCTTTTTTATGTAAATATTTAATGACACCACGAATTTCTAATTTTTCCATTGTAAAAAAATCGCGGATGCTCTTTTTTGAACACCTGTTTCTACATGAAGGAGTTGCCAGATCGAAACGAAATTTAACATGTGTTCATAGCAGAACTTTTGGAACTTTCCGCAACACTTAACCTTTTTCTGTTTATACCGCGCTTTCTGTGCTAGGCTAAGCACTTTCCGAACCGCCCCCGTATATTGTAATAGTATTTCTAAAGCTTTCTCTTTTAAGTTCCTAAATTTTTCCGCTGATTTTCTACTAATCTCGTCAGAAATTTTCTCATTCTCTACTATATTACTTATTTTCCTATCTAATTTATATTTCTAACTTTATTATTGTCACAGTCTCCTGTGAGTATGGTCTGTTCAACGATTTCCTCCCAGTTGCCACTAATGTTTCTAACGATACCAGTATTTCATACATTTATATATATGTATATATATATGTATACATATCTACTGGCTGTTTTTAACCATGCTTGAACGGGATCCAAAGGCCTTTGACTTGAAAAATAAATTTTTTTATAAGACGCCACGGCAAAAATGCTTCAAAAATAAGCGAAACCGGTTTAGTTTATTTTTTATTGAAGTTTATTTATTTTGTAAACATCAAATATTATAGAATCGTTTGCAAATTAAAGGAATCAGAATTTTTAAAAATAGTGACATCAAATTTATAGAAGTTTCAAAAATGGAAAATGGATGCGACGTTTAAAATTGTGCCGCAAAGTTGCTTTTAGTATATGTGTGACGCGTCGCATCCACGCGTTTGGCAGCCACACGCGTTCTACCCCGCAGTTGTCGTTAACTTATTTTAATCCCCAAAATATAGTTTTCAGACCATTCCGATATTTTAGCATTTTGATGGATAAGAAAACGCAAAATGCAGGAAAGTGCAGGACAAATATTGAGAGCAGTATGGAAATGTTCAGTTAAATAAATATTTAACCTCTGGAGCAGGCGAAATATAATTGTCTATGAGAAAAACAGGGAGACTCTAAGTTGATACCTGCTACCGTAAGAGATTGTCCTCTTATGTACGTTATGTTAGGAAAAGCTTTTGGTACCATCTCTTGCAATGAAGGAACCTCGACTCAGCTTGTCTTAACGCACTTGAGTAGATTCAGGCATTTCCGCTCTTATTAACAAAGCTTGTCTTGATCTTTCGTCTACAAGACGTTGTTGGGTTTGCTCAGGTGTTTCAGCATTTCTCGACTCAGATTGCCTAACTCGTTGAGACTCGATACGAATTTGGGTTTGATCGGGGGTCTCTAGAGTTCTGTTTAGCCTAAGCCTTTGTGCATTTGAGGTAGTACGGCCTATATAACTACGCTTTTTAGGAGACATGGTTCAATTAAAATAACTAAATTGAATTCATTCGTCTTGAGGTCGTAAAATTTATAATAAAATAAAACGTAAATTTGTTTAATTTTTATTAATAATTTATATTTTTGTTAAAAAAAATTTATTACAAAAAAATTAATAATAAAAAAAAAAAATTAGTAATAAAAATTAAACAAATTTACGTTTTATTTTATTATAAATTTTATGACCTCAAGCCGGAAGAATTCAATTTACTTAACAATAAAAAGGTCAACTATACACGAAGTTAATAGATAACTAAATTTATCAAAAGTGTTTCGTGGATATATGCGCTGTATGCTTTCATGCGCAAGTCACAATCGCAAATAGTTCTTTTTCCACCTTTACAGCCCATTAATATAGTGAAAAAGATAAAATGGAAATATTTGTAATACGTTGCTTTCCAATGTAGCCAAAAGTCGAGATGGAAATAAATGTAATATTTTGTTTTCCAATGTAGTTAAAAAGGCGAGATGGAAATATTTGTATGATGTAACCTCATCGGAGTACAGCGGTAGTCAACCTGTATCTGCTCACCCACGAAATAAATCTGCAATAATTTTGGGGTGTTGCAACTTATATAGTAAAAAACGCAGACGGGAATATTTAGAATAGGTTGAGTTACAATATTTATTTCATAATGGTGTAAACTCAAGAGTAGTAAGTAAAGAGATTTATACATAAAGTTATAGGGAAGTCCATTGAAAAATTAAAATATGTATAATAAACACTAAAAGCTTGTTTAGAAAAGTGGGCGTGGCCGATAAAAATGTATGACGACCTTGCCTGGGATATGAGAATAATGTGCAGTAAATTCGAGCGAAACCCGTAAAAAATTAAAAAAAAGCGGGTGAAAAAGTATTCGTGGCCAGTAAAAAGCATATGGCGATCTTCCTTCGAGTTTGGAGATCGCGTGTACCAAATTTCAGAGAAACACATTGACAAATAAAAATTTGTATAGCGAACAAATATACCAAAAAACAGAAAATGATTTTTGTATAAGTGGGTGCAAAAATGGGCGTGACCGGTAAGAAGCATATCGTGATCTTTTCTGGAGTACAGAGATCGTGTGTACCAAATTTCAGAGAAATCCGTTAAAACATAAAAATTTGTATAGCGAACAAATATGCCAAAAACAGAAAATGAATGGTACATAAAAAGTGGGCGTAAAAGTAAGCGTGGCTGGTAAGAAGTATCTGGCGACCTTCTCTGGAGTACAGAGATCGTTTGTACCAAATTTCAGAGAAACTGGTTGAAAAATAAATATTTTTATAGCGGCCAAACCAACAAACTAACAAACAAACAGAAAATGGATTTTATATATCGAGGGTTTATATTAAAAAAGTGCTATCTGCTTTAACAAAATTTTTGAGGAGAGCGAGGAACATTGATTTATTCATTAGATCTAAAAGTATTCATCGATCGGTTCTGGACAATATCGTTTAAGAAATCAATATTATAGATAACAGTTATCTTAGAAAATAGTTTAAAACTAAACATAAATTATTTTGTAAAATGCAGATAGCACTTTTTGAATATAAACCCTCGATATATAGGCTATCTTATTATTTAAAAATTTTTTCTTAATTGCTAAAATTATTCATTACAATATTATGTGAAATCCATTGTTTACAAAATAATTTTTATTTATGGTCGTAAATTTAAGCACTCAGTCTATGCAACTAAGCACAGTTGTCCTTTGCAATTAACAGGAATAGCACTTCATCCAGAGAGATAAGCACTTTTATTTTAGCAAGATCGGCATGTGGTGTCAATATATAGGAGGGTTACTAATTATTAATTTTTCTGGTGCTAATAAAGCACTTTTTGTTTTTATTTTTGTTTTGTTCAGAATCAGTTAAGATTTAAAACTATCTTATGCGAAGTTATAGACTTCTACTCTAAGTGTGACTTTCTAAAGCACACTCAATGACTTAAAATTCTAAGAACGACTTTCTGAGATACACTCAATAACCTTAAATATTATCAATGCATTTCTGGATGAGCGGAGTCTCTCTCAATCCCAGTTTCTGTCTATAGAGTTTTCTACTTTAAATCTTTTACATACTCGTATTGTCCAAATAGAAACTACATGTGAGGCAATTCAGTTACTCAAAATAAAGTCAAAACAAATGTTAATGGGTCACTAGTATTAAATGCATTAGTCAATAGTACTGGTTGCTTACCCCAAAAACCATATGAGTAATGCTCATGTTACTTAAAATAACAGAAACTCAACCGTACCATAAAGCATTGTTGTATACATGGTGTTATTGTTTAAATTTGCTTATACGCTATAGCATGCATACACACAGTACACACAGAAAACGGATTCGTTGCGACAACCGAATTTGCTGCCAACCGAATTTTAATAGGCCTATGTACTATCATATAAATCTGTTAAAATTAATTCGATTGTATGAATTGTCACATTTAGTTTATGCAATCGAATTTCGATTTTGAATACTGATTGTAACGACCATTTATCGGCATTATCTTTTTCAAAAAAAATATTTTTAAATGCTGTTATATAGAACTTATTTGTTTTTAAAAAAGAATTGAGAGAAAAATAATAACATGATAAATAATATGTTTCCACTAATGCTTAAGGATTTTTGTTCATCCGCTTTTCATCGGAACGCCGGATTTTCGTATTGTCTCCTTCAGTGACTGTTTCCGTGAATATACGTACATAGCTGCATCGGGGTTGTTATTTGATATTGTTCTTTATGAATAGAAGCATTATGATGTTCCCTTGCTACTGTTTCTTTAAATGATATCTATAAAAAGTCGTTTATCAGCAGTTAAGACATTCGATGCAGTTCTATACACCAGTTAATTTTCCATAAGACTGTTGAGTTCATGAGACCTAAACAGTCCATCGTCCGCACAATTATACCTTAAAGAATACCCCGATCTATTTCAAAAAATTTCCTTAGCAGTGGTACGTCTGTGGCAAAAATACAAAAAATGTACTGCCCATTTATAATCAGAAGTAACGTTTTTAAAAAAACTTGTGAAAACATCAACACATAAAAATGAATGACCACATAATTTGAATGAACTTTATACATATATGTATTTTCAATTAAATTTTTAACATTTTAATATTTTAAACAATTTGAATGTATTTCTTTTTATTTTGTATATCATAAATGACAACATTATACTGAAAATTCGATTGGGTTTACATATTTTTTATATTTTTTTGGTATTTTCAACAGATTTTCTTTCATGCAATTTTCTTTCGGTAAAATGTTTATTTTTCGTCAGTTATGGCCAAAAATAATAAATATAGATTAGTTCTTATCATACTGACTAACAATATATTACAAGATCTGGTTATACTTTTCCGTTAAAAATATGTTATTAGAATAGAAAAAGTCATTGCAACCTCCAATATTTCGGACTGAAGCTTGGAGTTCTGTATTTGATTCAGTTGCGTTAATTGAATTAGTTTAATAAATCGTAAAAAAAAATTCGATTCGTAAAGGGAACTTATTTTGTTATTATACGTACTTTTATTTTGTATGAATTTTGTTTATATGGTAGTTTTCTTCTGACATTAATAAATTAATAAAATGGGAGATAGCTTGCTTCACATTGGATAAAAAGTTATATGTGATGAGTGATACGTGAACCTAATTAAATAGGGAATCTTTTTTTGCCTTGTATTTACTTTTTCGAGAAAGGGCATTTTCGAGGTAGGCGTATCCTTGCTCTTAATTGAACGAAATTTGGACAAAGCATTAAAGATATTATAACTAACTAAATAAAGACCCTAAAGGTATGCTAATCAATTATAGCCAATTCACAAATCAGCACAAAAAACAAACTCATTTTTATTACAAACACATTAACAAATTTAATATACACACACATAGCATTGTATAATTTTATGTATGTGTTACTAGCAACTTTAAATGCAATTTACTCAAAATAAAGAAAAAAATTTAAAAATCTGTAAATTTGCAAAACGGCAAAAAAATAATATACGTTTCAAATAATATACGTTTGGTCAAAATCGGGATAAAACGGTATAACAAAACATCGGTCACAACAAATCGCCTAGCCTATTAATATTATAGATGCCTATACAAAATTTAGTTTTTTCTCTCCGTTATGGAAATTTTTAATTTTAGGGTTATGGGAAGAAAACAAATCCTTGGACTTTAACTGACCAAATTTTAGGGTTGATTATATATTATTTTTTTTGATAACTCTTTCTATTTTCGGTCATTCATTACTAGTACAAAGAATGTGAAAATAATACGAAAGACTTGTAATGCATGAAACACATAGACGACTGCGGCTACATGAGCACACGACTACAAATGCTGCTGGCTGCAATTGTAGTCATGTAGTCAGCTACTTAACCTTTTTCAAAATGACAGCAATATATAACAATAATATAAAAAGCTGTTTTTATACAAATGCATTTTTATTTCAGAAGTGACAATTTTTTTTTCTTTATTAAAATAGAAAAACATGCAAGATTGTATATAAACTTGACTTCAATATACAATTACTTACAGTGGCTCACAGCTTATTTTATGCAGTGCATATTTTCCTTTTTAAGGCTCCATAGCAAAGAAGTTAACAGGAATTAAAAAAAATCTGATATCATTTGAAAGAGAAAGAATTCTAGTTTAACAAAAAACTTAATTTATTACAAAAATCCATATTTAAATAACTTAAAAATAAGAAAACAGCAAATACTACTTTTTTTTCATCTCACAGCTTATTTTATGCAGTCACTTCTCTTTGTAACGGTACAACATTGTTGCGTTGCCCAGCAATGGTTTTTTTCATATTATTCTTTGTTCTACTTCTAGAAATGGAAAGCGTTGAATTTTAAGTCTAATTTTCTTATTTAAAGTGTCAGTTGCAAAAAAAAATTCAAATGGGTAAGAGGACCACACTAGAGCAACGAGAATTGGTAATAAACCATTTCAAAAATGGCCATTCGCAGCGAAAAACAGCTGAAATGGTTAACATAAATTATTCTACAGTCCAAAAAATCATTGAGCGCTTTATTCATGAAAATCGGTTGCACACTAAATGCAGAGAAGCACCGAATAAAATTTTTAACAATCATGACGAGAGACAAATTCTAAGAAAAATAAAGGCGAACCCAAGGCTCTCAGCTCCAAAACTGGCTTCCGAAGTTCAAGCCGACCTGGGCAAACAATGCTGTGTCGAAACTGTTCGCCGTGTCCTGCGCCAACACGATTTTAATGGCCGAGTTGCTCGCAAGAAGCCTTCTATCAGCTCAAAAAACAGGCAATACAGACTCAACTTCGCTAAAGATCATGTTTCCAAGAATGCAGCATTTTGGAATTCGGTCATCTTCGCCGATGAATCAAAGTTCAACATATTCGGCTCAGATGGTATGTCCTATGTGTGGCGAAAACCGAATACTGAACTCAACGAAGAAAACTTAAAGGCAACAGTGAAGCATGGTGGTGGAAGTGTCATGGTTTGGGCCTGTATGTCGGCTGCTGGTAATGAGAATTTAACATTTATTGAAACAAAAATGGACAAATTTAAGTACCTTCAGATCCTAAAGGACAACTTGTTGCAGAGTGCAGAGAATCTGGGTATAAAATCAGATTTTCGTTTTTATCAGGACAACGATCCAAAGCACAAATCGGGTATTGTGCAAACTTGGCTAATATATAATTGCCCACATTTGATGACGCCGCCACCACAGTCGCCAGACCTTAATGTTATTGAAAATTTATGGTCTATATTGGAAGCAAACATAAGGAAACACAAAATTTCAAACAAAAATGATCTAAAGGAAGCTGTGAAAACGGAGTGGCAGAATCGATGCCACACCACCTCAAATCTGTTGTAGACAATAAAGGCTATCACACCAAATATTAAATCTGCTTATTACCAGTCGTAATGTCAAGTTTCGAAAATCATAAGTGTCTGCATAAAATAAGGTGTGAGATGAAAAAATGCAATATTTTTTGTTTTCTTATTTTTAAGTTATTTAAATGTAGATTTTTGCAATAAATGAAGTTTTTTGTTAAAATAGAATTCTTTCTCTTGAAAATGATATCAGATTTTTTTTTTTAACTCCTGTTAACTTCTTTGCCATGGAGCCTCAAAAAGGAAAATATGCACTGCATAAAATAAGCTGTGAGCCACTGTATTTATAACGTAAAAATAAATTAATAAATTTATTTAACCCCTTTTGATTATTAATGGAATTATAGCATTTCATTTTGCGATGTTTATTTTAAAGAAACAAAATATTTCAAAGCACTAATTTCGTTAACATATTTTTATTATATTGTTAACACTATTTTTGTTTTGCAGCCAACAAAAATAGAAATTACCCTAAGTTGACTACAGTGACAAAAGTTGTCGTGTAGCCGTTTAGCTGTGTTGGTGTCAAAATAATCGTTTTCATATAAACGTGTGTATTTTATTTTTGACAGGCTGTAGTCCTGTAGCCGCTGTCGTCTATGTGTTTAATCAAATATTTAATTCATGAGGATCAGCATCTGTTGGCCAAAAAATTTAGATGCCAATATCATCGCGACGCAATGTTATGTTTATTTGAAAATGTTAAAGAAAAGGAAATTTTTAACAAAAATAATGAGAAAAAATGATAATTTCACAGAAAGTTATTGCATCTTGTGATTGCTGTAAATGGGCCTGGGATATCGGAATATGATTACTTATTTGTAATTCGATAAATTGGAAGGACGAATAAGAAGGAACACTAATTGGTCACCTAAGTTTTGCTTATGGGGCTATATGAAGGCAAAAAGGCCAAGGATTCAAAAACAATTGATGATCTGAAGGAGAATATTGTTAATTGTATTAAAAAAATTCAGTCATAGTAGTGCCTGGAAGTCATCAAAAATTTTAGTTAAATGAATGGTAGCTTGTCATTTTTCCATACTAAACCGCAAACTTTATTCTATTATAAGAAAAATGGAAATACCTATCAAATAATTTATGTTTTACTAAAAACAAAAAATAAAAATTAGCCTTAAATTTTATATAAGCATGGATGTGCTTTCGAAAATAAGTACATTGTTTTGAAGTTATTTTTCTAATTCAGCACATAGCTATAATAATAAGTACAAAACTCATTTTTTTCTTCGGAAAATGTGTTGGTACCCACTTATTTGCATAAGGCAATGCTTAAAACAATTTAAATTGATGTGGAAATGGCTGGTTATCTTAACATAAAATACTAACATGTCCGCAACCGTTCACAATTCGTTGTGTTCTGCAGGATACTGTGGTACATTGGACATATGGGAAAAAGCAATGTTGTTGGGGATTTCAATGCATTTGCATTTGGCGTGTGGTTTATGGTAACATCTTGTTCAATTTATTATCATTTCTCGGTTAGTTTCTAAAACAGTCAATATATATTAGGGGTATAATTTGTTCTTGCTAAATATTGCATAGTAACGCATTTCTTTTTTGGAAGTTTGCAAACAAAACGCACAATCAGAATTATACTCAACCTACACACGCAAATTTTTAAGATCAAAAAGCGAAAAAATGCTGATAGGCAAAAGTGTTAAAGTTTTGCGTTAAAAAAGCAAAAATGGCAATATAAATAATAATGGTACTCATCCTATTGCGGCCTTATTGTTTTTGTTGTATGTAACAATGGGTCACTTTGACTATATATAGTTAGTATTTGATTAAATATAAGCAACTTTACAGCATGCAATGATATAGCAGCATAGGACATTTTAAATTTCCTCAGTCAACCCATTTGAATCGACTACCTTCCAAGGAAAATATTTTTCATGCTAAAATGGGTCAATTAGTTAAGTACTTCAACAACTCACGGAACTACCTGATAGAATTATAAACGCTATTATTGTAGACAATAAAGACATTCTGGACTAGATAAAGTAAATTTTGTTTCCTCTACGAGGTGCATAGTTGAAATTTTTCTAATAATACCCCTAGTGTACATATAATATATACATAAATTGGTATGTAGTTGAATTTATAATACATAGTTTTCACTCAAACATAGTAAATAGATCCGTTCGCACGTACAATAGTATATGTTTTAACATAAGGGTGTCACCTATATGTTGTTGAAAAAGTCAGTGTATTTGAAATTTAAATGTAGTCATGAACTAGGACGATAAGCCGAGCGTTTTGTAATGTAGCCTTACCGTAAGCGTAACCTTGGATATTAGAGCAGTTATAGGACATTACAAATAGAACGGTATGACTTTGACAAAAGCAAACCAAACACTAGGCGCGCTAGGCCAACTATACGATACCTATAACACGACTTTCGGGAAAGAGTCTTAGGAAGATATGTTTGAGTTCATATCGAATGTGTATATCATATGGGGACTATGTCAGCTTTTGAAAATATATTGCGAGATTACGTATATTTTCTAAAACCATATAACAACCAAATTTAAAAAAATTAAGAAAGTTATAGTTAAACGATACCCTATAGTATTAATTTCGAGAAAGAATCCTATATCCATGTTTATGTCATATTTGGATAAAGAAAATTTCTGAAAACAAATATGATGGGCTTTGTTTCGTATTTATGGCCTGAATATTCCAAGCAGCTTCATATGAAGAATATAACTAAAAATAGCTTATTTAAGTCATTAAAAAATATACCGATATCAAAGTTGACCAAGACATATATGACAATTTTTTGCTTAGGATATTTTAGGTCGGTATTAGGATAATATTATTTGTTCTTATTTCGAGCGGGTTGGCATTTATATTCGGACATCGTTGCGCCAAGATATGACCTAAAATATGGAGACACCTCCAAAAAAATTTACAAATTCAGTTTGCTGGTTGTAATAACTTAGTATTAAGTTTATCAAATTGTTTACTTTTTCAAATATTTTGCTTGTATTCGTTATAAATAGTGCGAAAAGTCAAGATATTAATGTATACATAAACTTAGTTGGTCAATTTTTTAAAATCATGTCATCTTTTTTTATTTGCAATTTAGTGTTTTCATTTTTTAATAGAGAGCTGCCTCCCGGCA
This sequence comes from Cordilura impudica, assembly GCA_963682025.1. Lineage (NCBI taxonomy): Eukaryota > Metazoa > Arthropoda > Insecta > Diptera > Scathophagidae > Cordilura > Cordilura impudica. The sequence goes on from OY821521.1 coordinate 127,740,232, forward strand.
AATTATTTGCGCTTACTTTGCTGCTTGCAGTTATGTTTGTGGCAGCTTAAATGGTACAAAGATAACAACATTTGCATTAGGCTCGATTCACCAAGAACAAGTAAGAGTGTTAAATTCGGCTGTGCCGAATCTTTGATACCCTCCACATCGATTTGAGTATTGATAATAAATGTAAACAAAATATTGGAAAAAGTAAACAATTTGTTAAACTTAATACCAAATTATTTCAGACAATTCTTTGGGTTGGTTTTCGTCTTTTCTATTATTTCGGATTTATTTCGGTGTTTGCTTTTTGGTCATCGTGGTTGCTGATCGGCATGCATTTAGGTTATATACCTATATGCAAGCGTTTCCGGTTATATGACATAACTTCTCGTTTCATTTAGTTTTTGCTAATTAAATAGCTCGCCCTAACCTCCATTGCTAATTGGAGATGGCTGTATAGTTTCTTTTAACTGGCCAAATATTTCTTCATTGCGGCCATATAGGTCGGATGGACTAACAAAATAATAACCAAAAAAAAGCTCTCTCAACTTTTTTATTAAAACATTGCCATATTTTAAAACATAGAGAATATATTTATAATAATAAGTAATCAAATTAGGGATGCCAAACGCAAAAAACCAAATGTCCCAAACATTTTAAATAAAATAATTTGTTATCTTTATTTTCTGAAAAACTTCAAATTTTCATCCAAAAAAAATTGTGAAAATTTATATATAAATAACATTCTCATCAAATTGCGTTTATTTATGTAACAATTTTTATGTTCGCAATTCTTAAATATCATTTGAGGTTTTCTAAAATTCATTGAACTTAAATTAACGTTTTCTGTATGCGATTCTGTAAATTTCAACTATCCGAGAATCGCAAAATATATCGACAGCTATTGTTGTTTGCACTGAGGATTAAGTAATTCACTAAGTACATACATCTTAACGACAGTCGACAAATATATTTTTCTATTTATTTAAATTGTAAACGAGTGGCATCTCTATCAAAATAAGCGAAAAACACAAAGAAGAATAGAAAAAAACAAATTACTTCGTGTTTGACAGGATGATTTTATGTTTATGTTTAATATCTTCATTTTTCTGTGTATTTATTTGGAAATGAAATAATGAATTGAATATGCTATTAAATTTTTTTATTTATGTAAAAAAGTTTTTTAATAAAAGCTAAATATTTTCACTATTTTATGATTTTTATTTATGTATGACGACATTTCAACCTAAAAATTTAAGTTTTTATCGATTGAATAAACAACACAAAAATGGTTGTCGTTTAGATAACAACAACAGCTGACTTTAACAATAGCGAATATCGTTTAAAATTTTTACTAATAATTTTGTAATTTTCTTTTTTTAACGATTCGACTATCGTTAAAATAAGTTACTTAATCGCTGTACTGAAAAGTTATTAATTTCTCCTGAATGGCAATATTTTTTTTTTTATTTTGGAATTTCAATTTGTGTTTAACGAATAAAATTTATATATTAAAGATGCAATTGAAGTCTTCTAAATTTAAAATTATTATTTCCGACGTTTTGATATGATTTTCTGAAATTCAATTAATATTTTCTAATTTATAATTGGAAATTTTAATTCCAGTTTTTAGAATTGATATTTTCTTAAATTTAAATGGAAAATTTAAAAAGTGAAATTTTGTATTTATGTGAATAATAATGCTTTAGTAATTATAAACAATTTTTTAAAAATTAGATGTAATCGCAATCAGATATTTTGTAGGTAAAGCAGAATAATAGTTCTATATAACTATGTAGAACTGTTTTAAAGAAAAAAAAACTCATTGATGAACTCGGTAATTCTATTTTATAAAGACAACAAAAAGTTAACATGCCAAACTTATGTTCATATTTGTAAAAGAATAATGAAAAAACGTATGAAATAAAAAACCAGCCCGTGTATACTCTTAACATTGTTCTGTATGATATCTTGTTGAAAATATTGACATTAATGTTAAAATAGAAATAACTATTGCAAAGCTAATTAGAACAAAAATTGTGGCGCCATCTACTGTGACATAGTCACGCTGAGCAAAATGAAGTGACACTCTGTTAATGCAAAAGAAATTCACAAAATATTGCAGAAAATTATGTAAATAAAATAACATGCAGTTGTTATGGATATACATATATGGAATATATGTATATTATTTGTATTATTTAACATGTTTATGTATATATATGTAAATATTACACACAAAAATACAACATCAAACGTTATTTTTGTTTTTTTCTCTTTAAATAAATTTATACATAAATTTTTTTTTGCTATATTTACATTGTTTTTTTTTTTATTAACAACTAGGTATTTTAGCATTATTTGCTGTAGATGTTGGTGAATTTTTACTCCCTTTATATTAACTCGTAGTGTCTGCTTGTCGAAAAAATTTTGGATCGATTTTAACCCCTTTCCCGTGACCCATTCGATCTGAAATTTTGCAGGCAGGCTTGTGGTAATGACAGTGATGCCAAACAATGGAAACTTTAAAATTTTTCTACCAGATTTAATAAAAAAAAATCTACAAAGGGTTAGTTTTTATTATATTATTACCACAACGACCACAAAAACAACAAGTTTAGCTATGACAACAGCACAACGTTTAGAATAACAACAAGAACAATATAGAAACATCATATTTTTCATTTTTTTTTTTAATTTTTCAGAGATTTTCCTGGACCTGTTCCACCGATTTTAATGATTTTTGAAACAGAAATCTTCCCATGAATTTAGTGAATCATTCTCAATAAAAACGATCACTGTAGTTGCACTATTGAGGGTGTGATTGTGACAAGAACAACATAGAAAATTATATTTTTTCAAGACTTTTTTTAGTTCTTCATGCAAATCTCGGGCCCTAATCGACCTATTTGGACGATTTTTTAAAATAGCGAACTTCTCAGGATGTTAGTGAATCATTTTTTATATCAACGAGCACCCTAGCTGCCCGATTGATGCCGTGATCATGGTTTCCACAGACGGACAGACGGACATCGCTATATGAACTCCGGTTGTTATAAGGATCACAAATATATATATTTTATGGGGTCCAAATTTTTTTTCAAATTATTACAAACGGAATGACAAACTTATATATACCCTCTGCACACTGGAGTGGATGGTATAATAAAAATATATCGATAAAGGAAGATGTCTTGGAATTAACAACTTTTTTATAACATTTCCATTGTATTTCAGAAAGTGTCGACAAATTATTGATTTAATTTCAGAACTATAATTTTATTTCAGAATTATCAGTACCAATGTAATAGTTATTGTCATCGCTGACTCACTAAAATGTAATGGTTTATGAACTCGATATAACAAATTAAAATTTGTTTTTATCACATAGAAATTCTTTAATTTTTCCTACAGATACTTGTGTACTATAAATTACATCACAAATTATTCAATATTTTTAAAAATTATCAATTGTATTTCATGATAAATAGTTAGAAGCCTGCAAAGAAATCATTCGTAATACAAATATGTATGAAAATTTGCTATCAGTGAAGCCATTGTGAATGCAATGATTTCTTTGATTTATTTGAAATTCATATGAAGTATGTATAAACAAAAATCAGTACTTTATTTATATATACTAGCAGATTACAGCCCTCGTAATTCGAGTGCAAATTCTAGGAAATTTTATTTTTTAATTAAATAAAGACCTAAAGGTATGCTAATCAATTATTGCCAATTCATAAATCAACACAAAAACAAATAAGAAAATTATAGTCGGTATAGACCGACTATACGATACCCTATACCATGCGTTTAGAGACCCCATCTCTTAGACAAAACTAACTGGATATAAAAAATAAGCATAAACCAAATTTGAGTGGGATTTTTATTAATTTTTTTGGCTGCAGATATGAAAAAGTTCATATCAGATGCTATATATATATGGGGACTAGGCCCAAAAATGGACCGATCCTGACCATGTTTGGTAAAGTCTCTTTTATTTTGCAAAAATATATACAAACAAAATTTGAGAAGAATCAGTGCAATATTTTTGTTTCTGATAGATTTAAGTGAAGATCGGGAAGCAGCTCTATATGGGGCCTGTGACTAAGAGTTGTCCCATAGGGATCATTTTTGGACTACTCATTAATGGATCTAATAAACGCATACAAACCCAATTTGAGTAAGATCTATATGACAGTTTGGATCTTATGGCAATTTATGTCGATTTCATAGGGGTCATTTGTATGGTGGGCTAGGTCTTAACAAGGACCGATTCCCACCAATTTCAATAGTGTTCATCCTATGGCCGATAGAAGCTTATATACCAAATTTCATCAAAATATATTCATATTTGCGACCTGCAGTTTGATTACAAGGTTTACATGGACACAGAGACGGACGGACGGACATCGTTAAATCGAATCAGATAGTGATTCTGATTCGATCGGTATAATAAAAGATGGGTCTAGGTCAAATATTTTTGGAAGTTACAAACAGCAGCACAAAGTCATTATACCCAAACCACATAGTGGTATAGGGTATAAAAAAACAAACTCCTTTTTATTACAAACACATTAACAAATTTAATAAACACACACATAGTATTGTATAATTTTATGTATGTGTTAGTAGCAACTTTAAATGAAATTTACTCAAAATAAAGGAAAAAATTTTAAAATCTGTAAATCGGCAAATCGGCTAAAAACAAATACCTTTCAAATAATATACGTTTGGTCAAAATCGGGATAAAACGTTTGTAACTTTAATGAAAGCCAATTCAGGCATTGATTGCGTTTTCCATAAATTCAGCCCACAATTGACTTCTACCAATCCTTTGGCTATTCCCAATTTCCTCCACAAGTGCTCGCATCATAGCTATGCTATTAATTTTTTATTTAATTTTTCTTTAAAATAAATTTAATTTCGAAATTTCACGCTTGATTATAATGAAACACGATTTATTATTTATTTATTTATTTATTGTATTAAAAATCAAGCAATTAAAAATAAAATATAAACAAACATTAAATATTGAAATAAAGACAAAGCAAACAGGACAATGGTCTTAAATTTATACAGACATTTAAATAACTCTGCTGACTCTTCACTCGAAACATCCCTCAAAGTGGTACGCAACTTAGCACTGAATAAATTGACTAAACTCAATAGAAATTTCCGGTAATGGGCCTTATTGAAATCAGTAGTTTCTTAAAGAAAACAATTTATTATAACACTTAATTATCTATAAAAAATTTATAATACAGCTTACCTTTTGAGTGTTGTGAAATAAGAATTTCGGCCAAAACTGATACACATCATTTCGAAAATTGAAATACTGCTACCTTTGCTTGTACAGAACCGTGTGTGAGATATTGTTATAATACCTCCATAAAACAATTTGTTGAATATTCTGAGATCTTTGTTCTTTTGAAGAAACTAATTTCATTATTGATGTATTTACGGATACTGCACATTCCTTATTATTCTTCATATTATCAACATTATATTCCAGACATATTAGAATGGCATAAACTAAAACATTCGAACCAAATAATAAAACAAACTCCCGTATCCATGTTATGGCAATAGACTGAAAGATAGATACAAGGATTAATGTAAAATTCTGCAATAAAGATTATCTTTGTTTTTAGCTAGAATTTTAAATAAAATTTCAGTGCATTACCTTAATAAGTTTGGTGATTGCGCATGTATTATCAATATATTTATAGTGTCTTCCATGCGGGTTGATCTGGAATCATTACGAATCGATTTAAGAAACTGTCAGCGTAGTTTCACACATTTGTATTTCTTGTGTATTATCTTCCATCATAAAAAGTCCATAAATAATATCAAATAGAAAACCATATTATTTTCAGGTACAGCATTCACAATCGCAATCCAGGATATAACATATTGTCGCACAATATAATTCTTTACATAAATGCGTTCCTTAAGAAGAGGTATAAAAGCTTCTAGATTGAAAGTTTGTGAAGATTCTATAACAATATTTTTAAGTAAACAATCCAACAGGAATAGGTCACAAGACGCCAGCAGGAAATAAATCGGAGAAGGGTATAATGGAGGAACATGCCACCAAGTTATACAAGGATCACACGCAAAATACCGGACACGTAAATATTGATCGTTTAAACAATTGAGAATGGGACTAACGAATTCACTGACATATTTTGAAGAGTCCTAAAGAAACAACAAAAATTAACTTGAAGTTTTAATTTAATAAATTACTTACCTTTCTAAAACCTAAACTTGTAGCCGCCAAACCAATTGAACCTACCTTTCTCTTATTAGAATCCCGAGAGGAGGCAAAGTCATTGGACAACACGTTTGCGCAGTTATTTTTCATATTAAACTCTGAACATTCTGTGTGCGCTATCACTTGAATCATTTAAATAATCAGCTTTTTTTTTAAATATATATGTAGAAAGTATTAACTTTGTTTATGTCTATATTTCTGTTTATTTTAACAATTTAAGTTAACACTTTAGAATTAACTTCACTTTCCGACAACCAATAATAAATAATACCCGGTAATTTACAAATATTGCTATTTAACGAAAAAAATTAAAAAAAAAAACAACTCTACAACAGCAACAATGACAGTCATATGTTTTTCAAATAGAAAAAAAAAACTGTTTATGTGTTAGTTTCGGTCATTCCGCAGTATGCATTGAAATATTATTTCTCCAATGTTGGAGAAAAGCTAAGTTCTCAAATTGATGTCAAATGTAATTCTCAACTTGGGTTGAACAATTTTTCTCCTTGTTTGCTTTCAACTTGACATCAAGTTGAGACTTAACATTTTTTCCAATCTTTGAGAAACATTTTTACTCTCAATTGGATATCCAACACTTTTCTCCACTTGAGACCAAACATTTTTTCAACTTGAATACAATTTGTGTTAAGTTTGAGATATTATTTAAATATGTCATAAATAATAAATTAAATTAAAAAATGCCAAAAAAGTACAAATAATTAATTGATATATTTTTAATTATTTCTGCTTCTTGTCGAATTTTTCAAAAAATGTACAACTAATTAATTCATTTATTTTTAATTCTAGATTTTAAAAAATGTACATAATATGTACATTTAATGTTAAATATGTACATAATAATGTTAAATATATAATGAAATTAAATTGAAACATTAAAAAAAGTACATTGTTTTTATTTCTAAAATTAGTATAATATTTTTTAATATGGCAATTCCGTACCTTCCATTTGATACCGATTGGAAATATTTCTTTGCTATCAAGTTGAGAATCACAAATTTCTCAATTTGATAACTATGAAAATCGCCATAAAAAAAATGTGCCTTTTAAGTTGAGAAGACTATATTCGAACTATTGAGGGCATTTGAGAATTAACGTTGGAGATTTGAGAAATGTATTTGATCTCAAATGCACCTCAAGTTGATAGCAAACAAAAATGTTTATTGGGTCATTTATTGTAGGTCGTTTGCACACACACAAAAAATAGAAAATTAATTGTCAATAAGCAAAGCAACCCAATAAACATTTTTGTTTGCTATCAACTTGAGGTGCATTTGAGATCAAATACATTTCTCAAATCTCCAACGTTAATTCTCAAATACACCTCAATAGTCGGATTATAGTCTTCTCAACTTAAAAGGCACATTTTTATATGGTGATTTTCTTAGTTATCAAATTGAGAAATTTGTGATTCTCAACTTGATAGCAAAGAAATTTCTCCAATTGGTATCAAATGGAAGGTACGGAATTGCCATATTAAAAAAAATCATATTAATTTTAGAAATTAAAAATTGTACTTTTTTCTGAATGTTTCAATTGAATTTTATTACATATTTAATATGTATTATCATGTACATGTTTTTTTTTTAATTTAGAATTAAAAATAAATTAAATAATTATTTGTACTTTTTTGAATATTAATATTATATAGGACATAAGTAAGTATTTAAATTAAAAAATGCAAAAAATAGAATATATACAAATTAATTATTTGTACTTTTTCGGCAATTTTTAATTTAATTTATTATTTATGACACATTAAATATTATAACATGTTAAAAATTTTTTAACTATAGAATTAAAAATAAATTAATTAATTACTTGTACTTTTTTTGAAAGTTGCTGGAAAAGAGTATTGGAAGAGTTGAAATTTGGGGAAGGTACGGCAACCTTAAAACGTAAGCCAATATTGGCAAAAGCACCATTTAAGCAGGTAAGTTTGACAAAAATATAAGCAATATTCAAGGCTAATCACTCAACTTGTTATTAGGTTGCCGAACTTATGGCCTTAATTTGTGGCTATTAAACAAAATTTCTAACAATCGCATGTTAAATATTTAAATTAATATTAAATTATATTAATATAAAAAAATTCAAAAAAAGTAGAAACAGTTAAAAATATATCAATTAATTTTGTTTCCATCCTTTTCATTTAAATATTTCACCTTTTTTTGTAGGCGGTTGTTGGCATGCTGGAAAAATGAAATTATCGTTCGTTCGAACTCCCTGTCCGAATAAGCAGCAGAAAATTTTTGATTGTAGGCATCTGGACAGATTAATTAGATTTAATTAATATCAATTGGAATCAAAACATAAAAATATAATCACGTTTTAATACCGCCGTTACGCTGAGAGCTCGTACAGGTTCTTTGGAATTTGTTCCTTACCAGCAGTATTTGTTGGCTACTTCCTCAGTGACCAATTTCCGCCATGCAATTTTTAGAAATTTTGTAGAATTGCCACAAATTATGGCCATAAGTTCGGCAACCTAATAACAAATTAAGTAATTAGCCTTGAATATTACTCATATTTTTGTGAAACTTACCAGGTCGCTAAACTTGTTTTCCGATGATTGTACTTTGGACTCGAATTCTTTAAATTCAGAGGCCTGCTTAAATGGTGCTTTTGGCAAGATGACAACACACTTTTCACTTTTTTGTTCTATAATGTATATCACAAATTTAATTATAGATATATATCATTATTTATATAAAACTTATTATACTTTTACCTCCCTGTTATTTATTTAATTTTTCTTTTCTGCAGCAATTCCTTTTTAAATCAAGATAATTAAAATTTACCACAAAGCTGAAATTTTCACAATTATTATTATTTCTAGAAATTAGAACATATGATTCGCAACGTTAAGGCCGAGTTAGCCACACATTTTTAAAATGTAACCGTACCGTAAATGTAACGTTGGCATTTAGTGCAATTATAGAACGTAAAATTAACCAAACTTTGTAAGCTGTTCACAAATGTAGCGTACAAAAGTAGCGAAAATCAAATTCAGCAGGTTGGGACGTTCCAGTTACGTTACAGTTCAGTTCGCTAACTGTTTTTATGTAAAAAAAAACGGCTGACACGTTATGTTACGGTTACGTGGGGCTAACTCGACCTTTACTGTGAGAAATGAACAGCGCTGCCATACGAGAATACAAAAGTTGTAAATAATATCTCAAACTCAACACAAATCGTACTCAAGTTGAGAAAAAGTTTGATCTCAAGTGGAGAAAAGTGTTGGTTAGCCAATTGATGTTAAAATATTTCTCAAAGATTGGAAAAAATTTTAAGTCTCAACTTGATATCAAGTTGAAAGCAAACAATGAGAAAAATTTTTCAACTCAAGTTGAGAATTATATTAGATATCAATTTGAGAACTTAACTTTTCTCCAACGTTGGAGAAATAATTTTTCAATGCATACTGGGAAGTGGCTTCGAAATACGATGATGCCAGTTAATCACTTTTTGTTCACGCGGAATTTATAATTGGAGGAATTTTTTTCTCGAGAAATGTATTTTCCGTGAGAAAGAAATTCCTTGAGAACATTCATAATTGGGCTGAATAACTTTTAATTGGAACTTTTTAGTCAGAATAAATCATAATTCTAGTTAGATATTGGTTAATATTTAATTAGAAAAAATATTGTGGTGGCATCTACACATTGAGGCAGTCACGGAAAAATTAAATGCAAGTCTGTTTTTTTTAATATAACAAAAATGGATTTTCCCTTTAACAAAATATGGCAGAATTCTTTATAAATGAAATGGAAAATCAATTTTGTGCTAATTCTTAACAAAATTAATAATATATATATATATATGTACTATTATATTTATTAATATTTGTAATTTTATTTGACACAATTTCACACACAGTTTTACAGATCAACTGTTTTCAAACTGATTTAGAAGTTTTCTGTTTTTGAAACAGTAGTGCCAATTTGTAACATTTTGTGATGTAATAAAAAAAGCAGAATAATAAGTTAATACACAATAAAAAATATTAAATTTTTAAGTTTTATATACATATTGCAATAAAAAAACTTTGGTAAATTTCCATTGAAGATGGTCAGAAATGAATGAGAAAAAATATATAGACATTTAAGAAAAGCACATTTAATGTTAAACTTTATGCACAAAATATATGGGTTTTTGTTGTTTCGAATTTAACTGTGGCTCTAAGTGAAAAGTTTTAGACCGATCGTATATTACATCTTGAGGATCTTCACCTAATATTTTCAAAAATTTTAAATTCTTTTTAACTCATTTAACCTCATTACGAAAATAGTAAAACCGTAAATATGGAAAATCCACGCACCTCAAAAAATTGTTTTCTATGAAATAAATTGAAGACATTTCATATTATACAATTTTCTTTCAAAAATGTATCAATTATTGCAAATTTGAAATTTGACATATAGGATTTGTACATATATTTGTATAGATTTCGCAATATGAAAAGAACTATTATTTCTTTATTTAGAATATATGTAAGTATTGCTCGCAAAAAAATGCAACATCATGAATGAAACACATAGACGACTGCTGGCAGCAGCAATTGTAGTCGTATAGTCAGCTACTTGATTTTTCTGAATAGGACAGCAACATATAATACAAATGCATTTTTATTTAAATATACAATTACTTTTACTTATTTAAAATGCATTAGTATAACGTAAAAATAAATAAATTAATTTAACCCCTTTTGGTTATTAATGGAATTATAGACTTTCATTTTGCGATTTTTTTTTAAACAAAATAAAATATTTCATAGCACTAATTTCTTTTACATATTTTGTTATATTGTCAACACTATTTTTGTTTTGTAGCCAACAAAACGCACTTGCAGTTTTTTCTATTTGAAGAACATATGACTGTCATTGTTGATGTTGTTGTTGTTGTTTTTTTTCGTTAACTCCATTTTAGTTTGCAAATTCAGTATATTTATAATTTATTACTTACAGCAAAAAATAATAGAACCAATTTTATCAGTTATGTTTACGAAACTATATAAATAGACCTGAAGTTGGCTGCAAAAGCAGTAGCCTGTGTAAAGACCAAGTTAGCGACATGTAACTGTAACGTAACGTGTCAGCCTTTTTTTCACATGAAAAGTATTGGGACGTTCCGGTTACGTTCGGTAACTGTTTTAAATGATTTTCATGTAAAAAAAACAACTGACTCGTTACGGTTACGGTTAGAAAACATTGACCTTTTATATATATTATAATGCTATGAATGCATTTATCTTTATTTTTTTTTATTTATATATTCTTTTTTTTTTGTATTGTATATTATTATACCCTATACCACTATGTGGTTTGGGTATAATGACTTTGTGCTGCTGTTTGTAACAACCAAAAATATTTGACCTAGACCCATCTTTAATTATACCGATCGAATCAGAATCACTTTCTGAGTTGATTTAACAATGTCCGTCCGTCCGTCCGTCCGTCCGTCCGTCTGTGTGTCCATGTAAAGCTTGTAATCAAACTGCAGGTCGCAAATATGAATATATTTTGATGAAATTTGGTATATAAGCTTTTATCGGCCATGGGATGAACGCTATTGAAATTGGTGAGAATCGGTCCATGTTCAGACCTAGCCCCCATACAAATTACCCATATGAAATCGACATAAATTGCCATAAGATCCAAATTGTCATATAGATATTACTCAAATTGGGTTTGTATGCGTTCATTACATCCACTAATGAGTAGTCCAAAAATGATCCCTTTGACCCCATATAGAGCTGCTTCCCGATCTTCACTTAAATCTATTAAAAAACAAAAATATTGAACTGATTCTTCTCAAATTTTGTTTGTACATATTTTTGCAAAATACAAGAGATTTTACCAAACATGATCAGGATCGGTCCATTTTTGGACCTAGTCCCTTTATAGATATAGCATCCGATATGAATTTTTTCATATCTGCAGCCAAAAAAATTAATAAAAATCCCACTCAAATTTGGTTTTTGCTTATTTTCAATGTCCAGTTAGTTGGGCCTAAGAGATAGGGTTTCTAAACGCATGGTATAGGGTATCGTATAGTCGGTCTAGACCGACTATAATTTTCTTACTTGTTTTTTTTTATTATTATTATTATTTCATTTAATTATTTTTTTTCTTTAAATAACTTAATACATAAAAATTTGTTTTTTAAATTGTTGGTGAACTTTTACTCCCTTTATTTACTGCCTTTATATTAACTGGTAGTGTCTGCTTGTCGACAAAATTTTGGATCGATTTTTAGCCCCTTTCCCGTGAGCCAATCGATCTGCAACTTTATAGGCAGGCTCGTGGCGACGACAAAAATGACATAAAAAATTTTTTCAATGATGACAAAACAATGGAAATTTTTAAATTTTCCTACCAGAGTTTTTTGTGGGATATTTTTTTTATTATATTATTACCACAGCGACCGCAAAAACAACAAGTTCAACTATGAGAAAAATACAACATTTAGAATAACAACAAGAACAATAGAGAAACATATATTTTAAATTTTTTTTACCTTTTCAATAATTTCTCGGGACCTGTTAAACCGATTTTCATGATTTTTCACACAGAAACCTTCTCATGACGTTAGTAAAGGTGCGTTTACACTATGTGTATTTTCCATATGTAAATTCAGTTTTACGATCCATACGTAATTCCGCGTATGTGTCAAAATTGGCGTTTTACACACAATTCATAATTTTTGCGTTCAAACGTTCATATGTATTTCTGTATGACATAACCTCTAACTGTAAACAATAGCTGATTTAATTTGCGAATTTACAAAAATTAGTGTTAAAAAGAAAGTTATATATTATATATATTTTTTAATTGTTAATTAATATTAAACAATTTATTTTTCTTTCAATATTTATCTTTATAATTTACTCTGTTTTTCTTTCGCCACAAGAAGTGTTGTATTTTCATATGGTTGTCATGCCAAAATAGAACTTGCCCTAATTGAAAAATTTACATATGTCTTGCCGAATGTGTTGTACATAAACAATTTTTGAAAGGGTTCACACTATGTGTACAAATTGCACGTGCTAAAAAAATAAGAAAAACACAAGCAAAACACATAGTGTGAACGCAGCTTAAATCATAACAAGTACCCTAGCTATCCCACTGAGGGCGTGATCGTGACAAGAACAACATAAACAAATAATATATTTTCAAGACTTTTTTTACTTCTTCACCCAATTCTCGGGACCTAATCAACCGATTTGGACGATTTTAAATAGCAAACTTCTCAGGATGTTAATGAATCATTTTTTATGCAAACGAGCACCCTAGCTGCCCGATCGAATTTAACAACTTTCCCGTGACCCAATCGATCTGAAATTTTGCACGCAGGCTCGTGGCAATGACAGAAATGATCTAACAAATTTTTTTTAGTGATGCCAAAACAATGGAAACTTTTAAATTTTTCTACCAGAGTTGACAAAAAAATGTACAAAGGGTTTGTTTTTATTATATTATTACCACAACGACCACAAAAACAACAAGTCCAGCTATGACAACAATGCAACATTTAGAATAACAACAAGAACAATATGGAAACATCATGTTTTTCATTTTTTTTTTAATTTTTCATAGATTTCCCTGGACCTGTTCCACCGATTTTAATGATTTTTGAAGTAGAAATCTTCCCATGAATTTGATGAATCATTCCCACTAAAAATTATCACCCTAGCTATCCTATTGAGGGCGTGATCGTGACAAGAACAACATAGAAAATTATATTTTTTCAAGACTTTTTTTAGTTCTTCATTCAAATCTCGGGCCCTAATCGACCGATTTGGACGATTTTAAATAGCAAACTTTTCAGGATGTTAATGAATCATTTTTTATGCCAACGAGCACCCTAGCTACCCGACTGATGCCGTCATCGTGATTTCCACAGACGGACAGACGGACATCACTATATCAACTCCGGTTGTTATAAGGATCACAAATATATATATTTTATGGGGTCCAAATTTTTTTTTCTAATTATTACAAACGGAATGACAAACTTATATATACCCTCTGCACACTGGAGTGGAGGGTATAAAAAAATAATACATAAACAAATACAATAACACATATATATGTATATATGCGAGTATATCAATTGGTTTTTTCATCTTCTTTCCTATTAAATATTTTTATACCCTATACCACTATGTGGTTTGGGTATAATGACTTTGTGCTGCTGTTTGTAACAACCAAAAATATTTGACCTAGACTCATCTTTAATTATACCGATCGAATCAGAATCACTTTCTGAGTTGATTTAACAATGTCCGTCCGTCCGTCCGTCCGTCCGTCCGTCCGTCCGTCCGTCCGTCTGTGTGTCCATGTAAAGCTTGTAATCAAACTGCAGGTCGCAAATATGAATATATTTTGATGAAATTTGGTATATAGCCTTTTATCAGCCATGGGATGAACGCTATTGAAATTGGTGAGAATCGGTCCATGTTCAGACCTAGCCCCCATACAAATCACCCATATGAAATCGACATAAATTGCCGTAAGATCCAAATTGTCACATAGATCTTACTCAAAATGGGTTGGTATGCGTTCATTACGTCCATTAATCAGTAGTCCAAAAATGATCCCTTTGGGCCCATATAGAGCTGCTTCCCGATCTTCACTTAAATCTATTAAAAAACAAAAATATTGCACTGATTCTTCTCAGATTTTGTTTGTATATATTTTTGGAAAATACAAGAGACTTTACCAGACATGATCAGGATCGGTCCATTTTTGGACCTAGTCCCCATATAGATATAGCATCCGATATGAACTTTTTCATATCTGCAGCCAAAAAAATTAATAAAAATCAGACTCAAATTTGGTTTTTGCTTATTTTCTATGTCCAGTTATTGGGCCTAAGAGATAGGGCATGGTATAGGGTATCGTATAGTCGGTCTAGACCGACTATAATTTTCTTACTTGTTATTACTCGTAAATAAAATATATACTTATTTCAAAAATTAAATTTTTTTTAATAAATAGCAACATTAACTATGTATCTTGAGCAAGTCCTTCTACAGGACACCATATACCTTTGGGTTTGGTTTGGCCACGAATATTAACAGCAAATAAGCATTGAAGTTGTCTCTGAGAGTGTCTTTAGAAAATCATTTCTATAACAAGATCACTTCTAAACAGTTTTCTAGAAAACACGTCAAAGGTTATTTATAATAATATTTAAATGGAAAATAAACAGCATCATACATATGTATATTGAAATATGTAGAAAACACGTATATAATGAACATTTTTTTAAAAAAGTCGTTAGATGCTCTTCATTTTTCTGCAAAAAGTCTCAGATTCTGAACATTTCTTACATTTTTAAAGCACCCTCATATTCATAAAATAATCCCTATTTTGAAGATTTTCTGTAGAAAAGCAGTATCCCATCTTGAGGATTTTTCTATTGAAAATCAGTTTCATATTCCGAACATTTTTCCATGAAAAAGAGTGATATTCTATACATTTTGCTTCGAAAAAACAGTCTCAGATTCTGAAAACGTGTGGCTTTTCCGAAAAATTTGATAACGCAGAAAAAAGAGCATGGATGAGTTTTATTTCTTTGAGCAAATACTTTATTGGGAAATGGGAGAAGTTTTCTACGACGCGTCGGAAATAATTATTTGATATTTTTAATTTTTTGAATTTTTAAAATATAAATTTAATTCTTTAAACACAAATTGAAATTCAAAAAACACCAAATATGTTAACATTTAAAAAATCAACTGAAATCAAAAAAAAATATTGAAATTAAAAAGAATAATATCATTTCAGGATAAGAAAACATTAATTTAAATTCAATAAAGTTTAGGAAACCTCAAATGATATTTAAGAATTGCGAACATAAAAATTGTTACATAAATAAAGCGCAATATTTCTTAAACGAAAGAACAAATTTTAATAAAAAGAAGTACAACTCTTTGATGAGAATGTTAATTATATATTATTTTTCACAATCTTTTGGAATAAAAATTTGATGTTTTTCAGAAAACATAGATAACAAATTATTTTATTTAAAATTTTTGGGACATTTGGTTTTGATGACTTCAAAATTTGACTTCATGGTATGCAAAGTAAAACCCAAAAAATTTAAGTTCGATAATAATTCCCAGGTAGCAGGATTTGGAGCCAATAAATGAAAATATATTTTATTAGCATTATAAAATTCAAAATCAAAAGTTGGCATCACTGGGTTAGATTTTGTATTGTATTGTGTTATTTTGTGTTAACACAAAATCTAATAGTGAAAACTCCCTTTTAATATGTAAAAAAAATTAATTCTCTGTTTTCCAAATATGTCAATATTTATAGACCAACTCTTGAAATAAACAAAAATCATCTATTAAGACGATCAAACCAAAGGCAATCTAAATAAATTTCATATAAATATGGAAGCAAAAGAACGTAGTTTAAGCAGATCTCAAATGTACATCGTTGGCAAGCACTTAACATAAAATATATATATATATATGAGGCATAGTGTATCTGAATCACTAAGTTGGAAGAAAACGTAATTATTCAGAAAAAAATAATACACAAAAGGCTGTCTTCAAAGAGAATATATGATTGACTTATGAAGAAACTAACACGCGGGATATCCTAGTGGTAAAGACATAATGGATCTCTAGATACGTTCTCTCAACAATGTTTTTACACAATTTTTGCCCCTTGGTATTTTACGATTGAATGGGTTAAAATATAACACCCACGCGATGTATATTTACGAACACTAGACAAACTTTTACAGCTGGTCCAACCACAAATTGTAGTAGCTGTGGGTGATTATGTTTTTAAATGTTTACAAAAATTTTAATTTCGCAAAAATAATTTTGCGTTTAGCCCATCCTAGTCAGAGGTCTCTAAACAGTACAAATTGGCCAAAGAAAGCGGCAAAGAGATGAGGAATTATTAAAGTATTTAAAAAAGAAAAAAATTGATTTTAAAGTGGATCCTTAATAATAAAAGTGAATCTATTGAATGAATTTACCTTTGTCATATGTAACATTTTATTTCTATTTGAATAAATATATATTTTTTTTCAATAAAATTGAAAAAACTTTCAGTCTTCCATTGCGAATGCAAAGGTTGGTATGTAGTGGTTGTGAGCACGGTTTCATTTGTGACATGAATTCCATTTTGTTGGAATTATAAATTCTGTCGATCCCCTAGCAACAGTACTAGAAGACTACCCGGCAAAAGTGTATAATGCACTTACATTAACCATATGGAACTTTTTACCAATTAATAAGATTAATACGTATTTTCGGATAACGCGCTAATATTAAAAAATAATCAAGATAATTTCTCCAAATAGTTTAGATGATTATTCATTTATTAACTATTGTTTATAAATTTTCAGACGTCCCAAGACAAATCTAAAATTCAGTTATAATTTTTTTTAATTAAATCAAAAATTTTCAATACTAATCCATTTAAAACCCTACACAGCGGTATATATCATAGTGTATATATGCAGAGGTTATATATCAGTTTGTCATTCAATTTGTAACGCATCGAAATAAATTTCTGAGCCCATAAACCATATTTTATCTTGATCATTATAACAAGGGAAGTTGTTTTTGAAAAAATATATTTTTTTTTGAAGTAACATTCTTCAAAAAGTATCTCTCTTAAAGTGTCCTTTTTTAAAACAACTTTTTAAAAAAGTAACTGTTTTTTTAAGCACTTTTCCTTAAAAAGTATCATTTGCCAAAAAAGTACCTCATTTAAAAAAGGACCTATGCTTATGAAAAATAATTTTTTTTCTGAAAAAAAAACCTTTGAAAAACATCTTTTCTTAAACAAATACATCTTCTTAGAAATCTACCCCTTTTAAAAAGAACATTTTCTTAAAAGTTTTCTAAAAAGTATTTTTTAAAGTACTCTTTTTTTAAAAAAGTATATTTTTAAAAGCATAACCTTCTATTTAAAGTACATTTTCTTACAAAATTACCTTTTTCTCAAAAAAGGATAAAATATCTTTTTTTTTAATACATTTAAAAAAAGCAAATTCTTTTAAGTCCTTTTTTAAAAAAAGTATATTTTCCTGGTATATGGCAAACCAAAAATTGGCAAGATTTTAAGAAACATTTATTTTGAAATACCGCATAGTTTTTAGCTCTCAAAACATTGGAAAATATGATTCCTTATTGTGACTGTTCGTATTCTGTTGTAATGCATTGAACATGAATTGGGATCCCATAAAGTATTTTTATTCTTAATCCCCATAACAACTCCAGTCCATATAATGTCCGTACATGCGTCTGTCTGTCTGTCTTTTGAAATTACGGTCAGTCAACAAAATAAACCATTTACTTGGGTAAAGTTAAAATAATATTGTTTGTCGTTACTACGAGAAGGTTGGTATTTGAAATGGGTTAAATTGGGCATCATTGTGTCAAGATATGATATAAAATATGGAGATACCTCTAAAAATTTAAAAAAATGGTATATTTGCTGAAATAATTTGGTATTAAATTTAACAAATTGTTTACTTTTTCAAATATTTTGTTTACATTTATTATCAATACTAAAACCGAGGTAGAGGGTATCAAAATTCGGCACAGCCGAATTTAGCACTCTTACTTGTTTATATATTGATAGCCAAAAATGTTCTTATAAGTTTTAACGAATACGGTTAATGCCATATCAAGTCCCACATATTGCAAAAATATTATAACCAATACTAAAAATATTGTTTAAAAAAATCCACAGATATTCCTGGAACACTAATGTATGCATTCCACTAGTTTGCAAGCTCTTTGGATTGATAAGCCTAAAAGTATGAGAACTTTAAGTTGGTATTATTGCCAAAATCCCAGCGCAAATAGCAAATGAAACTTTCATATCATTTAGCATCATTGAAATCATTGTTTTTTTTATCAATCATATGTGGGTGTGTGAGAAACATGTCTAGCTAGGGTGGTTCAAATAACAACGAACGTATAGTTAAATATGCAGCAGTCACTTACTTTCGCGATTTTGCTGAATATATTTGTATTATATATTAAATATTGGGGATGTTTTATACACTCGAACTGAATACTAATTTTATATACTTTTATACAAGTCTCAAACATGATATATGTTTTCATTCCGAACTATTTTTTTTGTTAAAGACATGACGAAACTAATATTTATTTATATAAAAATATCCCTGCAGGAAGCCTGGGGTCAAGTGTCCCCAAGTCACCACTTTTGTCTACTATTTTGTTGACATTGTCAACTAAGGGTCTTCCCTATTTACTTTGTTTTTGCTGTCTAAAAATTTTTTCATAGAGGGGATGGGAGTTCTGGGGTCGAATCGTCGCATTCGTTATCGAAATTTTTCGATCGAAATTATATTTTTATTTTTCAAAATAATATACTAAGAGTAATTTTACTCTGTCACAGCTAAAGATTTATGATCCATAGTTAATAGTAAAAATTCCAAAATATGGAATTTCGATTGATTTTACTCGATATCGGATGCGACGATTTGCCCCTCGCTTCTTCTTGATTTCTATAGTTTTGTTTGAAAAACCCGTGTTTGGATGAAAAACTAAAATTTAAAAACAAGATATAGAAACATTGAATATAAAAGGCAAATAAAAATATATTTTATAATAAATCAAAGAAAAAACATTATAAGTAAACGAAGTTATAAAAGAAGAGTGAAGGAACAATCAAATTTGTATAAAAATCTCTGGTATACAAGAATCTCTGGTTCCAATGTCTACATATGGTCCCATGAGAACTATCTAGTCACTACCTAATCTATAGTACCAATGTCACTAGTGATTTGCAATGACACGTACATGTTAAATGTCTATAGAAAATTACATTGTATGGGGTATAGTTGGTCAGTAGTACTGGCGACAAAGTCAATAGTTAATCAGTAGTGTTACACTATTGACATTTCCTGCAGGGATGTTATTCGATCAAATGTTTTAAATTTATTTCCATTCTGACTGTCTGTGTATCCCAGATACGTGTAAGTATTAATATAACTAGTATCAGTGTTGCCAACTCTGGGGCGAAGCTTTGCAAATACGTCAAAAAAGGTAAACATTTACCAAAAATGGTAAACAAGAACAGCCCACAATTTTTTTTTTTTTAAATTCAATATGTTGTCAATTTTTATATAAAATATTTTAACTGCTTTTCATGGTTTGAGATAATTTTATTAATTATTTATTAACATACAAAAAATGAAAGAAAATAATTAACATCTGCTTCATCCTCTAAATCGTTAGGCACCAAAACCGATTTAAAAAAGAACTTCGATCTTTGTACGTTTTATTACAATTATTTTTTTATAAGAAAAGTTTTCAAAATTAAACCGTATTAAATATGCAAAAATGCATTTGCTGACTTCAAGGACAATCTTCTTTATATTTTAATTGTAAATACTTATATTCATCAAGCTAAATGCAGTCTCCTATTATAATCCTAGAAAACTAGAACAAATGTCGCATCATACCGCCTGTGCCAACATGTTATTTCCTAACCGCGGGATTGCCTATTGTTTCTTTAACGCTGGCCAGCATCATACATCAGCGGCCAAGCGGCACTTATGTTACCTGAAAGTTAGAAAGGAAACTGACAAGACGGCCTAGTTCTTTGTTCATTTAGTCGAACCTCGAACAGTGCTATCTCATCAGCCACTGTTCTAGATTTTACCTGTTTATTTATACTACATCTTATATATATATATATATATATATTATATATATCAGTGATATAAAAAAGAGCCGCAAGCGACTTTCACGGTCGCGACCTAGTGTAGCCGTTCATTAGTAATATGAAAAAAGTACTTACCCGGAATTTTACGTTAAGACATTGACAATTAACCAAACTGAGTCAATGCCAGTACAAGGAAAATATGAAAGCAGAAAAGATGGTCAAATACACAAAATCGCGACAGTATGCCTGCTGTAAATATCTAACCAAATGTCCTGTACAAATGGTCAGAATTTTACTTAAAACGTCGGTTGCCAATGTTATGGCAGTGTAGATGTGTTGTAAGGATAAAGTTAATGTGGATTCAACCCCGACACATAAATCGGTGCTGACACTAAGCTTTAGTCCTTTTATGTTTCCCTTCAAGCACTTGTAACTTGAAAGGTGATGGCCAGTAAATAAAACAATTAGATATGCTGTATTACTAGACTGATTCTTTATTTTGTTTGGGTTTTTATACCCAAAACAATAATCAAAAATGCTTAGTACTAAATAGTGTAATTAATGTGTTTGTTATTGTATTTTGGTTAACAGTATAAAAAAACGCTGAAAACAAAATAATAATAAATGTGTTTTGTTGTTGTGTATTGATACTTAAATTATTATAAATTAAAACAGTGTATTTTGTCGTTGTATCTTCAACCAAAATAATGCTTACTAGTGTCGTTAGTCATAAATGGTTAAATGATTTCACTGACGGATTGACCTATATTTTGTTTTATTCTGATTAAGCATTATTATGTTTGGTAACAATAAAATATGCGGAAGTAAATGTGGAGTAAAATAAATGTGACTTAATAATAATTACAAAATTATATGTGTCTAAAATATAAACAAACTGAATTTAAAATGTAGAATAACTAAAATAAAAACGTATGGTAGACTTCTTTGAAACTGGACATTCTCCCCCACGTTGAACGGATGTTCAACAAATTGATGTATTATAGTGATTGTTCCGTGGAGTGTATTTAAAGGTCTACAGTGAATTGAAGAGTATGCTGGCGTGGCATTGGTATAGGTGTCATTTTTATTGTTTCAACTCCAACTGATCTTGCCTCGTTGTTGTTTGTAATGGACATTGTGCGGGTCTGTTTGTTGCGTCGAGCCTGACAATTGAAAAGGAGGGTTATCAATGTAATTAGACTAAATAGCAGTGCTAGATATCCGATTGTGTAACTGTGCGTTTGATGGGAACTTAATTTGTTTGGAAGGTCAATAATTTTGTGTTGTTCCAATGATCTTTGTAGTATTTTGAAGTCATTTATGCCCTTTTTATATGCGTCTTCTAGACCCGTTGAATTCGAATGATTGTAACTTACAGGATGTTGGAAGCCTTCTTTTAGTGATAGTTCCGACATGTTGCCCAGACTGAAGTATGACGATTTCAATGTGTGGGATATAATTTGTCTTCCGTTCATCATGATGAAATTGTGTTTGAGTATGCATTCTGGATCGAGTATTAGTAACCGGGAGCCCTTCAGAAAAATAGGAATTATCTCCTTGTTACACACTGCTGTGGCCCTTGATGGAGCCTTTTTGTTGTTTTTTCCAAGCTGCAAGTTGGTGATGTTTTATTGTTGAATAAATTTATTTCACAAGAGCATACTTCGGAATCATAATGGTATGGAATTTGGACGTTAGAGCACAAAAATTCGTCTTGTTTCATTGTGTAACAGGAATTTAGCTCTGACGTTGTAAGGACAATGTATTGTTGACGGGATGCCATTGTGCCAAGGAACGTAGCACATGGCTTGATGATTATCATGGTGTTATTTATTAAGTTAGGTATAGGTATTAGGTGAAATATTTTGAACTGATCACGGTCAATCAATGGTATGGTGATTTCGAAAACTGCGTGTTGAGGAGTTAGTCCGCCTTTAACCTTCATTATTTTAAATAATTGCAACAAATCTGAGGATGGAAGAACTACAGAAGGAGGTGCATGTAGTGTGATTTGGTTTACTTCATTTTGCAATTGTTCTGGAGTAAGTAGTAATGGATTGATTTTTCCATGATGTGTATCCGTAAGAGTATCCAGGATTGAAGATTGTATTTTTTGTAGATTGTTCGCAATTGTAAAACCCCAGAGGTGAATAGTTGATTAAAGTGTATTTGAAGTAGTACTTGGTCGATGTCGTGCATTTGTCATGAGTAATATTTAATTTCCTGCTCTAATTCTTCAAATCTTGTTCTAGATGCAATTTGGGTCTGACGTATGATGTTAATTGTTGAATCAACGATTGTGGTTTGGTTTTTGAGTAACCTTAATAAATATGATTCGTTTTCCTTGACTTCAAGTATTGTATTGGACATGTGGTTAGCACATTCAGCGTCCAATATGCCAAATAGTGAATGAGCAACGTTGCCGACTACATCTAATGCTCCTCTTTTAATTCGGAGCAATCGATTGTCCAGTTGCATATCATTTTCCATATGTTCAAAATGATTAATTATATTGCGACAGGATTCGTTAAGGGTCATCATGTTACAAAGAGTCCTTAATGACCTCGTTCCATTGGCTAGAATTGACGTTTCTGACCAGTATGTATCTAGATCATAGTATACCAATAGATTCCATTCAGTAGTTGAGATAGATGCTGTACCCACTTCTTCGAAATGAATTCCGAGTTTTGGTCCGAATTTTGTATTTTTGACTGGAGTTCCAGAAATTATTGGTAGTAGAAATATTAATGCGAGTAAAGTTAGGTAAAGATGATTTGTTTTCAATTTCTTTCTCTTAACCTCGGGTTCATCAACTGACTCAGAAGTATTGGTTTCGTGGTCGTCATTACCAGGGACCGTAGCAAATTCTAAATTCGTATCAATGGGTAAACGGGCAAGTCGGTGTATTGCACGTTTGAAAATTCCTCTGGAGGTTTTTACATCAACGACTCGTGTGGAGTCATCTGATCCTTGGTGTACGTTCATGATTCGACCCAATGGCCATTGCATTACTGGAACATTATCTTCTTTTATAATGACCATGTCTCCCGGTTTGAGGTTGACGCACTGTGTTTTCCATTTATGTCTTTGCTGGAGTTCATTCAAATATTCGTTGGACCATTGTTTCCAAAAACTCTGCTTTAAATTAGAAACTTGTTCCCAGCGTGATGATAATGTTAGTTTTGGTGAATGTGCTCGGCTATCTATTTGTGAAGTTAGTGCTTCTCCAATTAGGAAATGTCCTGATGTTAACGCTGCTAAATCGGTAGGATCACTTGACATTGGGGTTAATGGACGAGAATTTAGAATTGCTTCAATTTCTACGATAACTGTTTCGAGCTCTTCATATGTTAGTGATGCTGTAGCGACGCTCCGAAGTAGTAGATGTTTTGCTGGTTTTACAGCAGCTTCCCATAACCCTCCGAAATGTGGTGCTCTGGGGGGAATGAAGTGAAAATTTATTCCTTTAGAGCTGGATGCTGCAATTATTTCATCTTGACCTTTATCTGAATATACGGTCTGAATTAATTCGGATAATTGATTTTTGGTGCCGACAAAATTTGTAGCGTTGTCGGAGTATATGTTTTGACACCGACCTCGCTGTTGATAAATTGGTTACCAATTCGAGATGTACAGCTTTCGTGGCGAAACAGCAAAAAACAGCTATGTAGGCCTTAGTTGGTCTTTTGCCTCTGATTTTGTAATGTATCCAGAATGGTCCGCAGTAATCTACTCCTGCGTTGATGAAAGGTCGTGCTGGTGTAACTCGGTTTTGTGGTAGGTTGCCCATGATTTGTTGGCATAATTGTGGTCGGGCTCTAGTACATGTTATGCATTTTTGTACAATTGCTCTTGCCGTTATTTTGCCTTTTATTGGCCAAAATCGTTGTCTCATTATGTTCAGTAACGCCTGAGGTCCACAATGTTTATTTTCAATGTGTTTTGATATAAATAACAGTTTGGCAATTGGGTCGTTATATGGGAGCAGCATTGGGTGTTTTGCATCGCTCGACAATTCTGATGATTCCAAGCGCCCTCCAACTCGAAGAATACCCCTGTCATCGATAAATGGGGATAAACTGCTAATGGAGCTATTTTTGTCGATTTGGTTATATTTCTTTAACTGTTTAATTTCTGGTGAAAAGTCGGCCAATTGAATCGTTTTCATAATTGCGAAAAGTGCTTCATTCAATTCGTCTGGTGTTAGCGCCTTATGTGATGGGCGTTGTTGGTTTAATAACCTTGTATTGTTGATAAATCTGATGACATATCCCAGTATCCTTTGCAATTTGTTGAAGGAGTTTCTATGTGGGATTTTGTATATGAAATCATCAGCGGAAGTGACAGCTGCTGCGAGTAAAGTTGTCTTCTCTTTCTCAATGTCACTGGTAATTAAGTGTTTTTGTGAAAATGTAGGTGGCCAAATTTCTTGTCGACCATGCAGAAATAATGGTCCATACAGCCATAAGTTACATCCAGATAGTTGAAGTGCTGTTAAACCTCTGGACAGTACATCAGCTGGATTGTCGTTTGATCGGACGTGGCGCCACTGTTCGGGTAACGTCCATGTTTGAATATTCGAGATTCGATTAGCTACAAACGTATGGTATGCAGTAGATTGAGCGTTTAACCAATTTAATACTATTTCGGAATCAGTCCACAAGAATAAAGGTTGGTCTTTAATCTGAAGATCCGTTTTGATTCTGTGTGCAAGTTGGGCTGCCATAACTGCGGCACATAGTTCTAAGCGAGGTAACGTTTGTTGTTTCAATGGAGCAACCCGTGTCTTGCCACAAAGTAGTTGTACAATCACTCTTCCATCTTTAATAGTTGCTCGGATGTAGGCAACTGCACCAAAAGCCTTTTCGGATGCATCTGAGAATATATGGAGCTCGGTTTTTGTTGGGATTTCACCCTTAAAAATGTGTCGAGGGATTTTGAAGTTGTTTAAGTTTTCTAAATCATTTCTGAATTTTGTCCATATAGCGTGAAGGTCATCAGGTAGCGGCTCATCCCAGTCTAATTTGTATTGCCATAGGAGTTGAATAAACATTTTTGCCTTTACAATTACAGGTGCTAATAGTCCAAGAGGGTCGAACAATTTTGCGAGATCGGACGTTGCTGTACGTTTTGAAATTGTCTGCATATGATTCAGTTTTACCTTGATGCAAAACTGGTCCGTCGTAGGCAGCCATAACAATCCCAATGTTTTCACTGTATTCGTGTTGTCATTGTTGAAATCTAAATTTACCTCCTGGTCGCCGAGTGGGATATTTTTTAATAATTGTGGATGATTCGCACACCACTTTTTTAGTATGAAGCCATGTTTTTTTAGCATTGTAATGAGTTCTTTTTGTGTTTGAAGTGTGATGGTGAGATTATCTGAACCTCCCAGGCCGTCATCTACATAAAAGTTATGTTTAAGCATTTGCGAACCGTATGGATATTTTGTAGCGGTTTCATCAGCAATCTTTTGCAAACATCTGGTAGCTAAATAGGGTGCGCTCGCGTTCCATATGTGACCGTACGAAGTTTGTAGTATTGAATAGGCAGCGATGGATCTTCTCTCCAAATAATTAACTGGTATTGTTGATCATTTGGATGAATTAGTATTTGTCTGTACATTTTTTCGATGTCAGTGGTAAATACAAATTTCGGCAACCGAAAACGAAGTAAGATTGAAAATAACTCACTTTGAACGGTTGGCCCCGCATACATCAAATCATTTAATGAATGGCCCATTGATGTTTTTGCTGATGCGTCGAATACTACTCTTAGCTTTATTGTGGTGCTGTCGGGTTTGAGCACACAATGATGAGGGATGAAGTATTTTGGATTCGGTACCGCATCTATGTTGGTCTTCTGCATGTGTCCCAGATTTTCATATTCTTGCATGAATTTAATATATTGAGTTCTAATTTCTTCATTTTTTAACAATCGTCGTTCTAGAGCTATGAATCGATTGTAGGCCATTGCATGTGATTCTCCTAATGCTGCTGGATTGTCCCGGAATGGTAGACTGACTACTAGACCGTCTTGATTGTTGGTGTGGACATGCTGAGTAAAATGTGAATCACATTGTCTTTCTGATGGTGAAAGAGTTTTGTTGCTGGGTTCAATTTCATCTAATTTCCAGAGCTGTTCAATGGCTTCTTCCAATGATGCTGTGTTGTCAAGTACGGCACATGTTAAAGCAGATAATGACCACTTGGGAGTTGAATTTTTGTCAATTGCACCACCCACGATCCAGCCAAGTGACGTATTTTGAAGTGTTGGTAGGCCGTCAGACAGTTGTATTGTTCCCGCTTGAATTAACTTGTAGTAAAACTCTGCACCCAATAGAATATCAATTTTTTCTTGGTTGTTGAAATTGGGATCTGCTAGTTGTATGTTGCTTGGAATTTCCCATGTAGATGTATCAATATGTTGACTCGGCTGAGGTGGAATGATGTTTGGGAGTATAAATGCTTCCAAATTTGTAGAGAAACTGTGATCTCTGGACTTAATTTCAACATTAATGCGGTAGTTTGACCTTTTTTGTACGTTGCCAACACCATCTATGCTAATTGAAGTTTTGGTTGGGAAGGTAGATAACCTTTGGCAAAGTCGCTTGGAGACAAGGTTCACTTGAGAGCCAGAATCTAATACTGTTCTGAACTCATTGGAAGTACCATTTTGGGCAGAAATAACAACTTTTGCTGTTGCTAGCAAAACATAACCCTGGCCCCCTTCGGCTGCTTTTGTAGCTGAAGATGTAACTGCGACGGCGTTAGAAGATGACGTGTTTCTTTGACTATTCGAACCCATAGTTGTGTTGATTGATGGTTTTGAATCTTTTTTATGTTGTTCTGTTTCTTTTCTAAATGTAACAGCGTATTGTGTTTCTTCATGCACTTTCTGCAGCCACTTGATTTGCACTCTTTTGAAACGTGATCACTTCTGAAACAGTTGACGCATAAATGGTGTTGTTGTACCCAATTCAGTCGTTCTGCTTCTGATAAGTGATGAAATTTGCTGCAGTAATATAGTTTATGGCCACCGTTATTGCACATTTTGCAGGTGCCATTATCGACTTTATTGGAGGTTGTAACTGAAGATACTGTTTTCTGTGGCAATTTTCCGGTTTGAATAATTGCCTCCACTGATTGAAACTGAATTTCCAGAAATGATAAAAATTCAGCAATTACTGGTACTTCTCTTGGGTTGGCCAACGACTGCATGTACCTGATGTGTGTTCCCCTGTCGAGTTTTTTAATTAATAATTGAATGAGTATCGCATCCTAAGAGGTTGCTACAATACCCAGATTGTCTAATGCGAGCAAAAACTCCTTGGTGGTGTCATGCAGAGCTTTGATAGATGATGTAGATGATGAAACTGGTGGTTGGTTAATAATTTTTTCAACCAAGTTGGCTACCAGTGGTCTTTTGTTGTTGTAGCGATCCTGAAGTGTTTTCCATGCAGTATTGTAATTTGTCTCTGATAAAGAAAACTGACTGATTAAGTGTTCAGCTTCTCCAGATACATTGCTTTTTAAATACCACATTTTCTGAATAGATGGTATTGGCTGTTTGTCCACCATCTCAGTAAACAAATCATGAAACTGACGCCATTTTAAATAATCGCCATCAAATCGTGGTATAGTGACTTTTGGTAGATGTAATGCGCATTTGTTCAAACCTTTTGTCATTGATTGTATTTCATTATATTGACTGGAATCACCATTAGATAAAAGTTTTTGTTTTTTGACGGACAGACTGACTAAGTTTTGTCGCACTAAATCATATATTCTCTCATATTCGTTCTGATCCAGACCAGAATCAGCAGGGTTTTCTAATTTATCATAAATTTCATCGTGTAATACTTCAGCTTGATTCCACAACTTTTCAATGGTGTTGATTTCCACTTCAAAGTACTGCAAGGGATGGTCATCTTCATCTGTTATACCATTTAGCAGCCGGTTTAGAGCAGTCAAACGAACCTTAAGCCTTCGGATGAGACTATTAGTGTTATTGATGTCTTCATGACCTTCATGTTGAATAATAGCCTTCCTTGTAGGTATCTCAATACTTCTCCTTTCTATAATTATTGGCTTTTCTGCTGATTGTCTTAACTATCAATTTCTTTTTTGAAAATTTCTAAGTAATTGTTGGCTATATCACTAATTTTCAAATAGTATTCTTCTGTGAAATATGCATGATCTGTCGCTTTATCTACCAGTGTGCGTAGTTTCATATCTTGGGCATCAAATAAATCCCATGCTTCGCTGAGCCGTCGTAATCGTTCATCAAAGTATTCTATCTTTGTTTTCCTTTCTGCGGAATCTTTTTTATAGTTTCGAACGATTTGTTGAATCTCTTCACCCGTTTTTGATTGGGCTTGTAATAAATGTTCGAACGTAGCCATGTTCTTCAAATTGGTAGCCACTTGTGAGGACAGACTAATTGATGTTTGACTAGTTCTTGTGTATAGTAATTGGTCAAATTTAGTGCTGACTCAATGTTGATTAATTTGACGAAAGCGTCACGGTTCTGATGAACCCAATGACTGTTGTTAGTGTTAGACCTGCTAGTGTTATAGCTGAATCTGCTGTAGTATTGTAGTGTACTGTAGCCACCTGAACGTAAATTTGGTGTTCAATCGCTTGGATGCGAGTTCAAAATGTTTGTAGGGGTAACCAGTATGTGGTGTCCCAAAAGGCAATTACTACTAATGCTATAGTAATAATTCGATTGTTGAATGTCGAGGGTCACCAATTGTAGGCTTCCTCAGTGTAGATTGATTTGTCGTTCAAGCTGGATCTGCTACTGAGCCGGATCTGCTTGATGTTTTTAGGGATTACCAAATGTAGAATTGGTAGTCGATCCCTTGTTTGCGTGTTCAATGCGTTTTCAGGTTATTAAAGTTCCTTACCACTGGTGGGGGGAAACTTAATTTTTCCAAAAACGTCTAGGGGTCACCAAAATGTAAATATCTAACCAAATGTCCTGTACAAATGGTCAGAATTTTACTTAAAACGTCGGTTGCCAATGTTATGGCAGTGTAGATGTGTTGTAAGGATAAAGTTAATGTGGATTCAACCCCGACACATAAATCGGTGCTGACACTAAGCTTTAGTCCTTTTATTTTTCCCTTCAAGCACTTGTAACTTGAAAGGTGATGGCCAGTAAATAAAACAATTAGATATGCTGTATTACTAGACTGATTCTTTATTTTGTTTGGGTTTTTATACCCAAAACAATAATCAAAAATGCTTAGTACTAAATAGTGTAATTATTGTGTTTGTTATTGTATTTTGGTTAACAGTATAAAAAATCGCTGAAAACAAAATAATAATAAATGTGTTTTGTTGTTGTGTATTGATACTTAAATTATTATAAATTAAAACAGTGTATTTTGTTGTTGTATCTTCAACCAAAATAATGCTTACTAGTGTCGTTAGTCATAAATGGTTAAATGATTTCACTGACGGATTGACCTATATTTTGTTTTATTCTGATTAAGCATTATTATGTTTGGTAACAATAAAATATGCGGAAGTAAATGTGGAGTAAAATAAATGTGACTTAATAATAATTACAAAATTATATGTGTCAAATAAAATATAAACAAACTGAATTTAAAATGTAGAATAACTAAAATAAAAACGTATGGTAGACTTCTTTGAAACTGGACACATGCCAAAATAATAACAATTAATTATATTATTATACCATCTTATATTATATTAGTTACATTATATTATATTATATCCAATATAAAAATTGTCGTGTCACGGTGCTTGTCTGAGGTTATCCATTATTAATGTGAATAGTCAGACAAAAAATGGGCGGGATCCGACCAATGGGCGTGGCACGTCCCATACAAAGTGATTTTTTAATATCATATATTTCGCGTACTATGATAGCCACACCTTTGCACGTTTGCCTGAGGTTATCAATTACTAATATGAGAAGTCAGAATAAAAATGGTTGGGATCGCACCAATGGGCGTGGCACCTCCCATACAAAGTGAATATTTAATATCATATATCTCGCGCACTATGACAGCTACACCTTTGCACTTTTGTCTGAGGTTATCTATTATTAATGTGAGTAGTCGGTATAAAAATGGATGGGGTCGCACCAATGGGCGAGCCACCACCCATACAAAGTGAATTTTTAATATTATATATCTCTCCTGTACCTCTAAAGTGAGTCAACTCAAAATTTACAAATTTTCAGTAGAGGCAAAAAACGGTTTTTTAAATATTTACTATAAAATTTAAAAACAGTTGTTTCATTGTAAAGAATTGCGAATAGTTGTGCAATTCACAACAGGTGTTGTATCGTTGTGTCTGTTGTATCATGTATTACTTTACAATAGTGTAAAATTGTTATTGGTAATTTGCATTGAAAAATCTGATACAGCGATACAACCTCATTTGCTGTCTTTAGTAAATGTTGTATATTGTATCATAACATATCAGTCCCAAGTGAATGCCCGTTTTTATGAAAAAGAAAAAACAAATACATACAATTTTAACAGCATAAATAATTATAAAATAAAAATGACAAATAATGCAAATGCAAATATATCTTCTGACCAAAAAGCAAACACCGACACGTGCTTTCTCTTGTACGAATTAACAGAAGTGACTAATCGACCTTTCCTCGTTGGGTCGATAATTACTAAAGAAAACGTTTTACATTATGAAAATACGACTGACTGTTCACAACAATTGATTGTATTGTGTATTTTATTACAAACTACAACATACAACACCTGTTGTGAATTGCCCAAATAAGTATACAACAACTAGTTGATTGTGTGGCGACTAGGCGCCCGTTTATTTTGACTTTAACAAACAAATTATTTTTCCATTTCAAAATTTTCCTATATTTTATATATTTAAAAAAATTAATTTTAATGTTTTTAAAATTTCTTAAAAAAAAAAATCGAAAAACAGTTGTAAAAAATACAAAACAGAAACTTCGATTTTCAAAGTTTTGTAAAAGGTCCTTTCAAGTTTTGTAAAAGGTCCTTTTATGTATATTTTCGCAAAAGTTTGCCAGTAGCCAACCTTTGCTTTATACTTTCTGCTTCTATACATAAGGAGTTTTTAATATTTTATGAATTTAAAAAAATATATTATATTTTGAAAGAAACTCGGTAATTGTAGTCTTATTAAGACAAACTATAAATATGTATCTTTTTAATAATTTAATTTATGTTTTATAACTTTTTAAAATGCATCAAAATAAATAAACTTATTCAACTAAATAATTTTTTAAACCTTTCGGAAAAACAAAAAATACTACGGTTATAACGAACTTAGTCTGTAACGAATTAATTTGGCCGGTCCCGCCGA